>OY660879.1:13750000-14112500 GCA_962446985.1 Xyrichtys novacula | reverse complement strand
AGAAAGAAAGAAAAAAAGAAAGAAAGAAAAAAGAAAGAAAGAAAAAGAAAGAAAAAAGAAAGAAAAAAGAAAAAAAGAAAAAAAAGAAAAAACAAGAAAGAAAGAAAAAAAGAAAAAAAAGAAAAAAGAAAGAAAAAAGAAAGAAAGAAAAAAGAAAGAAAAAAAGAAAAAAGAAAAAAGAAAGAAAAAAGAAAGAAAGAACGGACCTCGGTCCTTGTGCAAAGCTTCCACTGGTCCTGTCCCAGGCCGATCTTGAAGAGGGTCGCGGCAACACCCATGTCCCGTTCCAAGCCTCGCTGTGTAAGTAGGAAACCACACTGACAACATAGATAGGCCATTAGCATGCCCTCAAAACAACGTACAAAACTTTTATAGTCTGAATGATTTTAATTACAGAAATATGTTTATGAATTTGTCTTTTTTAATTTTAATTTTCTTTAACATTAATTTATTTCAAAGATGTGAAACCTTCCCCTGGAAAAATAATTTCTGCAGACTTCAGATTTTATAATTTGTTGGTTTTTCTGTCTCAGGTCCGAGTGTAGCAGTACAGCCTCGTCCAGAACCAGGATAAGTCCACTCCTAGGCTGTTAATGAGGAAGGTCCCGCCGATGGACGGCCCTCCACGTTTCTTCTCCCCCACTCTCCCCCTGTCCTCTCCCCTCTACCCTCTTCTCTCCACATTCCTCCCCAACCCAGCAGCGGCATGGTGGCTGTCTAACATGAGGCTGGTCCTGCCCAAGGTTTCTGCCTGTTAAAAGGAAGTTTTTCCTTGCCACTGCTACTCATGTTAGTTGAGATGGGCCAAAACCCATCTTAGGTTGGTTCTTGATCATCAAACAATGAGCGTGGTCTAGACCTGCTCTTGTTCCTTGAAAAGCGTCTTGAGATGAAGACTGTTGTGAATTGGTATGGAGCCAGATCAGGCTCCATAAATTGGTGCTATATAAATAAAATTTGATTTGAATTGATTTTTATCAGAGCAATTTCTGAGTTACATGAATGATCCTGATCCTGTGTCTTCTGCCACTCAGCAAAAACATAAAAAGAAAGAAAAAAAGAAAGAAAGACCTTTTAATCGTGTTTGATTTATTAACAGTATTGTGTGAAGGAAAAAAAAAGTCTTTTTAGGGATGCCGCAGGATTTCATGGTTTTATTCATGCTGATATGACTGAATGTTGATAAAAGCAGTGATGGATTCTTATATCCGAGCTAAAAAATATCAATCCTGCTGAGTTTTCCTGGTTTTCCCTCAGGCTGTTTTTCACTGGAATTGGTTCACAGCCTGGTCTCTGTACATTTTGTTGCCTATTTTGGAGGCTTGTTGTTAGCTGGAATAGGTGTGCTGATACAAAATTGTTTGGTAAATCACTTTCTAAGTAACTGCACAATTATAATTTAGAAAAATAAGAGTAAAGTGGGAAATTTATGTAAAATCTTCATATTACTTGACTGAATTAAATGTTATTTTTATGCAGCTGACATCCTTATTCACATATCTGTATGCAAGTGGAGTTATAAATCAGTTCTATGTCATGCCAACATCACTGTAGGATAAGATTCATTCTAATCTTATATCATAAGTCTCAGTCTTATCTTAATGTACCATAAGCAGAGCACCTTTCAGCATTTAGAAAGTTAGAGTGGCACAGAAGAAACCCTCTCACTAAGAAGGCAGAAAACCTGGAGCAGACCATGACCCCTGCTAAAAAGCCATAAGATAGAGACAAAAACGAAGGAGAAATGGTTCAAAGTTCCTCAGCATCCCTGGGTCTACCAGAGAGTTATCTTGAACACATAGAGTTAAGTCAATTGTTTTTCTGATCGGAGCAGCTGGTCCAGCTCAAAGGACACTGGGACACACAGGTGATTGTACACAGGTGCTTTAAGGTAATCTGAAATTGGCCCAGTAAGCTGCTGAGGTTGTTAAAACTACAACCTTTTTCTCCATGTGCACGGTGTATGTAGAAGTTACAACTGTAATTGTCCGTATATTTGTTCAGTCAACATTTCGCAAAATGGGTTTCCCAAGTGACTCTACAAACCATCCAAAAAAGTAAAAAATAAACAAACAAAAGGAAAAAAACATGTGACCGCTCTGGCAGCGAGATCTGAAGTTGTCGCCACTCTGTTTAATCCACTGCTCTGAGGCAAACGAGAGGTTCCTCTAAAAAAGTAAACGTTGGAGTTGATAGTGGTCGAGCTTCAAACCACACATTTCTTCATTAACATTGATTAGTTCATTTTGTTTTGTTTTTCTGGTTTACCGATGACCATGACTTTGTTTTTTAAGTTAGGCTTTATTCCATCTCTCCCAAGATATTATGCAAATTTTAATGACGCCAAAACGGTACTTGCTGTAAAACTGGAGTCTTTGAGTTTTGTTATCAGCACCTTTTATTTACAGCTCTGTTGTCCCCCCCCCCTTTCCATTGAAAGATTGAAAACACACCAAAGTCAAAAGAAAGAGCTCCAAACTTTGCGAATCTGAGCATCTGTTGAGCTCTTAAATGAAAAGTGAGGCTGTGTTTACAGAAGAAAACTGCCATTTTTTAAACCTCTTTTGCACTTACCAATGCTGACTCTTCAAAACAGTGAAACCACCAGGTGGTGTCAGAGTGTAAAAAAGCACTCTCCAATGCAAATCCATTCAAACCAAATGACAGAGCTGAATAATTAATCCCATATAACTTATGTTTAATTTAGTGAGGTCTGGGTCTGATATTGAACTGTGAGCACAATGTTAACTCCATGAAGTATTAGCTCAAAGTTACATTTGTAACAGCAATACTCATATGTGGTATTTTATCTATCTATCTATCTATCTATCTATCTATCTATCTATCTATCTATCTATCTATCTACACTCACTGGCCACTTTATTAGGTACACCTGTCCAACTGCTCGTTAACACTTAATTTCTAATCAGCCAATCACATGGCGGCAACTTAGTGCATTTAGGCATGTAGACATGGTCAAGACAATCTCCTGCAGTTCAAACCGAGCATCAGTATGGGGAAGAAAGGTGATTTGAGTTACTTTGAACGTGGCATGGTTGTTGGTGCCAGAAGGGCTGGTCTGAGTATTTCAGAAACTGCTGATCTACTGGGATTTTCACACACAACCATCTCTAGGGTTTACAGAGAATGGTCCGAAAAAGAAAAAATATCCAGTGAGCGGCAGTTTTGTGGGCGGAAATGCCTTGTTGATGCCAGAGGTCAGAGGAGAATGGCCAGACCGGTTCGAGCTGATAAAAAGGCAACAGTGACTCAAATAACCACCCGTTACAACCAAGGTAGGCAGAAGAGCATCTCTGAACACACAGTACGTCGAACTTTGAGGCAGATGGGCTACAGCAGCAGAAGACCACGCCGGGTGCCACTCCTTTCAGCTAAGAACAGGAAACTGAGGCTACAATTTGCACAAGCTCATCGAAATTGGACACTAGAAGATTGGAAAAACGTTGCCTGGTCTGATGAGTCTCGATTTCTGCTGCGACATTTGGATGGTAGGGTCAGAATTTGGCGTCAACAACATGAAAGCATGGATCCATCCTGCCTTGTATCAACGGTTCAGGCTGGTGGTGGTGGTGTCATGGTGTGGGGAATATTTTCTTGGCACTCTTTGGGCCCCTTGGTATCAATTGAGCATCGTTGCAACGCCACAGCCTACCTGAGTATTGTTGCTGACCATGTCCATCCCTTTATGACCACAATGTACCCAACTTCTGATGGCTACTTTCAGCAGGATAATGCGCCATGTCATAAAGCTGGAATCATCTCAGACTGGTTTCTTGAACATGACAATGAGTTCACTGTACTCAAATGGCCTCCACAGTCACCAGATCTCAATCCAATAGAGCATCTTTGGAATGTGGTGGAACGGGAGATTTGCATCATGGATGTGCAGCCGACAAATCTGCGGCAACTGTGTGATGCCGTCATGTCAATATGGACCAAGCTCTCTGAGGAATGCTTCCAGCACCTTGTTGAATCTATGCCACGAAGAATTGAGGCAGTTCTGAAGGCAAAAGGGGGTCCAACCCGTTACTAGCATGGTGTACCTAATAAAGTGGCCGGTGAGTGTATCTATCTATCTCAGCCTTACTATTCAGCCAATGCCAATGTCATGATTTTACCCAAAATTTTGTCCAAAGGTGTGGTATTTGGCAGCATTTAGCACAACAGATTTGATAGATATCTAATATTAAACTCATAAGTGTGTCTAAATTAGATTATAATTACTTGTGTATAATAGCTAAACGATTTGTTTTTGTTGACAAAAGGGCTTCAACAGAGGGCGCCAAATTGCACTGCTATGCTTTGCTATGGCACAAAATAGATGTACTAAAGACAAATGTGTTTTTTTTAATGAGCAACCGCCCAAAACACACAAATTTGGAGACAAAGACTAAAAAGTTTTTTGTTTTTTTTTTGTTAGTTTTTTTTTGTGTCCAAAAGATTCTATATTGGTATGTTTTTGATGGTAAAAATGATAATCATACTGACCATGCATCACAGGAACTTCTTGTCCTCAAAGGCCACTTTTGCTTCACGTTGACCGTATAAGACTGTTAAATGGTCTTATTACTTAGAGGGGATTGCTCCTTTGTTTTATGAGGATAACAAGATAAATTAACCCGTTTACAATGTGAAAACAAGCTTTGTTCACCTCAAGTAAACTAATCAATTGACTTTAGATCCTGAGCTTAAAGTTTCAATGGAACTACAGTAAACATGGTCAACCTCAGCAATCACAAGTGATTATAAAGCAATAGAAAAGGCTTCATTGTAGGCACTTTTGAGAGGAACACCACGACAGAAATTCCATAGCATTTTTAAGATTTATTTAGAAACATGGATCATATTTATTGAAGATATGACACACTACAAATAGCAATAGCAGGATACAATTTGAATGGATTAAACCAAACCATCTCAAAAAGTGCCAGCAGAAATATGCACAGTGTTCACCTAAAGTAAGCAGTTTAAATCACTCTGGGTGTTTATCAGAAATGTTCTCTTGTCGGCATCCAGAAGCACACACATACTTGCATTTCAGTGCTTTATATGACCCCTGTGAATTCTATAAAATATTGATACTATAGATATTTTCAAAATGCCTCTACTATCTCTCTAACCATGCTTTATGACCTACACATCTCAACCGTTAGCAATGAAGTCACTTAACATAAATTCAGCCAAAGCTCATCCTGTCCTCATACACACATTTAACACCATCCATTTCAATTAATTTCAAGAAAATCAGAAAATAGAGGCACATGTTATGTTTGGGGAAGTTTTTTGACAAGAAAATTGGAGAAAATTTCTGATGATAGTGCACTCTGCTTCAACAGGACACAGAGTTTGTTTTTATTTCCCGCGCTGGGACTCTCTGGCTTGCTGTATCCTGTTTCAGCAGTGAGAGCATCTGCAGGACAGCCTCCATCAAACCAGGCCCCACTATTTTTTCTAGCCCACTTTTGTTTTTGAAGCCCTGGTGGGAGTCTTGGCATGAGCTGTCAAGTACAAATGAATCAGAATGTGATCAGCGAGAGACAGAAAACAGGAAATCTCTCCAGTTGTATCCGGTGGGTGGGCAGAAGTCTTGATAGCAGAGGCCACTGAAAAACACAAATTGGATGAAAGGGAGTTCTGTTAACAAAATACAACAAAGTTCAACATCAGGGAATATAAACTCTGACATAAAGTCATAAACAGTGTCACTTGATTACTGTAACTCTCTCTTATCAGATATAAAGCTCTCTCTTGCCTCCAACTGGTCCAGAATGCCACATCACGGCTTCACAACAGACAACATCACATCACCCTTGTTTAAACCTCCCTACATTTGCTCCCATTTGTTGTAGAATTGGTTTTAAAATTGTATTGATCACATTTTAAGCCTTACAAGCTTGGTTCGGAGCTGTATAACTGAAACGTGGACTTCCCAATGAGCCTTAGATCCTCAGGCAGCGTTCTCTCCGCTGTTCTGAAGTCTAGAATCAAAGGGTGACCAAACCTTTTTCCATCAGCGCTCCTCCACTTTACAGTATCAGTTGCCTCAAAAGGCACCAATATGGATTGCAGACTATTAATGAATGTGAAAAAACTTCTTATAGGATCTTTAATGTAGTTTGTATAGTGTAGTTTGTTGAGGTTAGGGTTTTGTTGTTGACTTCTTCTGTTATTTAGTTTATTCTTGATTTCTTCTGTTTTTCTTCTAATGTATATATATACATATTTTTAAAGGTGCTATTTATATAAAATTATCATTATCAATAGTGCTCATAGCATTAGTAGTAATTTTCACCCTTTTCCTGTTTATTTGTCCCCTCTTTTGTTCTTATTTTGCTCCCTCTTTTGTTTTTCTCACAATGTTTTTTGCTCCCTCATCTGTTTATGTTTTAGTTCCTTGCCTGTTTTTTCCTTTGCCCCCTTATCTGATTTTATTTTGCATCCACTTCTGCTTTTTTCTCTTTTGTTTTGCTGCCTTCTCTTCTCTTCTCTTCTCTTATGTTGCTTCCTCAGGACCTGTTATGTTTTTGTGGCTCTCAATTAGCAGATTGGTGGTTTGATCCCGGGTCCTGTTGTCCACATGCTGAAGTGTCCTCAGCAAAACACTTAACCCCAAATGGCCCCCGGTGGCTGTACCAGAGATGTGTGAATACCATTAGCCAATACTGATGGTGCTTTGCACAGCCGCCAGCAGTGTATGAATGTGGTGTAAAAACACTTCACTCATTCTCTTGCTTTTTTTTGTTTGTTTTGCAGGACACGGACTGCAAATTTGCCACAGCTAGAAACCTTTATACACGACATCTACTGTGTCTACTTTATAAACCCATGGTTCTTGTACTTTTTTGTCCTGTCAAGCAAACAAATACATAAATTAATTTTGCTCACTCATCTTAGTACAAACTACTCAGCCACTTTAGACTCATTATTATATCAGTACTGGAGATTAAAAATGTAGGAGTATGGGTTAATGCACCTCTTGCTGCTGAACTCTGCTGATGCATTGTTAATGGAATTTCTGCTTTCCATTGTTTCTTGGTTATTCTTCATCTTTGTTTACGTTTTGGATCTCATTTGCAATATTGTCTTTATTTTATATTTAAAAAATACAAATAAAGTAAAATGTTAACACACTAACTGAAGTTACATTAAGGTACAGTATACCCTTCAAAGAGCTGAGGGATTGTTGTTCTGCCTCTGAATCATTTATATTAGCAGTGTAGAAATGAATACTCATGGATAAATGTGGGGCACGCATCTTAACTCTTTATGCATCTGTGCCTCGGTAACATGCTCCACTTTCTCCCCTTTGTCTGGAGACCCCCTCTGAAAACCTCCCTTCACATGACACGCAGACGCACAACCTTTCAGATCCCTATGTCCCAACTGGATATTTTCTCTCTTTATTTCTCTCTCTTTAATTTCCAGTTTTGTGTTTGTTTGCAGTTCTGTCTTTTGAATTTGCAATAAAAATAAATCTAAAATTAATCTACCCTACATCTTTTCAACATGGGTTTAATTGTACCTATTATAAAGCTACATAACGGCTAAAATCCTCCAAAAAACATCAACACTGCCAGTCTCAAGAAAGATATGCAGAAGATAAAACAAGATCAGTTCTAAGGGAAAAAAAGCTAACTAAAATCTTGGTAAATTTGTTTTATTTCAAGTTAGAAATATCCTGTCAGACTGATGGTATATCAACGCATTTTTTTTAAACTCTAACTCTAATCTCAAGTTGATTTAAAAAAAAAAGATCAGACATTAGCCAAAGGATTCTGAATTTTTCACAGAATTCTGATTTTAATCTCTGTATTCTCAGAAAAAAAACTTTGAAATCTGATTTTAGAGTAAGATTTCTGAGATCAACAGTCAGAAGTCAGACGCTGACCTCCAAATTCTTAGAAAAAGCCTGAATTCTGATTTCTCTGCTCAAGTACTTGCTTAAGTACAGATTTAATTGCTCCTGTGGAAAAGCTTGTTTAAGTCAGAGAGCATGACCCTGTGATTTCATTAGCTTTTTCACACCTCACCCCGTATACCTGGGAATTACATCACCATTGGACCTTCCTACAACTCCTGACTCGTCTCCTGTCCGTTCAACCTAAAGAGAGATTATCACTGCGTGTAGTCGAGGGTTTTATTGAATCATTTGAAGGATTTGCCTCACTTCAGGTTCAGGGACTCCAGCTAACAACAAAAATGGCATATTAGTAAATCCTAGTTTTATTGGTTGTGTTGGATTCAAAATCAAAGTAATTTCCTTTGAACTGGAAAACAGGGAGCATAACAAGGTACTTTTATTCTTTTTCCTCCCGCCTTTACAGTTATTCTTAAAACAATTACATCGGTTTAATTAGATTTAAATAGAATTAAAGCTGCAAGGGTTGATGAACGGGCCCTTGTGCCTCTGCACATGTTGGGGTTTGATACACACTGGGGTGAGGTCATGCTGTAAAGACTGTTTCGTATGTGTAGACATGATATATAAGCCCATGAAAGCACACCTGTCTCAGGATAATAACAGCGCAGTGACTAGATTTGTTTAATTTATGAGCGCCAAATGAGTAACTGTATGCCATATTTGCCATATTATCCTGTTTGATAGAGAATATAACATTTCCATTGTAAAAGCCTGTAGAGTAGCCTGCTGAGGAAATTTTGGCCAACTGGATAGAATTTGACATTTATTTGGAAGCAGTGATCTCCTGTTACCAGCAAGTGTTGCTGTTATTTTTGAAACCTTTGGATTTCAGCATGCATGGCTAAGAACAAACTCTGTCCTGTTTCACTGCGAAACACCTATTTTTGGCGGCTTACGTCAAGGTTGCTAACTTAGGCCCTAATTTGAATACGTTAGAAACAAAGCCACATTTTCAAACTTGGTGTTAAAAGGTTACAGAGACCTTTAGAGAGATTGCTGGCTATGCATTACATCTGCTAAATTAAAGGTGAATTACTTTGTCAATGACTGCTTTGGGCAGATAGCCACAAGCTACCGTTAGCCTGATGATCTTGTTTCTTCCTCCATTATACCTCCATAGCTTGACCCATTGCATCATTACATCATGCTAGCAGCTACAGTATTTGCCATTTATTATTCTATTTTCTAGATTCTAGGCAAGTTACTGGAACAAGAGCTGTCATGCCAATTGAGGTAATTCCTTAGACCTGATGTAGGTAATGCTAATGTCAGCACTGAATCTGTGCCTTTTATTTTGTACTGTTAACTTTTGGGAGACAACTTCCTTCTTCAATTGAGCTCCCACCTGAAGTGTGGCTACAGAGGAACATGCATATGAAGATGAGGAAGTGGCATCACATGGTAAAAAAAGGCTTTCTAGCAACATTTGTTAGCATTTTATGTGCCACAGCTAATGGCTTAGCAAATTACAGTTATTGTTTGTTCCCCACTTCTGTTTAAAGTAGCTAATAAAAAGAAAATGAATATTAAAGCTGGAGATAAACCTGGCCAAATGTATAAATTAAACAATATTTCTAAAACCTATTTGCTAATTGCAGGCACAAGGTGTCAGCACTTACGCACTTTAGAAATAACATTTTGATAGTTAATCACATGTTAGCAAGAAAGTTGGTTAACCTGATACAAATTAAAAGTTAGCATACTGTAATGTTTGCTAAAACATCCAAGACTGGTTGTTTCCTATAAAACTATGAAACAGGATGTTAGCTTACAATTCCTAGCATAGAGAGACACAATATCCAGAGCATATCTCTGTGCCGATGGTAGCTAGGTCATTGCGTCCGACCTTAAGCTAACAAGGGGTATTATCTCCAAATAAAACTAGATTAACCTCCATATTTCTCTGTTCATTGTTGTTTCAGTTGCTAATCAGTCAGTAAACACAAAATTGATACCATAGGTGTTCTGTGCATCAACAGGAGTGCAACTTTTTATAAGTATTGAGGCTTTTACACAACTATAGAGGGAACTTGGTCACTGTGCTAATGTTTTCAGGACAGGCCTTGCTGCTAAGACGTGTTTGATAAAAATATAAAGATGGTATCCCACTCATGCCCCCTACTCAAAGCACACACCTGCTGTCATTTTCATTGACTTGATTCTCTGAGCATAATTACCCTGTGATGCTCATTGTCATTTTGTGTTGCTTGCTGCTCCATTGGCTCCATTGCTTCTCATGTATGGCACCTCTCTCTCTGCTGCCGCTTTCTGCCTGTATTAGGTGACAAAAATATAATTCTCAGCTCCATATTTATCATCTGGACACAGTCTGGCAAAGTGGCTGAACTCATTAAAATAACAAGCAGTTAGTTTTTTTTAGCTGATTGTGTAAGCTAGCTGTTGCAATGCTCCCGATTTGCAATAGCTGTGTGAAAGGTAATGCAAGGCTCAGGCGGTGAGTCGTGTAGAGGGGAGGGGGGATGCGTTCTTGAGAAGATTGCACTTTGTGTCAATTAGCAGCTGTGAGCTGAAGAGCTCAGATGCTTTACCCCCTATTCATGTGTCCATTAAAAAAAACCTGGAAGACACTGTTGTGATGTATCGAGTCACTTAATCCACACACTGCCGCCCGAGGCAAACCCTAAAATAATCACAAGAGTGATTTGAAATCAAAGGCGCAGATAGGACTCACACTACCTCCCTCACTCTCCCACACATGAAAAACAGACATGCACTTGCTTGTGTTGGTATTTTGAAGAATGACTGGAAGTATGCTATGTTTAGTTAGCACTTAAATCACAAACCCATTGTGGTTAAATTGATATTTTGTGAAATTTCTGATTACGAATCTAGAAATGATTAAAAATAAAAGTATTTTATTTTTGTTTTATTGACAAGAGCTGATTAAATTGTGTGGTACTGTCAAAAAACTAAGGTAGAAATAGCTCAAGGTGAGTACTTACGGCTTGATTTTGTTGGAGAATCTCTGGCGCAGGATGAGAGCGAGGGTGGTGAGGACCACCATTGTCGTACACATGGTCCTCCAACCCACCCAGGGACCTCTGGCCTTGGTATTGTTGTTAGTTTAGAGCACAGAGACTTCACCTCCCATCGAAAGGCTTGGATGGTTGAAAGGCAGGGCATGTGTGGTGTAACAATCGAACTATTCCTGTGTTTCCTCCTGGCTGTCACTCATGATTGGGAAGATTAGCTGAGAGGATTAGCTTGGATCAAGGAATGGGGTTAGATCTGGCAGGGCAGGACTAGGAGGTAAACAGAGCAGGCTGTGTACTTCTATTCTGAAAACAACTCGACCTGCAACATGATGTTGACACAGAAAGCCAAATAACCTTGTTAAATGGCTTGTTGAAATTGCTAACAAAAAGAAAATAATAACCCTAAGTGTAGAGTTTCCTCAGATTGTTGTTATGAGAAGTGATAGCGTGGTGGACTAAATGAGGCTGCAAATAGGTGCTTTCTACATCTGAGCCACTGATACTTGGCACTGCTGACTCAAGCAGACAGTGCCAGAGCAGTAGGCCAAGAATCAGATTAGATTACATATACGTTTAAAAGGATCTGACATTATGACAGGGGGTTTTCTTTGAATTTTATTTAAAAATGTAGTTGAAGACAGATACAAAGTTTGGTTATGGTGACATAAATGTAAAATCATCTGGATTAGCTGCTAAAATGTATAAATGTCTCATGAACAATAGACAAGAGGACCGATTAAGGGAAAAAAAAATAAACATCAAATATTATTCATGAAGAATGGTATCTACATGGCAGTTTCCAGCTTTACACATTCAGTAAAAGGCACATCCAAGTCAAATGTGACCTCTTGAACTCTATAGGGTTTATGATTGCATTAACGACCTCTAGACTTTATCCTTAAAATGGTTTGGTCCTTTACAAGAATATATAAATACAAGTTGAGCTTTAATTTACACAATAAGCCATTAAAAAGGCAAAGTACCTGTTCTTATTTATGTTCCACCACCCATGATTATCTTAGATTACATTGAGTGTATACCTTACATATTCAGATAACCTCTGTAAAAATACGTTGCTTCCATTTTAAAGTCGTTAAAGTCCATTCATCCCTCATGAAGCTCTGGCCCTAAAAAATGAGAAGTCTCTGGTCACGGTCCATTAAAGCCAGAAAAAAAGCGTCATTCATCTGAAGACTTAATCTTAGCCCAGCCCACTTCCTCATACACGGCTGTGATGCTGCAGTAGACTGTAGCCAAGAGTTTGGTCCACGCAGCGGCCACTTCTGGGGTCACAACTTCTGAAAACTCTTCTCCTAGGACTTCCAGTATCACGCCACTGAGAAACTGCGGGAGACACAGTGGAATGCAACAGAAAACTTAATGGCCCTTTAAAGAACAGCATAGCAGATCAGTTAGAGTAGCCTTATTAAGTTGAAATTAAAGGTTGCAGATAGTAAGCAAACTTAGCTAGGGTGACCATACGTCGTCTTTTACCGCAACATGTCCTCTTTATTAGGGGCTGTCCGGGCTGTCTGTCCTTGTCCAGCTTTGTCTGGGGAAGTTTATAAAATCCCTCAAATGTCCAGGGTTTTGTATGGAAGTTTTGCGTTTGTGTCATGGAGACTTAGGGAGTTAGAGGCGCGTAATAGACACTTGACTTGACCCAGAAAAACTCTCAAAATTAACTTTGTGTGACTCTGTGTTTCCTCCCCCACTTAGTCCTGTCTTCTTTTTGGGGATTCAGAATATGGTCACGCTAGCTTAGCTTAGTGTTGTGGCTGAAGATAACAGAGGGTTTGGCAGTGGAGATGACATCCTCCAACCAACATTTTTAAATATGGGCATAAATTACAAAAATATAACATTGGGTGAAGAAAATGGCTTTTTTAATTTAATTTTTTTTTTTTTTTACTGTATTCAGACAACCCCTGATTTTATAAGTTAATAGTCTTGTGTTTGTCATTCTATCTATTGGTCCATAAAAAGATGATAGCTGTGCAGGAGAGGTGCTCTGATACTGTGAGTTGTGTGTTTATGGCTTTATAGCAGCAGCTGGTGGGCAGCTGCTAACTAGCAAAATTAATGTGTATAAAAAAGAAGACTGTCCAGGAGAAGTGGTCTTACACCGGGAGTTTGTTTGTCAGCTTAATGTACTTTGAATATTTGCTGCGTGATTAAAGCTAATAACAGCAGCTGGTGGGCAGCTGCTAGTTAGCAGAGTGTAGTAGAAAATGTTGCAAAGTTACAGTGAATTCTTGTTTTTACCTTAAAGTACACAGGCTCCACCTTGTGTCGAAGCGCATGAGCCTTTCCCACCAGCTTCAGCACTGAGGCCAACTTGTCTGAGTTGTCCAGGTTCTCCACCAGTGTATTGATGGCATTCATGACTCTGTGAGCATGCTTCCTGAGCTGGGCGCTGCGCTCCAGCTCCTCTGGCTCCTCGATGTGCTTGAACTGGCTGAAGAACTGCTTGGATGAGGGGAAGTTCACAAACAGCCTGAAAGGGAGGAGAGGGGGAGATATGAGTATGAGCAGCTGCTGCGTAGCTCCACTAATCTCACCACCTTTCAGCCTGTAACAGCACCATCCTGCAAAAAACCCACATTCATCTTTTTTTTTTTTTTCTTGCTGGCAAGATACCGTGAGTAAATACAAGCACTGACATGAGTGTGTTGCATATTTCCCCTTTAGATGTTTGCTTTTAACGTTATCTTGGTACTGAGCGGTATGTAGTCGAGTCATTGACAGAAAATATCCAGCTGCAGAGAAATTATGACACAAATAGGTGAATAACTGCAGTTATAAACCACACTAGCCTTTAATTCATCATGCCTACATGTTTGTTATAATGTGATAGGGAGGTCAGGAGGGATTTCATCCTCATTAGCCTCTGTTAACATCCACACAAACTTGTAAGAGCCTTCAAGAAAGTGCAGGAGCAAAATGAAAGGTTATTAACTTTGCATGCACAATCTAAGAAAAAGCCTAAATGTGCAAAACCGTGCTGTAGAAATGACCAAACCACAACAGATATGTCTTCCTGATGTGCTGCACACCACAGCATTACTCAATTTAGTCTTTTCTCGAATCTGGAAGTCATTCTAAATACCAGAAATGTTGTTGTTTTGCACAACCGGATCAAGCCCAACCAAAATTTCTCTGTTTGTCTTCAAGTCATGGCCATTTAAGCTGTCTTTTGCAAAGATTTTATTGCTGCTCTCGACAATAAAATTGTAATTTATCATCACAGCTCTACTAGCAGCATCAGATGAAAGGTCCACACCAGATGTTTCTCCTGAGGGTTGATCCTGCCCTGGTGGTGTCTGGGAGAGGAGATAACTGTTTATGCTCTAGCTTTGAGAGCATATTTCAGTTTATTCAGCGCAGTCTCAGTGTTTGTATGTTGGTCAGTGCAGATGCAAGCAGGTGTGGAAGACATAATACTCTTCACAGTTTTGGTAAACAGATGATTTGGGATTTCTTGCAAATCTTAAAGCAAGTTTTAAAAAAATGAGCACTTTATTTTTTTCCATTCATTTATCTTTGCTTCAATTTCTCTGTCTGATCTGTTTAAACTTGGCCTTTTTGTCATTCAGTTAATTTTTCAGTTGATTATTTCCTCAGTTTCATAAAGCACCAAATCAAGACAAAAAAGGATACTATTTAGGGCAGGTCTCAAATAGAATTTTTCCAATGCAACTCCTCATCTAAATGGAAACTTAATGCTCCTGTGAGGTGCTTTTTTCTTTTTTTTCTTTTTTTTCTTTTATGAAATAGGAATGAAATGAAATCCAAAAACAAACAGGACCAACAGCCACAAAATTTAAGAATTTTATATCCTTATTTCTATTGTTTGAAACCTAAAAAAAGTCAAAACACAAAGCCCTGTTTTGACAGTTTTCACCTGAAATACTCACAATGATTTGTACATTTGTCTGTCAAGAATGAGCAGGGGGAAATTTGTTGTCATAGATCACTATTCAAGCATGTAGCAGTCAGGATAAGCAGAGACTGGTTTGACCACAGGGGGGCAAAAAAATAACACAAACTGAAAGTTCCTCACTGGAGCTTTAAATGAGATATTTTGATTGGTCAGGTTTATCTGACACAAAGGGAAAATGTATGAAATGGCAGCAGTTTTGGATTCATAAGCTGGCAAAATTTAAAATGATCTGGCTAATGGGTCAGGCTACATGTCGAGCTACAAAATTCTGAGAGTAAAGTGAGAATTTTCAATCAGAATTCTGGCTTTTAAAAACAAAGCTGTTTTATTAGTAATAAAACACAGATGTGACAGTGGTAACCAAACAAAACTGTAATATCAGTGATCAAGGAAAAAAACTGTAAAATTACTACCAACAAAGCTGTAAATATTAATATAAGATACTCCCTTATTAGTCACACAAAGGGAAATTCCCCTTCCTATTCATTACAAACCGAGCTGCCGACATATCCCTTCACAAACAAAGATGTCAGCTCCAGTATCAGTGTTTGAACAGAGCTCTAATTACTGATCAAACTTTGATATCATTATGTGTAATTTTACTGACCTAAAAAGCCAGAGTATCAGTAACCAAACAAAGCTTTGACTAACATCAGTGACCAAATTAAGTTTGCCAACTACATGAGTTTCACAAACACAGACACAGCCCTTCTCTGTTCCGCCCAATTGGCATTGATAGTCAGTCAGTTGACCTGCACAATTAAACCGAGCAACGGTTATAGCTTTATAAAGCAGTTGAACTGGATTACTGTCCAAAGTGTCCGTTTACAAAGGCAAGAATCAAAGCATTAACAGTCACGTCCACAACAACTACGGGACATGCTGCTTCTCAGCTTGTTACTTCTGAGACATCTCCTGGTTGACCTATTATGAACCAAAGCTATTGACAAATCTTTCTGGAAATATTATTACTTTTACAGCTCTGTACCTTTGTTCATATGATATGACAGTTTCATCTCTTTTACGCCCTAACTTCCTTTTACTCCCCAGCTTTTATGCTATTCAAATTCCCGGCTAAAGTCAAACAGGTGAACTCTTGAACATGGGCAGATTGATAGAAGAGTCTACATGACAGTGAAAATCAATCCCCAACCACATTAGGTTAGGGATCTACTGTATATTTAACTCCTATATTGCACCTATATTGACCTTTCTGTGTAAAAGGGACTAAAGCAACACACCTGATTCAAATGATCAGCTCGTTATCAAGCTCTGTAATGGCTTAATAACGAGCTGATCATTTGAATCAGGTGTGTTGGAGCAGGGAAACATCGAGGACTGGATTGAGAACCACTGGACTAAAGAGAGGAGGATACAGACAATTGAATCATTTGATGCTTGTTTTTTCTGCATGTGGTCGTGAACTTTTGGCTCTGCTGTGGTTTCTTTTCTGCTACAACAAAGAAAAGAAAAGAACATGATCCTGCACGTCTCTTAAGAATATCCAACAAAAGGGGTAAATTACAGGAAGCAAAGTGAAGAAAGAGGAAGGTCCATGCCTACTTGGGTAACTATGAGCACACCTGGGGATTTTTTTATTGTTGTATGATGTGTAGTGCAGCTAAAATGACTTTTTTGTTCTGGTTCCACGTTTTCTTTTCAGACTCAGGATGTGTGAACGAATGTCCCCGTTTGACCCTCAGAGGTGTCATAGAGAATTAGCAAAGAGGAACCAAATCAGAAAAAAAAACTCCCCCCTCCCCACAGTCTGGGAAGGAGGCCAGTGCATCTGGTTGCTGCCTATCTAATCCCGATGTCTCATCTCCCGCCTGTTTCAGCAACAGCGAACACAAAAAGGAAGCAAACATATCTCTGTTGGCTCTCGAACATATGGCCGGATTTGGAGGTTTCACTTGTGAGTCCAAACATTTGGAAAGGAGATATGATAGATGACAAGGAGGGGTCTTAATCTCTCAGCTCAGAGTGGAGCAAAGTATGCCTTTTCGTTGCAAACTAATGAGGAACTGTGGCGTTTAATCTTTCGGTGGTAATTGCATGACCTGTGGTTGCATATAAATAGCCTCATTAGTTTCTGATATGGTCATTGGATTCTTAATCCCTTCTTATCTATTCTACAGGACTAACTGAGGGGCAGAATCGAGGGAAAGTTTCTCATTTTAGAGCCATAATTTTGCAAATGTCTCTGCTCCATCCCAAAAGACGGTGAGTTTGAAGAACCTGAACGCATGAAAACAGAATTTACAATGGTTCTGCTTATCGATCCATCCCCATTCCTCAAATTCCTCAAGGTTACGGGGTCTTTGTGCAGGAATGTGGAGGAAGGAAATAAGAGGGGATGTTTATCATAAAAAAGAGGAGTAAGATTTAGTGCTGCACTTAATGGTCGACCATCTGTGATACTATACACACTTATAGTTGTTTTTGCTGTGCAAGTGTATCCCCCGCTGCACTTTTCTGCTACACTCCCTCTCAACTTTCACCTCCCGCAGTCATGAAGGATTATACAGGCATGCAGTGTCATGTGGTGAATCTCGCTGACTGTGAAAGAACGAGTGTAACAGCCTTCAGAAGAATGTCGTCCGACTCTCTGAAGTGTGCTGTTTTAAAGCAATGCTTTCTTTTTTAGTGATTGCAGCCGGTGATGGTTGATTTGACAGCAGAAAACACAGGGCAAATGTTTTGGATGCTTTTTGGAAAAAAAAAAAACTCTCATCCTTTGATTTCAGAGATAAGAAGTGACAGAGAAGTGCTGCTGTAGGCAACCTTGTGTTCAAAACATGACCTCGACTGGAGGAGGAAGCCCTCTGGATGCCAAAGATGTCAAGCAGATGGATGATAATGTTGTTACTACATACACTGGATAAAGGAAAGATTAGAGAGGTGAGAGTATCACTTAATATTACATCACTTTTAAGACATTGAGAATGAGTAAAGCTCAGCGCCTTACAAGTATGTGCAAACTCCTCAAAATTTCCCAACAATGTGCAGGTGGGCTGCTCATCTGAGCAAAAACAGACTAAATCCTCACTCCAACTTTATCCAGCATTTTCCAAAAGTGCCTGAGTAAAATTCCTGCCAAAAGTCACGGTGAAGAGATGTGTGAACACAGAGGGTAAGGCAGTCAGGAAATACCCTGTAAGTCGGCAGAGTGTTGACATTGTTCATAGCAAGCAGTTCTGCGGCTCGATTCTCTTTACTGGTGTCAGCATTTTCTAGTTTGTATCGCAGAAATGTCCCATTATACACACAGAATAGTCAACATGATATGAAAGACTCCTTTTTCACCTGCATGCCCTACCCCTGCTTGAGATATAGCAAAGATTTTAACCCTTCATAGTCTTGCATATTCAATAACTAATACTGACTTGGTACTTCTGTTGTGTTTGTGTCATGGAGAAGTCTTTACATACAGAGAACAGTACCTCCAGCATGCCCTACCAAACTTGTCCTCACTTGAACCAACTGTACTGAAGGCTGATAATGCTTTATACTATTACAGTCATTAGTATTTTGTTTTCTACTGTTGTGTTTTTATCATGAAAAGGTCTTTTTTTTTATACGTGCAGGTGATTTTAGTATGTTTTGTATAGCCTACCTCACCCAAAGCTTAAACCAAATGTGAGTATATTAAAGAATGATAATATGCCATAATGGTGATAATAGTACCTCTGACAAGCCCTACTGTAACTCTTTTCGACTGAACTAAATATAGTGTATCAAGGATAACCCCTACTTAATCTGTCATTAGTATTTTTTTTTTTACTGTTGAGCTTCTACTTTAGAAAGGTCTTTATTTATGCAAGTTACAACTGGAACTCCCATATTCCCTACCCAACCTCTCCTCAACTGAACCAAAGGGAGTATCCTGAAGAATGATTATGCTTAATCCTTTAACTACTTTGTCATTCGTATTTGTTTGGTACTGTTGTGCTTCTATTATGGAAAAGTCTTTATATATGCAAGTGACAACTGGATCTCCCACATGCCCTACCCAACCTCTCCTCAATCGAACCAAAGAGAGTATCCTGAAGAATGATTTTACTCTCTACTACTGTGCTATCTACATTGGATTTGTAATATGAAAGGTCTTCATGTATACATCTCATACCTCCTGAATGCTCTACCCATCCCCTTTGAGTGTATTGAAGAATGATAATGCTTTCTACTCTTACTCACTCAGTCAATAGTTTTTTGTTGTCTTCTGTTGAGTTTGTAACGGTATTTATATATGAAGTTTATAATACCTCCTTCTGCAAGTCCAACCCAACCTTCTAACTTGAACCAAATACCAAATATATAAAATCCATGTATCCAAGAATCGTAATACATAATCACCTGACGTAACAAGTAATCGGTAACTTTGGCATATATTAAATATTGAAAGCCTGACAAAAAAGCTTCTTGCTATAGGGTGCCTGTGTACATAGCAAGTCCCTAAATTATCAGGGCTTGAATGTCCTTTAATTATTGAGGAAATATCAGGGTTTAACGTGAAAGGAGCTTTAGAGAGACAATACAAGTTAATAGTAAATGAGCTGTACTTATTGCACTTTGCTAATCCTCTAACCACTCAAAGTGCTTCTTCTTGTCAGGTCACATACTTCTTCACGCCTTTGAGCATTCAAGGGTTAATGGCTGCTGTTAGTGCACATCATTAACTAACCCTATTCACACTTGCCTAGTAATAAAATTATGAGCATTTTGGTCTTCAGTTTGATTCAGCAGACACTACCAGAATTGATTTTGCTTTTTGTTCAAAAAGTACTTTTTTTATTTTGTATTTGGACAGGGACAAGCCATGGCTGATATTAAAGCTCCTGTGAGGTTTTTTTATTCGGTTACAAAACAGGCTGAGATTGGTACTGATGTCTCCAAATAACCGTTTGTGCCAAGACTGCTAGTTTCTATATTGTGAGTATTAATGTCTGAATTCAGTGACGCAGGGTAGGTGTTAGACAAAATGATTTATCGGACCGCACAAAAACAGACTTATAGATCAAAAGTCTTTATGTATAATACATTAGGCTTTTAAAAAAACATGTCCTTCTCATGTTCAAGAAAAAAAGAGCACCACTTTGTCTAGAGGGGGTGCCAAAACCAACATAAACCAAAAGAGTAGCTTTAAACAGTGATGTTTTTAGTAGATCTACAAAATCAAACAAGACCCCCGGCTGGAGGACTAACTGCTTTGTATTTTTGAATCTGTGTAACCATTACTACATGGACACTGTCAGACGAGGCGATCAACATGACTTTGTCTAAAACAGCCTTTACAGCAAAGTTACACAGTAAGTGATACTTTAAAGTGTTGTTGTACTTGTACATATGTAGCATTAGTGAGGAGGCAAGATGTGCTGTTTTTTCCACTGGGGGCGTAATAAAAGGTGACAAATAATATGAAATACAGTTTGGTGTGATATTTAGCTTCTAATCATTTGAGGACTGAAGAGCAAACTCAAATTGTCATCACAACTTTTGTCCACAAAATATTAATATTTTCCTCACTCTATGCTTACTACACAAACACAAACAGGAGAGAGAAAGTGTAAAAAAAGGGAAAGGTTACCTGACAAGTATTGCCACTCCAGCATCATCACAGTTCTCGTAGACTTTTGCCCATGAGTCCTGGATCATCACCCTCTCCTTGTCTGTCAGTGGGCTTGGTCGCTCCAGGTGGTCCACCTCTCCCTCTCCTTGCATCCTCTCCATCTGGGAACACAGCTTTCCCTCACTGAGCACGTGCAGAAGGCAGGGCTGATTAAAGTAACCCTTCTGCTTTTATAATCACACTCTCTTTCAACCCTTTTTTCCTTGTTTCTGTTCCTTCTTTTTGACAGAAGAGGAAGCGAATCTGTTTCCCTTCCCCCCTTTTTTTCCCAGTGAGAATATTTGCTCTCCACCTCTGAATCTCTGCTGAGCGGGAGTGTGTGTGAAGACCAGGCGGAAAAAACACACAAGAAAACACACGCAGCGAACAAGGAGGAGCCTCTGTACTCTCTCTTTTACACTCTCCCCTCTTTTCTCTCTCTCTCCTTCTTCCCACCTCACCTTTGTAGGTGGTGTTTGATGAAACGGGAAAGGAGACAAATCCTTATTAAACCAGAGAGTCAAATATGTAATACATGTGGTGCATGAAAGGTAAGATTATGACGTTAAAATAAGATAAAGGACCACATCACTCTGACCTTTTTTTCCCCCTTTATCGTCACCATTGCAGTCTATCAAAGAGATTAACCTGTAATGATATTGAATTCCTCTCAAAGCCAAGCCGACGCAAGTGCAATAAACACTTTGCTGACCGCAAATTAAGCAGCATGACGTCCATCAGAAATAGGGCAGGCGTCATTTGGGTTTGATCTGTGCGTCTAACAAGATAAAGGACATATCAGAGAATTTTAAGTCCATTTAGCTTTACTTTACCTGTTTTATGACATCCAATAACCTTAACAGAAACCCACACTGCACTTGTCAAAAACATATCATTCTCTCTGTTGCAGTGGCAGCAGATATCAGTGGACACTTTAAGCACACTGGACTTGGCAAACAGGACCAATTAGTCAGGGGGACTGGTTGTTCAAAGGAAAGCAAACATGGGAGTAGTCCCCATATTGTTATGAAAGCTAGATTGAGGTGATATTTATTGCTGTTGCATGAAAGTGCAATGTACAGTAGGTGCCAACAACATCCATGACCCATGTTAAACATTGACAGAGTCCTTGGGAGTAATCGAGTTGGTGGAATTACTGTGTGTAGGGAAGACATTTGTTATTCACACACATGAGAGATAGCTGCTCCCAGCTGTGTAGATATGTCTAACTCTACCTGATCAATGTGTTTACTTTGTCAAAAAGTTCAACTATTCAACTTGAGCCCTAGTACTTTAGTCAAAGCACTGGTCTATATCTTCTTAACGCTTTTGTCTGGCCCTAGATAAGATAAATGTCCCCCAGTCAAACCAGAAAACTCAGATTGGATATGCACCAACTCTCAATCAATCAATCTTTATTCATACAGCGCTAATTCACAACAAATGTTCCCTCAAGATGCTTAGCAAAAAAAAGATCTGGTCAAGGCCAAACTCTTTATGATATTGATAAACACCCCACATATAAGTGGGATAAGATTGAGTCTCATCCCATAAGATTTGACCCATCCTTATCCCATCTTAATCCACATGAGCGTAGCACTTTGCAGCATTCAGCAAGTTATGGTAGAGAGCAAAGACAGAAACCTTAAGCAAACCAGTCATCTGCTGTAACTGTATAGAGAGGGAGGGAGATGCAAAAACAGAGAGATGGACAGAGATTAATAACAACAATAACAAAAGTACATGTGTGGTGACAATGCCAGAGATAATGGAACAAGTATGTGTTCACCATTTACCTGGACAGCATTATAAAGATGGAGGACTGATCTTAGTTTGATTTATGGAAAATTGAAGTCAACAGGTCTACAGTAATAGCACAATAGTAGTAACAGTAATAGAATTCCTAATAATGAGGGTGAGGTTAATAATGGGGGTCTAAATTAGAACAATTGAAGCAGAACGACATTAACAAAGATCTCCAGTTAATGTTAGCCTTATGACAGTGTTTAAAATGAAGAGGCTAATACTAATCAATGAAGAAGCATTAAATAAAAGCATTAAAAATTAAGATGCTGATGCTGATAAATTAATATTAGTGTCACAATAGTGGTATAAATTAAATCACATAAACTTTATGACATTATAAAAATTGAGAGATTGGTCCTAATACATCAATATTAGCTATAACATTGATAAAAACTAAGAGGCTAATGCTAATAAATTAACTTTGTAACAGTAATAAAATTGTAGAGACTGATGTGTATATTGTGATATTAACTTTATATTATTGGTTAGGCTAGAGAAACTGATGCTAATCAATAAACATTATCTTTATAACTGTGACAAAATCTGGAGAATGATGCCAATAAATTAATGTTAGCATAATTACAGTGATAAAAACTGAGAGACTGGTGCAAATTAATTGATATTAGCTTTATTGAAGTGATAACAATTGGGAGACTGATGCTAGTAAATTAACATCATCTTTATAACAGTGATAAAATCCAGAGTTTGACTGTTATAAATTAATCTTAGCTTGACAGAAGATTAGATTGTTCATGCTGACAGATGGCTTTGCAGAAGAAGCTGGAAACATTTTCAAGTGACTTATAAACGCTGATGTCCACATCCTTGAAGCTAGAACAGAGTCCAGTTAAAAAAAAAACACCAGAAACCTCAGAGACCCTATGATATGAGTATTTTACTCTATAAAGAAAGGCATATTCATGCTGGCTCTTTGCCGCATTAAGAGCTAATAAGCAATGACATCTAGTGGATAAAAGACACACTGCGTTTGGGATCAGCATTTTTCATTTTTGCAGTCCCTGAAAGAGTCGCCCAGCAGATTCTCAGCAGAGTTATGTGTCTTATCTTAAGTAGAAAATTAAACACATTACAAACACAGACTATTTGCCTTTAATTAACTAATTTAATCAGTAATTATAGGAGTGCTGGGCATTTAGTAAAGTGTAGGGGGAAGGTAGTACAGAGTATGACGGATGAAGAAAAGCAAGAAAAATTACTTGTTTTCTGGGGAAGAACTGCCAATGTGTATCTTGGATACTTTTAAGAAAGCTCCCCTGAGTTCCCTGTGTTTCCAGAAGTACGGTCATGTTGTTACCACTTGCAGAGATGTGAGATGTGGAGAATTTGGAGAAAAATTTTTTTTAGGACTGTCATATAGAAAAGGAGCAAATATTAATAGACTTAGACTTAGGCTTTCTTTATTTGTCATTGCACAGAATAAAACACAGCAGTGATTTCTCTCTGCAACGTAATGTCATTGCATGGCTTCAATCTCACAGCATGATAGTGTTTAATTTAATATACAGAAAAAATAAAAATAATAAAAACTAAGGGTCAAATAGCAGCATGGTGAGTAATAGTGCACTTTCTGGAGGTAGAGTGGTAGTGGAATAAAAACCAAATAAATAAAAGTATATGAAAGAGGTGAATATAAACCAGAATTGAATAGAGGACTGTAATGTGCTGGGGCTGTTGAATGAAAAGTACAGAGTATGTAAGACTGCTGCATGGATGAGAAATGGTTTCTGGCCCATAGGAAGAAAAAGGATAAGATGGGAGTTGGTACATGTGTTTGCTGATCAGAAAAAAAATATATATATATTAAGAGTTAAAATCAGAGAGGAATTGTTAATAATCCAGTCTTATCAGTTATCATGATTAATTGTATTTCATGAAACTGGATACAATAGGATCAGCTCCATATGCGGATGATGGGGTCGTATGGTCAGAAGGATAAGATCCCACGAGCTTAATAAATAAATAATATGGCTGGAGAAAAAATAAGTCTTTGAGGTTTATCGGGGATAATAGGGGTAGAGGTTATGGAAAACCAAAAGGAAAAATGAGGATTTAATAGAACTTCCCATAAACTGCTGCAAATGTAAAATAATGAAAAGATGGGACTCTACAGTTTAAAGGAAAAGAACTTCATGGTGAACATTTTAATTACACTTGGTAAACATTTCATTCCCAGATGTAAGTACCTCAAGATGAAACCCCACTTCAATTGATGGATAAACGAACTCAGAATATACAAAAAATCTTTGAACTACATGAAAAACAAAAATGCCCTGAAACTGTTTTCTTTACTCGACTTATTTACTGTCCTAGAATAAGACTCTCACATTCTCTTTTCTTTTATTCATGTTCTTTTGTTTAATTAAAAAGCTAGTTCAACACTTTATACTCTTAGTATCACCAATGTGCCTTATTGTTTTCATTTTGACGAATAATAAACATAGACTGTATGTGCACTCCAGTACAGTAGGTGGCGGTATGCGCTCTTTTTCAATTCACGGTTGCAACTCGCCAAAAAACAAAGAATAAGTGATGCGCACGGGGCGTGTAGGGCATGCTGGAGGGAGCATATCAACCATGGATGCCATTATTTACTAAACTACTCAGAACTACGGGAAATCAGTCGTGGGCTGTGAACGTTAACGGTAAGTAAGGGTGTTGAATATGATTCGGAACAACTGTATCCGGCTCGACAGTGTGAACCTCCGCAGGCTTACAGTTCACTTTCATCGTATCTGAACAACTTGGATAAACGAGACGACCATGAGCTGAACTGACACCCAGCGGTACTACTTTTTGCATTAAAGTGATTCAGCTGAAACACCTGGTAAATTGAGTTTGTATTTAGGAGCACAGACAGTCGGTTTAGTCGAATTCAAAGCGAATCTGTCAAGTATTTACTGTCAAAACGTCAAAATATGAGTCCGAATCTACTCAGTAGCTACCGAGAACAGGGATCTACGCTGAAAAATCTGAGTCCTTGAAAGTTATCAATCCTGGGCCATGGTCACCATGACCTGAGCCAATCCTGCACAGTTAGAGAAACAAGTTGTTTAATTCTTATAATTTTTGATTGAAAACTCCTGAATCAGGAATAAATGTTCACTGGAGCAGTGGTTTTCAACTGGTCTCATTCTGGGACCCACATTTTCCTATGGTCCTCAAGTTGCGACCCACTTTTATAAAATTCAAACCAAGCAAATTTATCTTTTATTTAAAAAAATATATAAAAAAAATTAAAGACTCTTATCTTTAACATAAATTCACTTGTTTTATTGAGCTCCTATGAGATTAAACCTATGATGCTGATTTAAAAACATCACATCATCAAACTGACTCACCTCTGACACAAGGAACCAAGCTAGGTTGGAGAATAACAACATGACAAGTATCTCATAACAGCTCACTGTTTTTTAATTGTCTTCTTCTGATCTTCCTCTCTCTCATGTTGCAGATTCAGTCAAGAATGGCGGGTGCTAGGAGTAAAAAAGACTTTTCCTCCAAATCAAAGACACACAAAGAATTGTCTCAGAGCCCAAGTCCAACTAAAGATTCAGAGAAAGGTCAAGTGTGCCTTGGACATGCATGGGGAAGATGGAGTGACCTAAAAAGAAAACATGGATTTAATTCTAGTGCAGAGATGGCCTCTAGTCTTATGGATCTGTGAGTTTGGTTTATTTTATTTCAAGTGGCCAACAGTTTGAACAATACGCTGTTTTTCTCTGACCTGTTTCAGCTTGTCCCACTAACTGTTCCTCACTTAAACAATCAAGATGGCAGTAACTGTCTGCACCATCCTCTCCTCTGACAGTCTGAGAACCTGTTTCCACTTACAGTTTACCTTTTGTACTGACAGAATATGAAGTCAAATGTTTCAAATGTGAGTTTGTCAGCTCTATAAAACTGCTGCTAACAATTAAGGACCACTCATGAGCAAAAAAAGTTAGGCAACAATTCCTTCAAGCTTTGTTTCGTAAGTATTGGTGAGGTTTGAGGTTATTATGGTAACTGATATGAGAATGATTTGAAGTTTTGCAGACGTAGCGCCATCTGGTGGTGTGTAAAACTTACCGCAGCCACCTAGATGATGGTCTAAAACAGTGGTTCTCAAGTCCAGTCCTTGAGGCCCACTGTCCTGCATGTTTTGGATGTGTCCCTGCTCCAACACACCTGATTCAAATGATCAGCTCGTTATCAAGCCATTACAGAGCTTGATAATGAGCTGATTTGAATCAGGTGTGTTGGAGCAGGGGAACATCCAAAACATGCAGGACAGTGGGCCTCGAGGACTGGACTTGAGAACCACTGGTCTAAAATACTGTCACATCTCCCTGATATCATATAATCTGGGCTAAGAAAAGTCCAAAAATGTCATGCTTTTGGTCAGATTAATAGCATTAAGACATTAAATCTCCAAGGAGGAGTTTATTTTTAATTTTTTTTAAATTTAAGGAATAGTGTGAAATTCACATGTAATCATAAATGGTAACTTCCTTTATGTGTGTTTGTCTGTGTGTGAATGAAGCGCGGGGAGCCTGTTGTCAGAGCCAGCGACTTCTAAACCCAGTGAAAAAAAGAGGATATTCTCCAACTCTGAAGTAAGAACCTTTAGGAGAGCATGTGTACTGGTGTAGCTCAAAACATTAAAATGTCCTCAATAAAGTTCATTTTTCCTCAAAATTATGAGTCGTGGAAGTTTCCCTTTTTTGTGAGGAAAATTGAACTTTTTTGGGGACATTCTGATCTTTTCTGCTGCACATGTAGTTGTTCGTTTTTCAACGTGCATGTGCTCATTTAAACTGGCATCTGTAGTTTTTGAATACAGCTGTACCTTATGCCTGCATGTAAAGTCTTTTGTTATGTGTGTGTCCAGGTACAGACACTGATTGAGCAGGAGGTTCAAAACGCAGTGATGAAAAAAGAAAACAAGCTCCAGGGTTTGATGGAGAGTATTTTTCAGCTGGATAGTGAAGTTGACTATGAAGGTTCCCTCAAGAAGCTGGAGGTCAGTAAGACGACACAGTTACTGTTTACATTTCTACTTAAATCCTTTAATCAACATGGACTTGACAGTAATTTCCTTTTTCATCTATATCAACTTTTCACTGCCTATTATTTCTTTTCTTTCACATCCTAACCTATTGTGTTTTTTAACCCTTCCTTGGCATCTGCTGGTTAATTTATAAAGCATCGATTCCCTGTTGCGTTGCGTCGCTTCTTCTTTAAACAACACATTGAGGTTTTGAGGACATAGGAGAAATGGTTCCATATTTCTGAAAGTGAATTGTTGTCCCATTCTTGTGAGACACAAGATTTCAGCAGTCCAACAGTTGAGGGTCTCCTCAGCTGTACTCTCTGTTTTATGATGTGTCGAACGATTGGCCAGTTCAGCACCCAGACTCTTTTGCTACAGCGCCATGCTGTTGCACAATGTAGTTTGGCATCTTCATGCTGTATTTTGCAAGGTCTTCTCTGGGCTTTGAACTGTGCTTTGATAACAGGTCAGGTGGTCCAAACTCGTGTCCTGACCCTCTTTACAGCAAGACAAAAGGGGTCCATGATTTCCAAAAGTAATGCCAAAGTTTATTCCTCTTGACACTTCACCTCAGGCTGTCTTAAATAGGCCCTGACTCAACTCTTCTTGATCATGTTTAAATACATGGTTTCCTCTTTGCATGGTGCAGTTTAAACCTGCATTTGCAGATGTAGTAACAAATGTCTTTTTGTCCCTTTCTTCATTTTGCTGATATTTTCTCATCTTTCTGCAACTAACAGAACCGAGTGACTCGTATGCAAATTTCATAAAGACCTTTATGCGCTTCCCTCCCTCAGGCTAAGATGAACAAGTTGACCAAGAGGGCAGAAGCCGCTTTTGCCTACATGTCGGGGGCAGAGACAAAGGTTAAAACTCGCACACAAAGACACACACACACACACACCCAAGAGTGCATGTACTGAGATTTGAAAACAAATATTGAAAGCAAAGTATCAGGACAAATGAACAAATTTGTTTGTGTTCCAGGAAACGCTGCAGTTTAACAATAACATGAGAAACATCAGGTATGTGGAGCCGGGTTCAGAAGTTAATCAACTTTATGCAAATCCTATCAAACTCTGTCTCCGATTTATTTGCATTTGATTATTTGTGCAGCTATCTTAATTTGATGTCCAACTCTGTAGGTCATGCTCTGAGGGTGATACCATGGAAACCGAGCCACACGGTAAGAACACGGTGCACTGATTATATGTGTGTGGATGAACATTTGCATATGTGGTTAGTACGACAATTAAAAGTCTCTGAATTCAATGTTTTTCCTCAGTAAACGGAACAAGCTCCAACTGCACTGCTGGGGAAGGAAATTGTCAAAAAATGATGGTAGATATTTATTTATTCATTTTTTAAATATATTGTTTTAATTAAAATCACACTTTTATTTGGAATGATACTTAAAGTTCCTGTAAGGAATTTTAGGTTTGGCTCAGTTTGGCACCCATTAATTATCTTGTCCTCCATATGCACACGTATCCCTCCGACTTATAACAGTCAAATGTGCCATTATTCTGCTTTTTTAATGAGTGAAATGTGAAATAAGATTTTTTTTTAAGTTGCTTTGTTGACACCAACCCCTTCATAACAGTTTTTGGCATTAAAAATTGTAGTATAAGAACACTCAGTCTTGCCACTGATGTCTTTGTTTGCTTTTATGTACCTTAGCAGCACTACTGTTTTGTCATGGTAAAGATGTAGCACTTCAAGAGGGAAATACTTTGAAAAAGGTCATAAGTATTAAAAAAATGGTTGTAATGCTATAGGGAAGAAGACTGGGGCCACTAAAAAGAAAAAAGATTTTAAAAAATGCAGCTAATTTTTTTCTCTAAATTCAGAGATTAAAGTCAGAGTTCTGAGAAAAAAGTCAGACATATGAAAATTGCTGTCTTCTAAGTTCATTGGTCACCCTTCTTCTCTTTCGTGTTAAGAATGAACTTAACATCTTGCGTATGTTTTCTTCTAAACCATCCAATTTTCAAGATTTAATCCATTCTGACAGTTTAATCTGATTGAATTGCTACTGGTGAAGGAAAAAAATCGATACAGCATAGTATCGCAATATTTTGTCTGGTGATATATCATATTGTCTCATTTACCAAGTATCGATTTTTCAAATGAATTGCTAATATGAAGTCAAATCTATGGTAATGGAAAAATAAAATCAACTGTTTTTTCGGTGAGGTTGGCAGAGGTGACATCATAGAGCAGGAGGAAGTTAGTGCGACAAATGTATATAAGGTTTGCAAGATGTGCTACATGAAAATAAAATACAGCGTAAATAAGACAAACATAAGAAAAGACAAATTCTAAATTAGCAAAAGAATTTAAACAGCTGGAAAAATTGTATATCGCAATATATTGCATCGCAATACTCACTGTATTGCAAAATGTAAAAAATTGCAATAAGACTGTATTGTGGCTCAAGTATCGTGATAATATGATAATATCGTGTCGTGGGTCCACTGTTGATTCCCACCCCTGGGCATAGTAGGGAGAAAACAGGTGGCAAAGACTCTTAAATTGTGCTTGGTTCCCCCTGCAAAGAAATGCTATCATATAATCAAGTGTTAATGTTGTTTAAAAAATATACATAGGAAATGTAAATACAGTTTTGTAATTTACAGTAGTTTTAACATTGTGAACACCAAAGTTAAAGCTTATCTGTTCTTTCTGTGTAGGAAAATGCTAAAAAGGCACTGGAGAAGATACACACTGAAAAGGAAGGTAAGATGATTTCAACTGCACACGTGGCTCGAGTTTTAAACTGTGTTAAATGTCTGCTAGATGCGGCTTCTTTTATCGTTTCGGCATGCAGTGAGACACACTGACACCATAAGCTGTTATAATGACCCACATTAGATAATAAGAGTCAGTCAGAAGCTGAATAAATAACCACTTCTCGATTTTTTTACTCCTTCCTGTCCCTTCCTCTGTTACTCGTCATTGTGGATAATCTGTGTTAAGCTTTGACGGCTGCCATGGCAGATTTAAGTGAAGAGCTGCCTCCTCCTGTTCTTACTCCTTATGAATCCTTTCCATGTGAGGTAAGATGCTTAGAAAATTCTTCATACTTCATTTTAAATTCTGCATAGCCTCTGTGAGTTTATTCCCATCGTTTATGTTGTTGTTTTTTGGCGTTAAGGACTCCTGTCTTTTTTTAAAAAATCATGATAGTTTGTTAAGAAAGAGCCAGAAGAGAACTATAATGAAGAATGGACGCAGGCCGAGGAGCAGAAAGCTAGGTCTGTGAAAATGGAACAAACACACTCGGAGCAGGTAACTCATGCAAACCCACAGAGAATATTGACGTCACTGTTTTCTACCAACACTAACTCATCTTTACCAAAACTCCAAGGACAAGCAGTACCCGCCTCTACCTGCCATCCCCTTCCCCTCCATCCTGGATGCGAGAGCAGCCTCATACAACATCCCCCAGAAGGTCCAAGTGCGGCTGGCCCTCATCAGGAAACCTCCTGGTCTCTCTGTGCTCTGGAACGTGGAGACGGAGGATCTATGTGCGCCGCCCATGGATAATTACAGGTAAGAGTAAGGGTGAGTCATACAAGCTAGCATTTGAAACGTTTATTACTCAAAATAAAAGGATCCCCGGCAACTCATTTTGTTCAGGTTGTTTAAACAACAACAAAGAATATTGAAAAGTTTGTGAGCTGCAACTAAAATTAGAGGATTACACTTGTTTTTTTCACCTTTTCTTTCATCAGTCTGGAACACCTATGAAGCAGCTCTGATTTGCAAGTTGAAGCTCCATTTAGCCTCTGTTTGATTCGCTTTGTCTAAGCTGCTTGTCCAGTGAGACCCAGCTTGTGGGTGTTACTTTTCACACAGCTCTATGGTCACAGAATGACCCAGAAGTTGTGCTTTTACAAAAAACATCCAAGGCCAGCTGTAACTGCAGACTCAGTTCCCCATACAGCTATGTTAGCATGAGTTATCCATTATTCAATGCTGCTATTTTGACATGAAGTGGAGAAAGGATGGATAATTGAGAGTGACTCAACCTCTTTTTATTGTTTAAGGCAGTGGTTCTCTATCCAGTCCTCGAGCCCCCACTGTCCTGCATGTTTTAGATGTTTCCCTGCTCCAACACACCTGATTCAAATGATCAGCTCGTTATGTAGCCATTACAGAGCTTGATAACGAGCTGATCATTTGAATCAGGTGTGTTCAAGGTCTGCCCTCTTCTGATTGCACTTTCCTTTTTCTTGATTTAATTTCCGCCTAAGTGAAATGAAATGTCAAAAATATCTGAATAAATCCTGTTGCCTTATTGACCTAATAAAATTAAAACACCTTATTCCGTCAGAAACTCTGGGAGTTCTTGGTATTTTCTGATCGGAACAATTTATTTTTGATGTACAAATTGTTTCAAAGCTAATAGAGTTACATGAACTGAATTGGTTCGCTTCATCAAAGCCCCAAATGTTGCCGCCATCTGAGGCCAGCAGAGCGCCAGATGCCGACAACATCTGGTTCTTATAAATTAGTTCTGCATGTTGTCATCACTGCTCTGCGTCTGAGACAAGCAGCCTGCTTGAATTCCGGAGCGAAACCTTCCCACCACTCTACCTCTGTTCATGAACGTCACCACCAGATGGAGGCAGAGTTCAGCGGTTGAGCGTGCTGATTTGTCCTCGCTCTTTCCGCAGAATCTTCACCACTATGGAGAAAGTAAAAGGCAGCAACGTCTTCTCTGACTGGACCAGCCTAGGGGAGGTGAAAGCCTGCCGTCTGCCCATGTGTGTGCTCATCACCAAGTATAAGCCAGGACACAAGTTGTGTGTAGCTGTGGTGGGTGAGGACAAGTTTGGCAGGTCTGGACCCTACAGTGAAATTGTATCTGCCACCTTATGTGACTGACCGGGAGGAGTGAAAGAGGAGGTGACACAAGCATCATCAGATTCAATTAACCCTCACAAACTTTCAAACTACAACTTTTCTTGAACTGAATCACCAAAGAATAACTTTTTGAGTTGAAGACTACATGGAGATATTTTGGAGGACAGTTTGAAATATCTAGACTTTGATATTTTAAAAGTAAGCAGAATGGAAATAGGCCAAATGTTACCCAAAGCCTCACTACCTCTGGTGCCTTGTAGTATTATGTAAATAACCTTTTGTTTGTCATTCATGCACATTGTTCGTACTACTGTTTTTTTATGTCTACAATTTACCCAAAGACTGTTTTTATGACAAAATAATAATAAAAAAAGATTATCTAAATTCAGGCTCTTCCTGAGTTTTCAGTTTTGTTGTGTGTGAATTGAAAAACCTCACCTGTCAGTGTTGTGTGTCGTGTTACTGTTCCTCTTTTTGATCATCTAGCTGGATTAACCTTTTATTTGTTTACACTGAAAGTGTGGCAGGAGAGGGATTAGCGACGGGTTATCCACGCTGACTTTATTTCGGAGAGGGTGGTGTTTTACACGGATGCACATCCCTCACGTGTTGTCTAACTTCAACCTTTGGGTTCAATCCCTGTCTTTCACTGTAGTCTCCTTGAATCCATCTACAGAGCCTTCTGTTCAGCACAGATCCATCTGTCATGAAAATAACATACTCAGGGCAACGTATGTGCTAACAAGCAGGGGTGTGTCCAAACTTTTCTTAATGGGGTGGCCCAGCCCAACTTTCAAACTGATAACCTTTTTCTGCATTGGCTTCATTTTGCAGAGGTTGAGCGACTGCACGGGCCATTCTGATGTGGTCATAAAAAGATCGAACTTGCCTTTAACTACAGTTGAATTAATCGATGCTAATTGATTGGATTTATTTTGGGTTCAGGGTGGACATGTTGAAAGAGCTAAGTTCAAGCTAAAACAAAGAGTTCTTATAATTTGTTATAAAACGGACTGATGTGTTCTGTGACACCTTTTTATGACCTACAAAAGCAAATCAGACTGTCAGCAACAAGATTGACAGTTCTCACGTTGAAGTGTGCGCCCACTGCGAGGGGGGGGTGGGTGTCAGACAGGATGATTGACAGCCTGCTGGATAACAACACTGAATTTGTTTCACAGCAATTAATGAGACGGTTAGAAGAAAGCGGATGAGATTTTTGTTTGGAGAACACTACATATGTATGCGCAGGACGTAATCAGCAAAGAAGGAGAGGTATCACTTTGTCCACAGGGGGTGCCAAAATCAACAGAGACGTAAAGTTCCTCACAGGAGCTTTAATAACTTCATTTTGTTATTACTCCGCTGGACGGTGCTTTGCATATCCTGTACTTTTCTTTGGTTGCGCAGGAACGCTGTGAGTTATTTAACTTCTTGCGAGCTCTAATACATCAATCAATTAGTCTGCTGGAGAGCTTTTGCCTTCAGTCAGGCTCATTTTTGATATTAGGCTGTGTATGAAGGAGTGGGAGTTCAAGCGTAAAGGGAGTCATTAGACCCGCATTGAACACTTGCCCCCGTGCATCAGCATTAGTCCCTGCGTATGTGTGTGTGCGTGTCTCCTTTCAACCAGCAGGACACAGCGGAGACACACAGCAGAGTGATTGGCCTCCTAAGACCACTTAAAAACACACACCCACGTTCCCACTGACACGTACACACACACACACACACACACACACACAAACTCACACCACGGGCACACACAGTGTCCTAATTAGAGCTGACAGCGGAGGAGAGGGAGCTTATGAAAGGAGGGCGAGGAGAAGATGGTGCAGAGAAGCCTGATAGAGGAAAAAAAAAAAAACAGGCAGAGGTGGAGCGAAGATGTGATTAGGGAGCAAATGCGTTCTTTAAAGTTTTAAAGTGAAATGTCTGCAGAATGGTGACCTGCTTCTCCAGTCCCCTTCCTCTTGTAAAATAGATAGTGTGTGAGGAATATTATTGCTTTCACAAAAGGGCTGCTGGAAAATGGTCCCACTTGTCATCTCAATTTTGGGAAATTTTACACTTAACTCTGGACCATTAAACTCTTGAGATATATAACACTCTTTATTATATAGGCTGATTTTCAATGCAGAGCAAAGAAGCTCTTAATATTCTGGTCTACAGCTGAACTTGTACTTGAATGTCCTGCTGTGAAGGAGTGGGCAGGAATAAAAACTAAGATGATGAATACATAGTACGTATAAGGCTTATAGTGGCCCTTACACAAAATGCTCAACTACTTAGAGGGAAACTTTTTCAGCCTGAGCACTATTCTCCCGTGTGTTTGTGAGTGCTTGACTGATGGGGAAAACAGTTTCTGAAACTGGGGGAGCGGAGCAGCGGGCAGCTGCAAAATGAGCCGGTTGATTGCGCATCATCAAACTGCGTCCACTACAAGTGCTCCATTTCACAGCTGACAGGCCCAGATTGTTATTACAAGTCCTAGAACAGAATGGCGAGGGTTTTTCTCACCTTCTCCTTGTGCCACTCTGTGAACAACTAAATCATGTTGGTGGAGAAGAATCTAGTGAGATCTCACTTGGTGCAGCAAGACAACTGAGGACACATGAGTGAGTTACACAGGAAGACTCAGACCAGCACAAGTAGAAGCTAAGGAAAACCCTTTCCCTCCCGTTCTCTGGACTTGTAATAACAATCTGAGCACTGACATGCACCAAGTTGGAAATCCTCCAATGTCAACAAAAAAAAGGTGAAAGGAGACGATGAGAATTTGTGACACTTGTGATTGGTTTAACCCTCCTATTATCCTCAAATATTACTGACACATTTTACCCTTGAGTTAATCTGACCCCAGGTATATTTGCATCCAGAAAATGATTTACAGGCGATTGTTGATCAAGAGTTTTTGTCAGGTGCTTTGTTTATTTGTTGAGTACATAAATAACTCCTTAAGAACGAAACCTATCAGTGGGTTAACCTGTTCTCTAGCGCCACCAATAGACCAAAGTAGAGTATCTTGAAAAGTTTTCATACAAATCTTCTCAAATTTACTGACAACCTTTATGACCACAAGAGGATGAACCCTACTGGTTTTGGTGATGATATGACCTTTCCTGTAGCACCACCATCAGGTTAAACTTTCAGTTTGAGAGTTAGCGTATCTTGAAAATCTTTCATCCAAAAATTTTCTAATCTGGGGTGCACATTAATGACTCAGAATGAACCATATTGATTATTTTGTATGAACTACCAATGTCCTTGAGCTGTCAAATTAAGAGAGGTCATGAAATATGAAGCAAAAAGACAAACTCAAGTTTTATTTTTTAAATGATAAACATTAATTGGGGCCAAATTGATAATAGAAGGGTTAAAAAGGTAAACAAACTGTGATAAAATTGATCTTGTTAAGTTGTCTCTAATGTATTTGCCCCTCAGCCCTACATTGTTATAAAGATCAGGACTCTAAAAAAGGGAAATAAGAGGTAGAATCACAGGATGGGTCACAATAAATTATGATGCAGAACAAAGTAATGCAAAAAGGTTTCTAATGCATGGTGCTGCACTTCTGCAACAATTACGAAGATTGCAATGCAATCATATTGTGATCCTTTCCAATATATGTTTTAGTTATGAGTCATAAATGAATAGTTGTGTGTTGGATCAAACTGGATGGGAAATCTGTTTAGACCACTCTATCACTTTTGAAGTAAAATATTTATGTTTGGCACAAGAAAAATCGGAAATGTATCACAGATCAGGATGAAAGCATATTGCTTCACAATAGAATAATTAAGATTCATTTATTATGATGGCTTAAAAAAGGCAAAACTCTGACAAATGGGGATCCAAATGGTGTCTTATGCCATGTTAATAAGTAAAAATTGCTGCTGATAAGAGCATGCTCCTCATGCTTCTAATGTCAGTCCTTTTGACTTCTGTGGGCTGTCGTTCCGTAGAGTGACGGGAGATGGATGTGCTGCCCACCCTGGACTCTGGGGTGTGCAGCTTCAGGGAGGTGGACAGAAGCTTTAATCACCTGGCAGATCAAGGAGTCAGTCTGCTGAGTGAAAAACAGACAGATTTATGGTGCAATCCGGAGAAACTCCAGTACACTCAAACAGCATGTCCAACAGAGACACAGTTCTATCAGTATTTCAAGATTCTCCCTTCATCGATTTAATTTGAAGTCTATATATTTTTATTTCCCTTTCTGTGTGGGCCAAAATAAGAATGGTTGGATCACCTAAACCTAGTGAGACAATGTCAGAGTATAGAATTATCTTTCTCTATATCTTTTCTTGGTTTCAAGTTTCAACCTTTGATATCTGGGAATAATCGGATATGAATCTAAGTCGGAAGCACGTATTGACATTGAACAGGCTTATATTGCTATGTTACAGCTGGCAGGCAGCTGCTAGCTAGCAGGCAATGTGGTGAACTGTTTACATGGTTCCACACTATATTCAGTTTAATATGATGAACTTGAAGTGGGAAATTGATTTCTGTGCTGACTTGGATCCCCTTCTCTCACTATAAAATATAAATGGCTGTGTTTAATATTTGACTCTGATTGGTCAATACTGCCTTGCAACAGTCTAGTATTTCTTTATAGCACATCATAACAATGGAATCAGCTCATGAGCTCAACTGATAGGCATTATATTAATCTGCAGGAGGATAAAATTCTGTTTGTTTACAGTGTTGAAAAAGAGACAATAAGAGCAGAGAAAATGCAGGAAAGGTAAAAACGCAAAAAAATGGTGGGCTTCAACAGCAAAACCTGCAAAATGAAGGTGGCTCATGAAATTGGTGCCAATCAGAACATGGTGAAGGATGGCCAAGGCAAAAAAAAAACAACAATCCTCCATGAGGTGCTGCACTGATTCACTTATGTATATATATTCTGTTTATTTGGATTAATAATAGCAACATTAGTTCACGATGGATCCAGCTTAATCTGTTATTCCAATTTTTAACCTATGAAAACTGTTTTTTTTATTATCATTATTATTATTATAAGAAGTGAAATGATAAAGTTATTTAAGCGAGGAATTTTTGCTTTGTTTGGATTTTGGTGCCCCCATTCAGATAAAGTAATACCTAATATTTTAAATATACGTGGGTAATACGTGGGTTAAATATACGGGTATGAAAAATTACAGTATATAAGCTGTCAGTTTTGTTGCCAGTGGTTTGTTCATTATTTAAGGCCGGTAAAAGGCATCATTGTAAGCAAGACGCCTCGTAATGAGAGGAATAATGCATAATGAGTGGGTTGTTACAGGGTGACAGATAGCTTTTGACACCCTTAATATGCGCTGTAAAGAATACTAAAGACATTTGATGTATGTCCAGGCTCAATGAAAACTGAAGTCTGTTATTATTACACATAAATTCCAGTTTGATCACTGCTTGCTGTGCTTTCTCGGATCTTCCAGGAGAAAACATTGGCTCAAAAAAGATTTTTTTTTCCTTAATAGTGTGGTCCCTTTTGTGCTGCTGATCAGCTTGGCTCATTTTGGAAAAATGTGCCTCTGTGTGTCAGTGAGTGGTGGGTGGGAGCTTTAAATCTCTGTTTGACAGCATTAAAAGAAGTTTGTGGAGCCTCCTGTCAGCTCTGTGACTCACATGGGGATTGTCCCCTCTGCTGCTGGTTTTGTCATCTCATGTTCCTCCCCTGATTCTTTCCAGTTGTCAGCAGAGTTCTTGTCTTGTTAGTGTAAATCTCTCAAAGGTGCATTTTGGTGATGTGGACACACAGGTTTGACCAACACATGGAACAAAAATGGTCATGCTGTCACAACCAATCGTTTGCAAACCCGCATTCAACTTTGATTTTCTCTCCTTTTCCATCCTCTTTCTGTGTGTATCATTAACTTTGAATCATCATGTCCATTAGTGTCACTAATACACAGTCTTTTCTTTGCTCCATCATGCCGTAGGTTCCTCTGAATGACTGCTGCACATGCTTTGCTCCTGCCCGCTTTCCAGCTGCTTCATCTCTGTGCATCAGTCCCACCGCTGTCCATCTCTCTCTTCTTGCATCTCCCTCTACCCCTTCTCTAAACCCTATGCAGTCGTGGCAGATGACTGTCTTAATCAGAGTAATCAGTTTTTATACATTTGGAGCAAAAAAAGCAATTTCCCCATCTCTCCAGCCAAACCTCTTAATTCCAATCAAGTATTTTTATGGAGGCAAGTCACTCTGAAGTTCATTCATTCCTTTGGGAATCTGCAAAATCTGGTGCCCTCGCAAAAAAATTCTTCTATTTTGATGCAGAATTTGCTTAAGTAAATCCAAAATACTGAACTTTTGCAGTGGATTAAGGAGAGGTCATGTGACGCTTGGTTAGGAAATCTGTCAGGCTGCTTTTTGGCTTAAAGTTTATCCTCTATAATTGACCTTTTAATGTTGGTGGCAAGTAGATGAGATACACACAACTTGCACATCTAGTTTCAACCATAAATCGTAGATTTCAATGGACGTATAACTGTTTGCTGTCTGTGATGTCAAAAGATTTAGAGCTCCCCCTGTTGACAGGCTGCAGTATAGGTCCCAAATCCTCTATCATGACAGATAGGACATGGATCAAACTTTAAAATGTTCACAGTTATGTCTAGTTCTTATAATTCTAAGCTCAAAGTTTAAATTTTAATAGAAATTCAATGTTGAAAAAATATTGATTGAGAGCTCTTTTGACAAATTGGGGCTCCTGTTGTGCTCTGTTCCTCATTAGGTAATTATCCATTACTTTAACATGATTTCATTTTATCGCCCACATCTGAACATAAGTAAGACGTCATATTTGACCCACTCAGATTTTGGTCTTCTTCGCAAAATAAAAGCCTTGCTCTTGTTATCAGCCTTGAGATTTGAAACAGACACACGTCATACCTTAGCCCATCTGTTTGATGGACATTTAATCAGACAGGCAGTTGAAAGGATACAGCTCCATCTCAAAGGCTCAGCAGCACTCCCGTCCTTGTGTCACTGCAGCTGTATTTCAACCGTGCAACACTAGGGGGGGATGCTTCACAGTTAATGACATCCAAGGCCAACCACTGGCGCACTGATGTTGGTGTATTATGCTTGCACGTATTTGTATAATCATCATTTCAAGGCTTGTCTTTTGCATATAACGACCTTTATTGCAAGCAGACACGCACTCACAAGTCCTCATATGAAATATCAAGGATAGGTCTTTGAAAGAATTAGATCTGCAGCCTTTTGTACAGGGAGGGTATTTTTTCTGAGAGAATAAAGCTCAATTTGGAGTTTGAGTCATAAAGTCATGAATTGTTTGAATGTGAAAACAGTATAACAATATCTAAGGACACAGGGACCTTGGAGCAGATGAAGGCAGATGGACACCGACAAACACAGATTTTAGACAACGCAGAGACTATAAATGTTACTTTGCGTCTGTTTAGAGAAGGCAGAGCTAAATCCTTCACACTTAACTTTGGTCACCTTCTGTTTCAGCTCATTTATGCATATTAGTCATTCATATTCATACTTAGCATATGTTGTAGAGGTCAGGGCTTATCATCAGTGAAAGGCTTCAAAAATAGTTGCGCAGGTGATAATGAGGGGGCCATGTTTGTCCCTGGAGGTTAAGAAATTGAAGTAAAGAACAGCAGGCCTATCAAACTTGGGACCTCTACATGAACAAAGGTGAGTGCATGTGGCTAACGCTAGGTTCGACAGAAAAGAAAACACCTCACTTATGAGACTGTGACGATGCTAACTATTAATTGCTACAACCAAGTGTTAGGCTACTTCCAAAGCAAGTAAGTAAGTTAACACGCACAGTGGAGTCGAGTCAGAGCTCGATGGAGCGCTTTAACTGGACTATACTTGTTCCAGTATACAGGCACTGGGCACTCAGGATGGTTTTACTGACACAAGTGTGTTTGCCTCGGCTAAAATAGGTGAGGGTATGACCCCTTTCAGTTTGTTACCACTGGATCTCCTACCAGTTGACACGCCACGTACCAAACAATGAACAAACGTTTGGAAGAGGCTTATGGATTTTATGTCAAATGATAAAAACACTGACAGCTTCTTTCTTAGTAGGTAAACAGTTGGACACACAAACATACAAATGCACAAACATACAAACGCACATACACTATTGTCCCTAGATCCACTTCACAAATTTCGCTCAATTTAGCTGCACCTGTTACACTCATTAGCTTCTTTGTTTTCTGCTGTTTACAGCGCTTCTTTATCGGCACCAGACAGTCACACATAACCGCCTAAGGTTGAACATCTGCTCCATCAGTCCACGCTGGCCAGGTAACACCACATGATGTCAACACATCCAAGTTTTTTGATTCCTGATATTGTAAAATCTCTCTGGTGGATTTCAGACCTTAGCTTTCTGTCTGGCGTGAAGATTTAAGAGTGACTTGATTTCCTCCAAAAACCACATGGCAGTGGCAAGTAGTCCTTGTGCCTTAAGGAGGTGGCATGGGAAAACAGGGCTTTACCAAATCTATACATGCAGGGTAAGATGACCTTTGGCTTCCAGGTTTTCCTGTGGTGACTCACTTAAAACTTCATTTGGTGTTGCTTAGTTGCTTTTTGTCAGACAACTTGTAAGGCATTAGATGGTGATTAGATCAACATCTCAGTGCAACAGATTTGAGCTAAAAGTGGCATTTATGAAATAGGAATAGCTTTTTAAAACAGCCCAGTTGGGATGTAGTAAACTGTGTTGCAGTCAAACTGTGGTTGACTGTTAAAACTGGAAACCAACAAGAGCTTGGGCAGTAAATTGTCAGGCTCTATAATTTGACCTTTGCTTTTTTTCTCTTCTTTACTCTTCCTCCTGGCCTTATGTCTCCCTGACTGTGTTATTATATTATAGAAAAAAAAACTATGCATAGTTAAAAGATTAGGCTGGGTATCTTACATTTTGGTAGAAAAATATATAAATATTCACTAAAAATGAATAAAGGTATCCATCATTATCGCCCATATCGCAAACAAAATATCTCTTGTCAATATGAAGCAGAATCTCTTCTTGGAAAAGATGTAATTTTGCACAGTTTAATGCTCTACATGTACTCCTTCACCCTTATGGCAGGGAGAGGGCAGGTTTAAAAAAATCAAATTACCTATCTTTACGGCAGTTCAGAGAGCTGGGGGATAGGGTGAGGGGTGGTATATTCATTGGCTATGTGCTGTGACTGTGTGCTACATGCATACTCGCGCTTCCTACCTACCTCCAGGGTTACCGTAATGTTGTTCTAGTCTATCCACTCGTATTTCCAGGGACAGCTTTCACCAAAATGGTGAAAGTCATGCAAAATGGGGACTGCCCCTGGAAATCAAGGACAACTGGTTACCCTACTTTTAAATAACTTTGGTAGAAATCCAGGCTAGCTTTAAACCCATCTTTCAGTTCATATGTTAGGCTAGGCTAACTAGCTTATTGTAGCTTGGCTTATACTTCAAAAAAACAATGGTGAAATTTGGATCTTTTCATCTAAGATGAGCATTTTTCTGGCTCATTTTGCTGAGGGTCAAGTTTTTTTGTTTCAGTTTGAGCATCTTGACTGATTTTTAATGACACAGAAACTTAGAGATGCGCCACTAAAGTGTGTTGTTTCCACATGCAGATTAAGCTCTTCAGTGATTACACGGTCTTAATCTTCTACCCTGGAGTTGAAAAATCATTTTTAGTCTCTCTCTCTCTCTCTGCTTTTATTGTGCAGTCAGACATGGCTTCAGAGGGGTTTGATTGCCGGAGGAGCTACTGGCAACTGAATTAGTCCCACATCAATCTTTTATGGTAGTTGTTTTTTAGTTGCTGTTATCTCTCTGTCTTTTGGGTTTCCCAGCCATCATGCACGCTCTCTCTCTCTCTCTCTCTCTCTCTCTCTCTCTCTCTCTCTCTCTCTCTCTCTCTCTCTGCCCTCTGAAAATGTTCCTCTTTTTTTCATGTACATTCAAGTGCTCTGGCCTGGACAGACAGAAATGCTCTAATCCAACTGAAAATAGCCGCTTCACTACTTTAAACGTCTGGTTCAAAATGGAGTCTGTCTGTGTGTACTCCCTGGACTCGTGATGTTTTTTTAATGAGTGTGTGTCTTATTCTTGTGTTTATCACTTTATCACGATGCATAAACCGTAGAGACAGGTGAGGAAACGTGGGAGGGGAGTGTGTGTGTGTCTGTGCTTGCGCCTGTGTGTTTTAAGGCGAGTAATTGGGAGTGACGTGCTGGCTGTAAACAACACGGCATTTTCAGTCTAAATATCTCTGGATTGTGAGAGTTAAATCCCAAATTACATGTCCCACTACACCTTTTACCTGCTCACAGCCTCGCTTTGGCTTTTTGCACAAACAAATTAGCTTTCCTCGCCTTTCCATCCTTTCTTGCATTTTAACTTATTTAAACATATTTTGCTCGCACATTTCCCCGTATAGAGGCCATCATACATCATTTAGATGGAGAATAACCGCCCTCTAACTTTTTTCGTTTCATTTTCATTTTGTTTGGTTATTCTTTCACCTCTTCCGCTCTGCCGGTGGAATAATTCAACGCAGGCAGATGCAATTATCATGAAAAATCTAACCTGTTAAAAAGCATGGCTCCTTTTAGGGGGGAAAATGCGCATTATGCAAACAATTAACAGAGTATGTAGAGGGTATGCTCATAACTGATGACTTTAGTGCACATGTGTTAACATATAGGAGTGTGTGTATGTAAAACGGGAGAATTTAACTCTAATGCATCAGGCTCTAGTGCATTTTTTTAAAGCCACCCAGTGAGCCATGTGAGGCACTGCTACAGCAAATCTGATCTCCACGGCTGCAGTTCAGAAATTGCTGCTGCATTAGGCTGTAATAGATGTCATATTCATAATTAAAATTGATAACAGGTTTTATACGCTGCATATCAGGGCGATGGGAAAGACAAGAGTAGCTGGAAGCTGTGTTCACCGACTGCAATGAAAGTGAAACATGTTACAGTTGCTATGGTGCAAAAATGATGTTAAAAATGATGCAAAAGCAGAAAAAGAAAGATTTGCACAAAAGCATTAGTGTCAAAGGCTGTGTTTATCTCAATAGCTTTTTTTTTTTGGAGCAATTCAAACAGGGTAATATGTTCACCAGGTGCTTTATCTGAGTGAATTAGGCTCTGCAGGCAAGAATTTAAAGCTCCTGTGTGGAGATTAAAGTGGGTTTTAAGACGGAGTGAAACTATCACTGATGTCCTTAGATGATCTGAAAAAGAAATTAAGAGAGTCGATGTTAAGGGCCCTATAATTCACCCGGACTCAAGTGTTTGGGGGGTCAGTTTTGTGCGTCATGTCCAAGTTGTGTGAAGTGAACTCGTGCTCACATTCATGCTGGTGCGTGGTCAGGAGCAATGGTGCCATGTTGTCTTTGAAGTAACAGAAAGCATCTTTGCCTTGGACCAACAAAAACCTGGTCTATAATTTAGAGTCAAGGGCACAGCTATTTCCAGCTACTACCAAGACAGCAAGATAAGTTCACAATGAGATTCCTTCGCACAAACAAAGATTCCTCGCCATGCTCTCATTCATGATAAAATATCAGTTTTTTTCTTCTTCTGATGCAGCATAATTGAGGTTTGCTTATTGGCTGAAAGGGCTTGGAGAAACAAAAAATATGTCTTCACACTATAACACAGCTCTCTAGGGGGCTGATCCAGGGATGCCAGAAGACAAGGGCACCATCACATCAGTGTTATGTGTTACGACTGTGAGTATCCATTATGCACTCAGTAGTCAACATTATACATCCATCTCACTTATTTAGCAGCAAAAATTACTGAAGAAAAGCCTACCTTTCTTTAATATTAAGTGCGTGGGAAGTTAGTCATCATTAGAGACTGTCTGATACAATCAGCATGTCCTGAGTTTTAAATGAATAATGTCATATTTCCCCTTGTCTTTGTACGTAAATACCCTAAAGTCAAATGTGTTGCTATGTGCCCAGTCTGTTGGAGGTGAATGGCTGAAATTAGTGATGATGATAGCAACACCTCAGAGTCTCTTAGTGGACTTGGCTCTTTAAGGGAATGATAACAGAGAAACAATTGGTTTGCTTCATGTTGTGTTAAAAACACACCCATGAATAATTGAGAGAGTTGATACAACCTCTTTACACCCTGAGCAAGACACCCTGAGTCTCTCTTGCTGCCCAGGATGGCACTGAGATAGAATTAAGTGGCCGCTCATGTTCTGATTCTCATATTTCACCGTGCACTCTAGACCATGTGCTTTAAATCGTTTGAATCGGGCCCTTAGATTGGTTAGACCTCCATGTTAACAGCAGTGACTAACCAGGTATAAACATTCACTTTTGACAAGGGCATGCTGTTTTTTTTTGTTTGTTTGTTTTTTTTCTGGTAATGAAAGAAAAAAAAGTCTCTCACTGGCATTACCGAGGGCAGCAGGAACCAAAACACCGACGGAAATAATAAAGCTGACTGTTGATTAGCAGGCTCTGGAGATTAATGAAGACCATTTTTAGCTAGCAGGATTTTCTATTTCTTAGTGAATGATTCTGTGCTAACATATCTTAGTGTACAAAGATAGAAAGGCTGAAATAATCTCTTAATATGACCATCAGAATAAAACAATAACAGAACAAGGTACAGTCAAAATGTCTACCCAATATTTTGAGTAAAATACCGACCACAGTTGAACGAGAAACCTCAAAGTTTAGAGGGAATGGAGAGCTACAACGAACACATCAACCAAACAGCAGAAAAAAATGCAGGATGGTGTTTTGGTTTCACCTCAAAACAAAAGAAAAACAAATTCAGAGTTACAGATTTCTTAAGCTTACTTCCTGATTTGCATATTTAGTCGTATTTGATCTTATCATGTATCCAAATCTTCTGAGTGTTTATTTCTGTATCTCCGGTTATAAAACCGAGGTCCTCAGAAGCCACAGGGAGTCACTTGTCCTTTCTAATCCTACTATAACCACCCCCCACCCCTCACTCCCTAACCCCCCCGCAAGCATTCAGAGGAAGAGCCTGAGGTAGTTGTTGTCAGCAGCAGCGGGCTACCAGGGTGACTCTGTTAGGAATGTTAATGCAACATCCTTGTTTGACAAGATTTTGCATTAATATTTCAAGAAGCAAGCTTTCAGAAGTAAAAGGTTAAATCTAAAAGCTCCATTTTTTCAGGTTCCCTGAGCAAGGAGACGTGGAGATAGAAATCAAAAGGTCAAGCTGCATGTCTTGACAGATAACACACAGCGGGAGGACCAGTGATGGAGTTCTGTACTCTTGCAGAGAAAACACTAAACAGAGCGTAATGAAAGTGCCAAATGTTAACACTTACTTTAGATGGCATTATTCTTGTTTATTGAGTAGATAAGTCTGAGTTTGTAAGGGTTCATTCCCTCAAACTACAACCCCTCAAACAGAACCCAAACTAAAATTAATGATCCCCTGAAATTAGTTTAAAAAGGTGTTTAAGTCCTGTTGTACATGATCCTTAATGTTGAATATGTAGGTTTCTGATATTTACCCTGTATGTGAGGTGATTAGTGACACTGAAACCAGAAAAAGGCTTTGATTATAGTCTCTATACTCCAATATTCAAACCTCTGTAAGTTGTTTTGGTCTAAATCCCTCTACAAAGGGTGAGGAGATAAAATGTAGCTCAGAAAGGTCATTGGTTTAAACCCAGGGTTCGAACAACATACTGGCTTTTAGGGAAGCCCTGTTTCCCTGTGAGCACAACGACTCCCAAAGTCACACGCACACGCATACATCCAGCTTCAGTGAGCTGATTGGTTAGGATGTAATAAGGGATTATCCTTGTTTTTAACCCTGTGCATGTGGTTATTAGTCAACATATATCCAAGGAAAAGTTGTGCATAATTGCATTCAGTCTTTGATTTGAGCCCCTTTAGTAAGCTCTTAATGTAAGTGTGAAGTCTTTAATTTCAATCCCGATATTATGGAGCTTAGCGAAGAAAAGCTTTTAATATTAACCCTTTCATTACTGTCTCTTCTCTTGTCTAAGCTTTAATTTTCACCCATAAATGTCCACTGTCTGATTGGTTACAATGAAACTATAGAAGGTCTTTGATTTTAACTGTATTGACAGTATTCGTGGATTAATGCCAGGCAAACTGGTGATGTTTTAAAGTGCACAATCATTGGGTTAAAGCGCCCTCTAGTGTGAAAGGATTCTACTGGATTTCACAGCCAGTTTAAGAAAAAGACTTCAAGAATCAACGCTTAGAATAAGGGAATTATCACGGGACAAAACCAAAGATTATTGTGCTGTCTGCAGTTCTGCCTCTGTTACAGTGTGTATCTTAAATGAAGTGCAGCCTCTGTGTCAGCAGGGTGTTGGTGCAGCCCCTCCCCTCAGACAGCTCTCACTTTCACTTAATCATGAGCAACTCGGATTAATGTGAAGCATAGTTTGGGAGCATAGGAGGTTACGGCTATCGCTAAGATTAATAGTGGAATTCTGTATCGTGAACATGGTGTAAAACAGTCGTACAATCTATCGGGCAGCTGCAGGTGGAGAGAGGAGAGCAGGGAGAGGAGTAGGAGGAGGCAGGTGTGTGTGTGTCTATATTGATCAGCTATTTTCAGCTGTTTTTTTTTTTCCTTTTAAAGAATTAAGTGTTTTTAAGTGTAAAAGAGGTTTTAAGTTGCTTTAGTTAATGTTCTGTAGATGTCAAATCAAGGGTAACAGCTTTTTACAACAATGATATAAATATCAATCTGTATAATTGTGATCATGATTTTTGCCATGATGGAGTGGCTGTAGTGTGTATTTGTTTTCCGGGGACTTTGAGCTAGCATTCAGTGGACACTTAAAGTACTGCAGTTTTGTCACGACTGAGCTTCATGTCTCAAGTCTGCCTACTACTTAATTATGATGTTACTGGAGATTGTTCTTGATTAGGTTAGGGAAGGTTAGTAGTTCCCATATAACTGAGAAAGGTTTTTGACTTTTAACCTTGATATTTATCCTTAGACTAATCCATTTATGCAAAATTACCATTTTTAAACACAAGATGTTTCTTGGTTTGAACATCAGAATCTGTCTCAGTACTTCCAGTGTAAGTAAAGAAAACCCTCGCCCTCAACCCATTTGAATTCTTTGACTTATTTCTATTGTTATTATATGTAGCTTGATTATTTTGCAATTCTGTAAGCTAATTGGTTTTCCACTGAGCCGTCTCACAATAAAACTAAAAGCAGGTTTTTCCTCTCTCTCTTCTTTCTCTATTCCCTTCCACACACTGTATGTGTATGCACACTGTGCTCCGGGAAGCAGGCTTGCAGAGTTTGATGTTTCCTTTCTTTGCTATCATGAATATTTGATTCAGCACACCATCCCCAGAAGGTTCTATCAAAATGAAAGCTAAAATAACAGCCTCAACAACAACTACAGGAGCCGAACGAGCAGCAGCAGCAGATGCTGTGAGTACATGCAGCAAGCCAGTCACATACAGCCTGATGGACATGGATGGTCTTCTGTGTGTGTGTTTGTGTGTGTGAATGAATGAGAGAGAGACTGTTGAAGCTCAATTGTTATCCCCTTTGCTCACCCTTTTTAGCCTGGGAGAGGAAAAATGAAACATCAAAGTGAGAAGTATTTGATAATCAGAGGAAAACAAACACCTATCTTTTCGTGAGATTTGTTTTTGCATTGTTTGTGAATGAATGATATCGATTGTCCCAAAACCTCAATTTCCTGAGCATGTTGATAGAATCAGTTTTTAGTATGTGGAGAGACTGGAGGTAGGAAGTGGTAATAAGATGGCCAGAGGGTGAGGACAGAGGGGAGGAGGGGTTACGAGACACAGGGATCAACAGGCGACTTGTTCTTGGCAGTAACCATCATGTTCACCTGCAGCAAAGACAGCTTGTCCTGATATTTTGAAGCCTCATGAATCTGTGAGTACATGTTGAATTTGCTCTGAAAGACACGTCTGGCAGACATTTACATAAATAGAAAACAACTCACAGTTCTTCACTTCACTTTGGCGTAATTTTGCTTTAATTTTCACTGAATTGAGTGACGGATTTTACTTGTTGGAAAGTATTTTTACGCTGTGCAATAAAAGATAAAGGGGTTTGAGCTCTTCTTCCCACTTACACTTTATGACTCAAGGAAGTCTTCTCAAAATTTAACACAAAGTCCTGTGTAACATCAAGACTTTGTTAGGATGATTAAGTGCTAAAAGCGTGCAGTTCCACAAGTGTCCTCTTGAGGCTGGCTGTGTGTACTTCGTGACAAACCCTTCTCTGTGCCTCACAGTCTTTGAAGTCAAATAAAGAGCAAACTAACCACAGAAGAATAGCCATAAGCACACAAGTATGTTCATACACACAAACAAGGCACACATGACCCTTAGTGAGAGGTCATTTAAAAAAAAACCAAGAAAAACAAACACGTTGATTTGAGGACACAATCCAGACAAGTGCAGGAAAGTGTTAGTCACATGACACTGAGGACACACACAGGCTGAGGAGAGAGTGAGGGTGTCACATACCATCAGCACAGACAGGTCAGAATACACTGACACAGCCAAGATGGACACCACAGCCAGTGGGCAGGTTGTTAGCCAACACACACACACTCACACACACTCACAATTTACAGCGAGTGAACCGCAGACATCATGGGACCTGACGTGGGCCGGGGGTTTTCGTCTGACTGGCCTTCACATGCACTGTAGTTGTCGTGACAACGGCTGTCCCTTAAGGACACTGGCTGCTCGTGCAACGCATGGAAGTGAGCGGTGACACCGATGAGGGAGATCTAAAATTTAAAGGCTCTGAGTGGGTTTGTTTCCTGCACATTTGCTTGAAGCACCTGCTTTAAAAAAAAAAAAAAAAGAAAGGAAACGAAAAGAAAATTGTGATTGTTTCAGCTGTCTGCTAACACACAATCCTTTAGAAATAATTTTTAAAAAGTTGACAGTAATGCTTCGTTCAATAACCTCGGAGGTCAGATGTCTGAGCTGAAAATGATGTTACACCAGAGTTCCCTGCGGTTCAGTTGCCAAGTCTGAAAAAAGCAAAAGTGGAGGCCTGAAACAAGATGGCTACATCTACCAAATTTATTTTAGCGCTTGCCTTATATTCGGACAAGGCAAGCGCTAAAATAACTTCTGTAGATGTAGCCATCTTGTTTCTGCCTCCGATTTTGCTTTTTTCCTACTTGGTAACTGAAACGCTGGTAACTTGGTTGTGCCATCATTTTCAGCTCAGACTTTTGACTTCTGAGGTAACTCGAATGCAGCATAAAAAACAGCAAGATGCTCCAAGCCAACCACAACAGATTTTTTTACTTGCTAATGTGAGTTGCCGCCTTGAAGCTAGCGTCCCACAATGCAAAATGCTACCAGTACATGAGACTTTACACCCCAAAAATCCCAAAATACCCAATGGAAAAAATTAGCATGTATTATCTTATCAGGACAAAATACACTGTTACAGTGTTTCAAAATAGTATTTGAAGTGGGATGTATAGTGCGCCCCCTGCAGGCCTGGAGGACCTCTAAAGTGCTACTGGATCAGTAGCATTTTTCTATTACATTGTTTTTGGGATTTTTGTGTTTTTGTGTGATGAGTTTATCCACAGTGCATTTGTCAAAGGGCATTTTTTCCTTTTTTTTTGCAGTGGCAGGTTTTCTTTTTAATTTTCTGCAGCACATTTCTGTAGCAATTATTTCTGACATTTCTACATTTTGAATTTGCATAACACATCTTTTAATTGAAGGTTATCACTGTATATATGCACTTGTCCAGCACCTTAGTCTAACAAATATATATAATGGTGTTTCTCTGAGGTCATTAGGTGAACCCCTTTCTGATGAGTCATTCATTTTAATGCCCAACACAGCCCACCTACTCAGGTGTTGTCATTCATTTTAGCTGACTTGCAGTCTTCTCAGGACACCGTGGGTGTGAACAGATGTGAGGATTGAAATCTCACTCTCTTTACAGTTACTTTTGTGAATCTGTCAAGAAGAAACACCATGAATATGGTTTGTATTAGCACGCTGGGTCTAGAAGCTTCTGCAATTCCCATCCCAGCTGGCAGGTTTTGAAGCAAGCAGAGTGAAAAGATGATATTAGACAGAGCTGCAGGGCCATTAATTCCTTATTTGTTTGTGTTTGTTTTAGTCAGCCCTGTTGTTCACAAATGCTCCCTGCTCTACTTTTTAGTATTTTTTACGACTTAATACAGAAGAATAAGACCTGGAATTGAGTTTATTACTGAGGTTAGACAAGGTGAATGAGACTACTGCATAAATATTTATATTGACACCTATTCTCATTCAGCTCATGTCTTTTCAAGCTTTGCAGTTGACACTCACCTGCTGCCGGTGCATGGATTGCACAATAAGATCTTGCTCACCTTCCCTATCAGAGACAGTTAGGGTTTAGAAGCTTCTCAGGCTGCTCTTACACCAGAGCAATTAGCGGTCATTTTCCTGATTCGCAAGACCAGAAACAAACATTTTTGCCCAATTTAGAAAGCTAGTTAAACAAATGTTTTTGCCACAGTGTCAACAGGCATAAGAAGAAATGTGCCAACTCCTTTCCACTGATTGGTTTGACATGTCATGTATGATCAGATTAGAATATATTGTGATAATGAGAATTTATCCCCTTTGTTAAGGAGTTTAAGCCAATCAGAATCAAGCATTGAATCTGATCTGAATCGATTGCCTTAAGTAATGTTAAACTTCTGAGTGTACCTGTCCATGGTACCCTGGATCTGTAAAAATGTCTTACCAATCGGCTGACAGACCAGTTTCAAATCTCTGACCTTGTTCTCCCAAGGTCTTCTGTTGTATCTGTTGGCAAGGGTGACTGGTGACCTGGTTCAAGGAAGTCAGGTCTTATGGACTTAATATGGAAGATGGAAAACTTTCCAAAAGTTTGCCACTCTTTGTGATAAGAGATCATGTACATTGGCTGATTTCACCTGACAAGTCCCTGTGACAAAATCCATGCGATGATGCTAACATTAGGAACCATCATCACGAGCAGCCTACTATATTTCATCTTTTTTTCCAGCTTCAAAGTTAAGAGGTCCTCTGTTAACATAGCATATAAAGCATTTTTTATTGCCACGGTTTATGACCCCACTGTGGTCGGAGTGATGGCTTTATGTAGTTTATACTCTAAACTAGAGTTACAGTGTACCAAGCAGACAGTCTTTCACCATGGATCTGAACGTCAAATAAGAAGAAATCAGTAAAAAAAAAAAAAAAAAAAAAAACACCCAATGCCTAAATGCCATGTGCAATTTGTTTACCGAATTGCAGTCAGAATGGAATAAAGAGAGTTAGGGAAGAACAACAACATTGTGAATTATTTCCATCATTACAACAATAACAACAGCATGTCTGTACTGTTTGATATGACACAAGCAGCTCGTTCAGACAGTGTTTGTCTCTGTATAATTTTACTGTTTAAAGCTCCTGTGAGGAACTTTTCAGTTTGTGCCAAGATTGGCGCCCCCTGTGAGTCTGTGCGTATGATATCTTTTATATACAGAGGATATAAAAAGTCTACACACCCCTGTTCAACTGTCAGGTTTTTGTCATGTAAAAAAATTTAATCAAGATAAATAATTTCACAACTTCTTCCACCTTTAATGTGACCTATAACCTGTACAACACAACTGAAAAACAAACAGAAATATTTCAGGGAGGTGAAGTAAAAATAAACAACTGAAAAGTTTTGAAAATATTTATCTTGCTGTCATTTTCTTACATCACGAAAACCTGGCAGCTGAACAGGGGTGTGTAGACTCTTTATATCCACTGTGCTTAAGTTTTGACTAAAAATCAAATTCTGCTGACTTTTGACAGACAGATGTGTCATTTATTATGAATATGTAGAAATAGTAAAACAGAGCTGTTTTGTCAGCTGCTTTGATGACAGCTACATCCTTGAACCTGTTCCAGGCATAAAAATTGCCACTTGTGTCAATGTTAATCTTGTTTGCTTTTGGATGTCATGAAAATATATCAATTTGAATTTTAGTCTTTTTCCTTAATGTAAAAAAACAAAAAAAAACACTAAGTCTAAACAGCCCTGATAAGACAAATAATGCAAATATAATAAATAATGCACTAACTTAACTGGAAGTATGATCATACAACTCCCTCAATCCATCCCCAGAGACCTGGAGTCTGAAATCTTTAACTCAGAAAGTTTTTGATCTGCATCCATTTGCATCTTTGTTATAAATGCAGTTTTTACAGTCTAGAAAGTTTGAAGACGTAGTGTTTTGCAGGCAGTTTCTGTATAGAGATATTTTACATCCATGGTGTCCTTCCTCTGGGGTTTATCAGACGGCTTCAGTGGTATTTTAGGAACAAATAAGCACTAATAGCCACAAAGAATATGACGCATTGCTACTGATTGCAAATGTCGTCTTTCACTTGTCTATGTGTGTTGCCTTACCTCATTCCTTTCTATTTTTGCTGCAAATAGTCCCATTAAAAGGAGATTCTGCTGCCTCAGTGTGTGATTCTCCAGCTCGGATAATGAAGCCGCAGGAGACACACACACACACTCGCAGCGGAGTTATATCATTTTACACTCTTCCCACGTCTTTCTCTCAAACACATACACACATATAAAGATATAGGAGACACACAGTCTGCGATTGGAGTTAAATCACTTGACCTCTGACCTCTCTCTGGACCAATGAGAGCATGCTGGACACCCGGGTGCAGCCCTCGACGACAGCCTATAAATAGCAGGCAATTTAAAACAAGAGAGGAAGGGGCATCTAAAAGATTAATGGCTCCTCTCTACATGCATTTTACTTCTTTTTGTTCTATCACTCTTATCTCCTCGCTTCCCCTCCACCTGCTTCCTCTCAGCTATCTTGGCCCTCTTTCATTCTCCCTGCACTCCCTCACTGTCTCTCCTTTCTATTGTCTTTGCGTGTGTGAACTGATTTGTGTAAATCCATGCGTGCATGGTAAATGCATCTACTGTAATAGGCAATTTTCCCCTGAATCAAACCTATTTTCTCCACTTCTTTTCCTGTAAGGTTGCACTCCTCCTGGCGCTGCTGACGCTGATTGCAAGAACAAGAAAGATGTTAATCTACCTTTCAAAACACATTTCTCCCCCCACTGGATTTTTCTTTTTTTTCCCTGCGATTTACTCAGGCGAAGGTTTGTCGAGCATGTAGCCTGTTTTTCACACTGATACACAGACACATTCGCACCTGGGAGCTGCACCTTGCTGTTAATAACAAGCAGCTCAGCTGGAGCAGTTGGAGCTAAGTGCTTCACTCAGAGGCATTGAAAACAACATGAGGGCAGGCCGAGATGTTTCCTACCTCATGCACGCTATTTGTATTTCAAAAAATAATACATGAAAACATCCTAAGACTCAGCTGAAAGCAAGGGAAAAAACTCCTCTGGGTGGTGTTTAATCTGTCTGTGTGGGCACTGGCTGTTTCCTGTAACCTGTATGACTCAGAATTCCCTTAGAACAAAGCACTCTTTAGTTCATTCACAGCTTTGTTTCTTTCTAAGAAAATCTACCATTTTAATCACCGTGGAGAATATGAGTAGTGTCCGAATTCAGGGGAAGCATCCTTCGAAGAACCCATCTTACCAGCGCTCAGCCTTGGTAGCCAACACTGTTTAAGCCAGTGGTTCTCAAGTCCAGTCCTCGAGGCCCACTGTCCTGCATGTTTTGGATGTTCCCCTGCTCCAACACACCTGATTCAAATGATCAGCTCGTTATCAAGCTCTGTAAAGGCTTAATAACGAGCTGATCATTTGAATCAGGTGTGTTCATTCTTAATCAACATATTAATCATTTTGCACTGCAGACACAGTAGTTCTTCTGCCTTAGCGTCTCGGTCTGATTGGATTTCCATGAAGAAATGATCATAAATGTTCTTCCTTGAGCTGCGTCACCCCGCAGCAGTCAGTAATGGGCTGGCCTGAGGTCTTGCTACAAAAAGTGGCTGCAGGAAGAGAGTAGGTGAGTTGTGTTTAGTCTCTTTGCTAAAGAAATTAGGGAAAGTTGAAAAGATGCTTGGTGGCTAGTGCTGTGGCTGGGACCCTATATGTACTGTCGATGAAGTTGGGTGCTGTTCTGAGAATTATTAGTGGCTATAGAGTGGCGTTTTGGTTGAGGTTGTTTATGGCTCCTCAGACCACTGTGTATTGCTATCCTGCGGTCGATACTAACGTTGGTATAACCAGAGAAGCAAGCGGTCAGCAACAAAGGGGGGTGTCTAACTCGGTCTTATGGTGTGTTTGACCCTAAATTCATTTTACGCCGGAATATCCCTTTAGCTGAACTTAGAGCTCATACAATGTACTTGTGGTTTGAGTCAACTTTGGCGCCCCCTGTGGTCAAAGCAATCTTTGCTCATCTTGACCTCTAAATGCCCAAGTACTATCTTCTGACAAAAAGTGACCTACCCCCTCACTTAAAAATTATAATATATGAGCTGAAACTCTTGGCCCTGATTTTTGTGTTTGCTTTTCAATGACATGAAAAGACATCCATAGTAATTACAGTCTTTTTCACAAACGTAAAATAAATCCTCAGTGCAGTTTTAATTAAACTCAATTTAGTTCAAAGAGACATAATTCTTTTTAATTTAGTTCAATTCATCGGTTCATCTGGATTCAGTTCAAATAATTTCAGTTCACTCTTATTCAAAATAATTAAATTTAATTCAGTTCAATCTTATTCAGTTAACTTTGATCTGATTTAGTTTGATTCAGTTCAGTTCGTTTTAACGCAATTTATTTAGTTCAATAAAATTTGTGCAGTTCCATCCTCATTAATTCAATCCTATTCATGTGATGATTTTGTGTTGATGGAGGTTAAAGTTTTCATTGATTAAAGTTCACATTGATTATGACTCCAGGTTTCTGACATGCTCACTGTGCTGCAGAGGGAGTGACGAAACATTTTTGTCTTTGCCTTTGTCAGCCTCCATTTCGGTTTTCCTTTGTGAAAGCTTTCATCTATGAATTTGACCCATAATTTGACCAAGGCTTCCAGGTGAAAGTGAGACATATAACTTTGTACCATCAGCATAGGAATGGCAAGAGATATTGTATTCCTGCACAAGTACCAAGACAGGGCATGTAAAGATTAAATGATAGTGGGCCAAATACAGAATCTTGTGGCACCCCACAATGAATGTGCAATATGTTTTGATGTATAATTACTAAAGTGCAAATGTATTAGTGCTGTGTAAAACTCACGCTATCCACTACAGATAAAGTACTCAAAGTCCAATACAGTTTCCTGTCCATGTATGAGAATATCACAATCAACCGCATCACATGTTGTTTTTCTTCATGGTTGATTTTCAGGTCATTAATTACTTTCATCAGGACAGTTTCAGGATAGTGATTTGCTCTGACCTGATTGGTACACGTCCAGATTGTGAAGGGTGAGATACTTGTGTAATTGTTTGTTAAAAAATGGGACAAAGACACCTTTAAATATACATCACAAACTGTGATCCATTTTCGCCTTCGTAATGATTGTAGAGCATCTAGAAAGCATAGGAAATTAGATCTTAAAAATGAAACCAGATGGTGCCTATTTGTCATTGCTAACTTGACTTGCATTTAGCCGTCATCCATTGTTTTTCATTCAGTGGTTAGAGAGCCAAAATGAAATCCACTCAGCAGAATTAAAAGCGAGCAAAGGCCCCGTGGACCCGATTTGCAGACCTGTGGTCCAAGCAAACCAAAGGTGCCCTGCCTGAGCTGCCCTGGCTGCTCTCCAAGTACACAGGTCTGTGCAAATCATGAACCTTTAACTCTGCAAGCACAGGCTGTGTGAAAGGTTAAAAGCGGTGCTAAATACATCTGCAAGCAAATGGGGGATATTCAAATGGGAGGCAACTGAAGCATAGAACGGATTAATACTCAAAAGGCACAAAAGCATATTTCTTTACTGCAGTGTAATGGTACCTGACAGGCATAGAGCTCCACTTCTAAATGTGGAAGTTTTGAAGACAACCAATAAAGGGAAACCCATAGACAATAGTTTGTCACTTGGTAAAGCATGACCTTTGCTCATGTGCACCCATGTGCATTTGTGTGCAATAAGTACACATCCATCCGCACGTTTGCATGCCTGCTCCTGTGTTTGTGCACATAGTCATGTGGGTCGGTAAAAGTGTGTAAGTGTGTTTATTTGAGCATGTTTCTCCCCACACCTGCCCTCCAGCCATGGCTTCATTAAGCATTTCATTAACGTCAAACATCATTTGCACCGTCGGATTAAACAGGCCCACACTCAGACAGAGTCTCGCCCACACACACACAAACAACATCAGGGAAAACCGAGGTGACACGTTCACAAAGGGTCGACAGTAATAGAGCCATGCCCTGAAAAAACTGTATCGCACAAGTCCTTTAAAGACACAGACACCATTAACGAAATGATATGCGAGAGAAATCATTTAATAAGCATGATTCACAATTGTTATTCATAGTAGCCAGTAATGAAATGTCCTTTTTTTATTTGACATTGCCAAAATATCTTTCCCTCAATTATTTTGTCTCTTAAAGGTTCAGTGTGTAATATTCAGAACTTCACAGAGCTGCATTGGTATAAATTAAATTTGATATTTGTTAATATGCTTGAATTGGTGTACATTCAACTAAATCTGGAAATAATTTATTTCTTTTGTTTATCTAAAATGAGTCTTTTTATCTACAGAAGGAGCAGGTCCTCCTCCACATAGTCGGTAGTAAATCAGACAAGCTAATAACAGCTGTGTGTGTTTTTGTTTTAGTGACTGACAGCCATGAATGCACTGGTTAGAAGATAAAAGAGAAGAAGAGGGAGGCTGTCATTCAAAAAATATAGTTGTAATCAAGGAGTTTTTGGCAGGAATGTTAATTTATGGCAGTTTGTTGCAGAAGCTGCCAAAAAAGAAAGAAAGAAAAGACAGCTGTTCAAATGGTGAAGAATAACTTTTCCTTAAGAGGAAAAACTTGGATATAACACAATGCAACTACCATAGCATATGACGTACCATACAGGGATATATGATGCATTACAGGATGATGCCATACAATACGACAGGACACAGTATTATGCCATACAATATGATACAATATTATGAGACAATACAATATAATAGGATCTAATACGGCATGATAAGGTTCAACCATAGACTGTATATAGAATAGACAGCGTCTGCCTCCTTGCTGGGTGAAGCCACTCCGAGAACAGCACCCTCTGGTGACGGACTGCAGTACAGGTCATAAATCCCGCCTCCACCAGCAAAGCTTATGGGGCTGTGGACAAACTTAAGAAACTTATTACACAGAATATAAATTTTTCTCCCCCTGCTTGTGATGTTGACATGTAGTTACAGTAAGACTGGTTTGTGCTCAAGTCCTCTTTTTTCTGTACATCTCTGTTTTTAGGGGGTTCATGTTTTCTATGATTGACACCTGATGCAGCCTATGGGCATATGAATATTGCGTAGCTCACCTGGGGGATTCGCTGTTTGAGCCAAGCGTCATCATTGAGCCTCTCCCGCCAAATGTGTACAATGCTAATGCGCAATGTTGGTTTCAGGAAGTGAAGAAAAATCGCAGAAATACCGAGAGCTTTTTGGCTTCAAATCGGTATACTGGCGGAAGGCAGAACCAAGTTGTCCATAGTATGTACAGTCTATGATATTATCATACAATGTGATACAATGAGATACAATACAATGTAACACAGTATGATAGTATGTAGTAGTGTAATTTATTGTAATATGACACAACAGCATACTATATGGTAAGTGTGATACCTTACAATAAAATACACATCACTTTCCCTTTTTCTCAAAGATGCACATACCAATAAAAACTGCCAACACTGTACAATCTATAACACATTAACCACATGTGTTGCTTGATAAAGACATCAATAAAAAACATATAAACGCTATCACACTATTAAATGATCTTTGTGACCTAACAAGCAGTACCTCAAAATTGGATTTGAAAAACATGCAAAACTATCACACTGCAGCATTTTACACTACACTTAAAAAGTAATCATCGTATTTACACTTATCTGGGTCCTTTTGTAAATCCGTGGTTACAGGGAAAAAAAAAAACATGCTTTAAGAACACATCTGGGAAACACATCAACCTGATGAAGCACACAGACGTAATTGTAGTCAGAGCTTTCATGCTCTAATAATGGTGCAGTGATATTATCAGCTCTGATTTGTGCAGTTTTGCCTCATCTGGCAGCACAGCTGTGATCCTCCCTGTCTTGGTTTTGTGTAAAACCTTCCCTCGATTATTCTTGACTCCAAGTTCTGAAAAGAAGCACCCTGTTTCTCAAAGGGGGGTAGGTTTAGTGAGTGAAGAGGAGTAAAGTTGGACTAAAGGAAGCCAGGAATTCATAACTGTATTTTATTTGTGTTGAATCTGTTTGAAAGTGGACTACCCAAACCCTTTTCAATGCAACTTTAAAGAAATCCAAACAAACTCCTTTGTGGTCACATTTTGGCCTTCACATTGCAGTTCTCCATAAATAGAATAATGATTTTTGAGATCGGTACCATGGGATGTATTGATTCCTTCGTAGCGCCTCAGTTTGGAGTGAGGAGGCAGGACTGGTAACAAGCTGGACCTACACATTACATCCCAAAATAAACTCATCCTCCTGAATCTATACTTTCACTGAGATACATAGACAAACCTGGAATGAGTCACGAATGCCAAACTTCACACATAAATGATTCAAATGTACAAGCAAGTCATTTAAATTGGCTCGGCTAAAACCAGACAGTATACAAAGTGCTGAAGTGGCAGGAAGCCCTAATGAGGACACTGGTGGCAAGAGTGTGTGTGTGTGTGTGTGTGTGTGAGAGAGAGCGATTTCTAGCTAGGAAGAGTCAATTTCCACAGCTTTCATCATTGAGATGGAGTTAAGCCTTACAGAAAAGCAAAGACTTGGGTATTTGAAGATTTTACACACGTCACTTTCGCAGAGATCCTGCCCTGTTTTTTTTTTTTTTAAGTGTTAAAGGCGAGAGACCCTGTAGTGAGAGAAACAAGAACAAAATGTCTGTGACTCAAAAAGTTCCGTTGTAAGACTCATTTTGCAGAGTTTCATTCAAGTTGAAGAGAAGATGGACAAGATGTGACATTTTTAAACAAGGGTTGCTGCTGTGCGCAGAAATAACTAGATCTAAAGTCCGTTCTTGATGGACGGATGTCACCTCGCCATGTTTCTGCATCAGGTGTCGACGAAGAGGTTAATTTTCCACTCCAGTAACAAGCCCAACTGATGACAGACCATCTCCTGGGGATTTTCTCGCCCCTCGGCCCCTCTTACCCTCTATGCTTTATTTAGCATTTAGCGTTCAAAACAAAGTGCTGTGTTAAAAGGCTATTTGGGTTGGATTTGATTAAAGGGGACACAGAGTGGACCTGACTCAAGGGTTTTTCTGCCTTTGTTTTTTCGCTCTGCTGATTAATTGGGATATTTCTCATCCCGTTCCTGAGGCCATGAGAGAATGCAGCGTCAGATTTTTTTTTTTAGTTTTCTTCTTAAAAACTACAACCCACTGAAGTCAGCCCTCTGGACCGTTTGGGGCTTTGAGTGGGGTTTAAATGCAATGTTGAGCAGATGAGAGACGATCAATAGTGGAGACGTGATGGAGGTGGAACTGGGAGGGATGGAAGTGAGAGCTCTTCAAAGTATAATTTAATGTTCGTGATCGTGACTTTTAGAGCATACTGAATCCTACAGGGACAGTTTGAGGTTTTTGAAGTGGGCTTGTATGAGGCACCTCTTCGTATTAAGTGTATATATGTGCACAATGTTCAGTCAGAATTCCCCTCTGACATAAAAGCCAAGCTACAGTATATACCACTGCAGAGGTAAACAAGCAGTATACATATTTAACATATGTATAGAAAAGCTCGAACCAGAAACAGTCAGTTATCTGGCTGCTTTAAGATTGTAAACGGACTGAAATTGAGATTACTTAAAATCAATTTGTATTTATTCACACATCTAAAAAAAAATCTAGTGCAATCAACTTATCCACCAACCTTTACATCATGTGAGCAACTTTGTTGTTTTGTCACACAGCCTGATGGCTGAACCAGGATGTGAACCATGGACTTCTTATTGCCTCTTGTGCACCATATATGAATTTTCAACCAGATTATGCACATTTTCTACAGTAGTTGGCATCCCAGTCTGTTCCTCTCATTAGGTGTTTGGGGATATTCCATCACTTTTCACCAACCTATCAGGCCTCAAAGGGATATTCCAGCATAAAATTGATTTAGGGTCAAACACACCGTAACACAGAGTTAGACACCCCCTCGAGAGATGAGTGTTGCCGACCGGTTGTTTCTCTAGTTACACCAACTTTAGTAACGACCGCACAATAGCAAAACACAGCGGTCTATGGAATCACGCACAAACCTCAACCAAAACGCCACTCTATAGCTACAAATAATGCTCAGAACAGCACCTAACTTCATCAACAGTACATATAGGATCCCAGCCATAGTACTAGCCACCAAACATCTTTTTAGCTTTGCTTAATTTCTTTAGCAAAGAGACCAAACACAACTTACCTACTCTCTTCCAGCAGCCGCTTGTTTGTAGCGAGACCTCAGGCCAGTCCGTTACGGACTGCTGTGGGGTGACGCAGCTCAAGGAAGAACATTTATGATGTTGCTGGAATATCCCTTTAAGGAGCTATAGTGTTTCTGTATGTCAGTGAAGTTGGCCATGCTTCTGATCTGCAGATCTTGTAACCTTAATAACTAAAAGATGTTACAAAAAAATCTACAATGCAAACTTATGCAGTCTGCTAAACTTTAATATGGTGAGTATGAAAGGGTTGTAATTTAGTTGTTTTAACTGTGTGTGTACATATTCACTATCAGATGCATTATTTATCTTCTTAAGCGGCGCAGCTGACACCTACCCCTTTGCACCAGTTTCAGGCATTAAAAATTACAATATAAAAATGGTTGATATCGGCCCTGGGGGTCTTGTTTGCTTTTGTATATCATAAAAATGAATCAACAGAAATTTCAGTTCATTTTGTTTATGTCAAAAACTCCCCAAAGAAGTTTCAAATGATCATTTATAAGTTTTAATTTTGGACGTCTAGCTTATTTCTTTTGAAGTCATACAAAAAGTACACTCTGCTCTTGCTTATTATTTATTTTTTCTCCTCTTTAAGTGTTTCTAAACTTCTAATTATTGTGAGAGCGAAGTTAAAAGGTCAAGCACAGCAGACTGTCTAGCAGTACAACCAACAACTGTGTCTGAGTGGAGCAGTCCATCTGAGCTTTAAAATTCAGGAGGCTAAACTCAAATTTTAAAAGCCATATTTATACATGAGTTTGAATGGGGTGACCTTCAGCAGCAGCACTCAAATCAGTGAGTCGATACCTGCAACATGAAAACTAACTTGCCTTTAAAAAACATTCATATCAAGAAGATGCTAACTCTATCAGGGAGTCATGCTGTCATTAGTTCAGAATTTTGTCTTTTGTAATGTTTAAAACTGGAAGCATGTCTGTGAATCCACATTGAGTATAAGGTGTCAACATCTCATGAAAGTGGACATGAATCAGCCCGCCAAGTGAAACAGATGCCAAATGACACACACACACACACACACACACACACACACACACACACAAACCTCCCGTCTCTTCTGGGGCTGAAAATTCCGGGGATGTAAAATGAGTTCATAGAAAAAAGATAACACATGGTGTGTGTGAGTCATGAGTGTCAAGCGCTGTTTTACACCGGGGCCTGCAGGCTTTAACTACAAACGTAGTAAATAAAAGCTGAAGACTGAACATTAGAAACTCACGTAAACAGTACGTTTATACAGAGCCTATAAGGTCCAATTAAAAGAAAACATCCGAGGAGGCAGAAAACGGAAAAAAAGAGAACCCGAAAGAGAGAGAGAGAGAGCGAGAGAGGCTCGAAATATTCAATCTCTAATAGGTCTCAAGTAGGGAGACGTGTGCTCACATGTGTGTGTGTGTGTTCCAGTTTATATGTGCAAAAGTAAAGCTGAGTAATTAGGTCTAAGAGAGCCCCTCGTTAAAAAAGGCTCTTGCAGCTGCTGTTAATTAAAAGCCGGGGTCCTCCAGAAAATGCCACGCAATAGAAATGTGCGCTGACACTTCCTCTCGCCACTTATCAAGTTCACGAGCAGCGCAGCGAGGGGACAACTTCCCTGATCTTTCCGACAATCCCACCAGACATTATTGCCATGGAGGATACACACTCATGTGAGAACACTCACACACACAACCAGCAGAGCCAGAGATGACCTCAAAGGGAGAAACGTTTGATGAGATATGATGAATCAAAGGGAAGACAAAAGCTACACCTGAAACTGCTCAGTATCATACTTATCGTTTTCAGTCACATGACTAGTACAGAAGCCTGGAGGGCTACAGAGCTTATGCTGGCTTCACTCCAGCGTTGTGATGCTGAGTGACGCTGTGGAGTGACCGTGAACAGATTAGACCCTTCAGGACTGGACTGGCTCTTTATCAGCCACAGTGATGTCTCAAGCATGAAAAATATACACAAATGTATGACAAAGCAAAAGCCTGGGCTGTTTCTTCTATGGAGAGACTTCCCTTGTTTTCATACAATGCTTTTATTCTGAAGAGGTGCCAGGAAACTTTTTTTGTAAAGTGACTTGCATGGATTAAAAAAGACAAAAAAAAACAAAACTCATGAATCACGTTGGCTGTGGGTAATTTATGTTAATCCTTTATTTTTCTTAATTCAGTTTTAGGCATTTTGCCTTTAGTTGAAAAGTACAAGACAGTGGACAGAGTAGTAAATGGAGAGCGAGAGCAGGGAGTGACCATGGACTGTTTGATTGGGGCTGTTTCATTGGAACTTATGTGTTTACATGTATATCTAAAGTTCTGTTTCAATCAGGCTAAGGCAGTAAATCTGTTTTTTTTAACATCATGTAAACAAATTGACTGTTAGAAAACCAAAAAAATAAATAAATAAATAAAAAAACATCCTCAGATATCTTGAATGTCAACAGAAAACGGGCTGTGATTTACAACGCTTTACATAATGTGCTTAATCAACAGGGTTATGGAGATGCATTCATCAAAATGAGGCATGACTTTGGGTGTATGACTTTACATAGACCCAACATGTGAAATATAAATATGTAGGTCAGTGTCTATAATCGGCAGTACCCGGCCACAGTCTAAATGCTGCTGTCCCTGTGCAGCCTGTCAAAATGTCAAAATGTCACTGTGACTTGTCATTTATGTCCTGCAGCAATGTCACCAACACACTCCTGTGTTTTTATTGCACTTGGCAGATAGCTATGTATCTATATAGCTATAAAAAATACTGGGACACAAATGACAGAAGTTTTGGAACATACATGGCACGAAAGTTACTGTCAGCGGTGGTACAGACTGAAAAATGGAAGGATGTGTTTTTCATTAGCAATTTTCTTGGCTTTTCATTTTTTGCATTCAAACTTCAACAAATCAAAATGACACCTAACTATTGGGGCTGATAAAATAGAGAAGAATAAAAAAATTCAAATATATATATATATAAAAGAGAGAAACCGATAAAGGACTCATCACTGTCAATGAATGATAGAGGCATCATTTGATAAAACAGAAAACAAATTACCCATATTTTGGCACATTCCTTTGTGCTTTGCAGTCTCTTCCAATATTGTTTATTTTGATCATCTTACAAAAAAAAAAGGGCAGAATCTCATTCTGTCATTTTCAATCATTTTAACTGTTGTGATCATTTGCATAGTAAACCACAAATCCCTCATGTTGACCACGGAAACCAGACAAAGTATAATGAAATTGAGGTAACGGGAAGTTAATGGTACTAAAAAAGTATGAAGAACAGCTGCCACAAATCACAAAATCAGCTGTTTTTGTGGGATTTTTTAGACGTCAATTTAGAGCTCATGATGGCGTAGGTATGAAACTAGGAAGTTTAAATGTTGGCAAAAATAGTGCAACCCTAAAAACATGTGACTGCAGATCGGAGGCTGCAGATTCAGGACTGCATCTGTTGTTGTAGTTTATAATGGCACCCAGTGCATTAGATTATCAAGGACTATGTCTAGTGTTACTTCTGCAACAATACAAGGGTCCCTGAGACGTGATCCCAGAATTGTGGTCCTGAAAATGCACCCCAGACCTTTGCAGATGCAAAATACCCTGCAACCCAGAAATGGAGTATTGTTAGATGAAAGGATCAATTTGAAGACATTACTGTGAAGAGTAAGGAGACTGTGATTTCTATTTTCTTTACACCTTTACACCATTTTGTAGAAGAGAAATCACTGCATCTTAAAAAATCTTTGACAGACAAATTCTTTACAGAAGGAATAAAATTTCAAGGAAATTGTTTTTACATGAATTATTAATGTATACCTAATTTTTTCACTTTTTGCAGTTTCAGATGCTGCAAGAAGTTGACATTAGACCTACCATTATTGTGTAGATATTTGAGTCTAGAAACCTAAAGTAGCTCTGTGATTGTGTATGTGAAGACACTGTCAATATGCCCTGTAAAAACTCAGATATAAATATGATAGACACATGCATGCATGGAGCATTTCCTCTGAGGTACACACACTTCCTCCACCATGATCGAGGTAGTCATGATGACAGAGTGTTGGAATAGGACTGCAGAGAGTTGAGCAGTTACTATGTGAATGCAAATACATTAAAATGTATGTAAGCCAAATGTAAACGGTAGTATGCAAATGAGACATGTGAGGCTGCTGCTGTATTATGCATCCACATGTGCAGAGAATGATAAAGTCAGGTTGAGGCAAGGCCATGTGTGAATGGTTAAGCAGTTTTGACGGCTTTAAATGAATTACCGGAGAAGCAAATTAAGAAAAAACAAAGCGATTTTGAGGGAAAGGAGGAGGGAAAACAGTTCAACACAAGCTTTCTAACCAAATTAATCCAACATAGGCAAGTGGTTGGCAAAAGTGATACAAGAACCTGCGAATTCACTTGCAATCCCGTGATGTCAAGTTGTCTTTAGCCACATAGGCTAACCATATGAGCAGTTGATTTTGTCCATTTCAGAGGAGGAAATGGACTTCTGGACTTATAAAATCAGCATCCTCTTATCCATGGTGTCATCGGGGTGAAATGCTGGCTATAAACCTTTTACATGTTTGTCTCCGCCCATTTGCATGGTGTGAAATACGATCTGCCCGAAACACAGTGTTTTACTTTGAAAAGAAGCCGGATGTTTTATTTTGTGTCTGTGCCCGACTTCCTTTCCAGCACGGGATAATCTGTGCTGAATTTACTCTCTTGCGATCAGCTGCAAAGTACGGCGATCTGCAGCGGAACGGAAAGAAGCCGGTGGAAATTGACACATTGACTTGAATGGTTATGATCAGCTACGATCGGCGAATACAGCCTTTTCGTAGCCGTTTCGGATGTGGTGGAAATTGCCACTTAGGAGAACATCTCTGGGGGTCCATTGCGGCCCACACTTCACTTTGTCATGGTCAGCAGAGTTCTAAAGCTGATCAAAAAACAAACATCATTTCGTAGCGCTAGCAGCAGTCATGCTACTCATTTGTCCCTCTTCTAGTGGCTTGACCAGCAGCATGCAATCATGACGGCATTGCTGTTGTTTTTCCTCTCCCTCTTACTTTTCTCACTCCACATCATCTTCCTTTTCCCTGATTGATTTTCATCCCAAAACTTTTGAATAGGAACAATTTGCATACAATGCTTGGAAGCGCAGCAAGACATTCGTGTTGTCGGGTAGAACCCTCTTGGTTGGGTTTCCAAATTTTGAGCCACTGCTGTTTGTCAGACAGAAACAGAACAGTTAATTACAGGAACAGCTTTTAGAAAAACTGGAGAAGAGGACGTGGAGGACAAAGATAGCACAGAGGGAAATAAAGGTAGGTACAGGGGAGGAGAGAACTAAAGGACAGGAGTGATGAAGGAGCAAATGTCATCACAGCATATTTTCATGTTCAGCAGTCACTGTACAGAGGTGAAGGAGCACGCACGCACGCATGCACACACACACACACACACACACACACACACACACACACACACACACACACACACTCGGCTGTCGTCTCAGTAGAAGATATGTTCCCTGTTAACTCCCAGGTGATACATTACAAAGTGCACTCAACCCTGTGAGTGTGTGAATGTCATGTGTGTACTGTATATGTGTGTGTTGTCTAAGACACAAGCCACAAGGGTGTGCTTAATATAGGATGAGAGGAAGGTTATGTCCACATTCTGTCTATTGATTTCTCCTCAGGCTCGCTCTAACCTTTTCGCTAACAGCCTTTTTAGCCTCTATCATGTGTGTCCTCCTCTTCTTACCGAGCGTCTTCATGTACTTCAACAACATACACACAATAACACACACACTCAAAATCATGGTTGGGAAGCATTTCACAAGTATATCAGACTTTCCAGACATATCTGTTTATACAATTTTTGATCATTCAAATCTTTATTAATACAATTTATCTGTCCGTTGAGCGACTATCCAATTTATTAATGTATCAATTTATCAATCCCACCACTTATCCACTAACAATATATTGATCCATCAATCGATTCCTCTTTCCGTCCATCCAGTATGTAGCCATCCAAATCTCAATCTATTCATCCAATTTTACCATCAATCTCATTCATTCATCCATACATCACCCATGCCCACATCAGAAACCCACTCATATATGCATCCATCTCATCCATCTATCCACCCATTCATACATCATCCATCAATCCATCCATCTGCCCATAATTCCATGAACCATTCATTGATCAATGCATCCATTAATCCATCCATACATCCATTTATTCATTCATCTATTCATCCCTCTAAACTATCATCCGTCCATACATCTATTCCCACATCACAAACCCACACACCTATGCATCCAACTATCCACCCATTCATCCGTCAATCAATCCATCCGCCCATAATTCCATAATTCCATGAGCCATTCATTGATTAATCCATCCATCCATCCATCCATCCATCCATCCATCCATCCATCCATCCATCTATTCCCACATCACAAACCCACACACCTATGCATCCATCTATCCACCCATTCATTCATCTGCCCATAATTCCATGATCCATTCATTGATCTTTGCATCCATCCCATCATCCATCCATCCATCTTTTTATCCATTAAGCCTCTCATTTATCATCCATCCATCCATCAATCCATCCATCTATTCATTCATTCATTTATTCAACCCTCTAAACTGTCATCCATCCATCTGTTGATCCATCTATCCATTTGTTCATCAGTTGACCAATCTATCTGTTCCTCCATCCATTCATTGACCCTAATCTTCCATCCATTCATCTGTTCTTTGATCCATATCTTTTAATATTTTCTTTTAGGTTGTTTTCTGTCCATTTATTGACCCATTGATTCATCCATCTTTTGATCTATACAGTCATCCAGCCATTGATCCGTTTCTTCATCCATCAAGCCATCCCTATTAAACGCCATCCTTTAGTCTATCCACATCTCTCTCCATGCAAAGATCCATTCATTAATCGCTTCATTTTATCTCTCTTTCTATTTATCTATCAATTTATTGATACATCAGTCTGTTTGAATTAGCTTTGAATTTCTGTTGGTCTGTGTGCGCATACACATTCACATTAGCATGCTGTGAAGTTTACCCTCAAGTGTTGTACAGATGGCTCTCATCTCAGAGGGAAAAACAGAATAGCTGATCTATAAGGAGGATGAAGAATCAAGATCTCATCAGTGAATGTTTGTGAGTTTCATGATTGTATGATGCTAATGTCCCCGAAAGAACCAAATGGAAATAAAGAAAGGGGTCGGCACTGAGGGTTGATTTTGTATTAGAAGGGAAGTTTAAATTGCTGACAATCAAGTCGGCAATGAGACACGATGTTTAACGAAATCAGCTTGGAAAGTGAGGTGCATAGAATTTGCCTTAATAAGCGTGTGCAGTTAGTGTTTGTGTATGCGAGCGCGCACGCCTGTGTGTTACTGCATCTTTCACCCTAAAGGCTTAGATGGAAGCTGATGGACAAGATAGAGGGTGCGATGGGAGAATGAGAGGGAGGCATCAGGGTGTGAATGCTAATAGTCTCCTAGCGAAGACATCTATCCCATATCCTCACTTGACTCTCTTTCTTCCTTTCCCCCTTTCCTCTTTTACCTCCTTTCTATCTCCAACATCTCACCTTCTCTCTCCTGCCGTAAGTTCTCCTATTTCCCCCCTACCTTTCATCCCCCCTCTATTCCTTCTCCTCTCTCCCGCTTTTTAGATGTGTCCTTCTATCTCTCCTTATTATCTACTTCATTTCCCCTCTCGTCCCACTGCTTCCTCCATTTTTCTCGAACTCTCTCTGGAAAACAAACACATTAGTAGAGATCAGAGAGGCGATCACGTCATCCCTAAACCCTACACCCCCTGCTGCAGCCCAGCAGGGTTCTTCACAGTGCAAATATTTGCGTGAATATGCCTCCACATGATTAAACATGAGCATGTTTATTTGTGGCCCCTCAAAATACTAAAGTTACCACTGCAAGTTTGAGGGTAAAACACGTTTCAGTGTATGTGTGTGTGCCTTAAGAGGAGGCAGTACAGCACTCACCCATGCTGCAGGCTCTGAAAAGAGAGCGAGGGAATGTGCTTGCCACTGCAGTAAATGAGAAAAAAAAAGCAGGGTGAAAAAAAAAGAAGCGCTGTAAAAGTTGCTGAGGCACACAAAAGAAAGGAGAGAGACAGAAAGAGTCTCTTATCCTTAATTAGAGTTTCCGCCTTTCCCTTTTTGTTCAGAGAGAACCAAAGCATGAAACTACTTTCCATTTTGTCTATTCTTGTGTCACAATCATCAGCTTTCCTTAAATGCAAAGTACCACTCTTATTATATATGAATACTTCCCCTTTTTTGTCGTCCATTATGCTTCATTCGTCATCCACTTTCTTTAGACTTTGGATGTAGTTATAGTCCACAGCACTTAGTCTTAATTTACACTTTTCAATTTCTGGTTCTGTACATCTTTGCTTAAAATCACCCTATTTTGCGTAAAGGCTCTGACTCATGCTTTTATCATACTAAATCTGTGCAAATGAGCCGGTCTTATTCTAGAGAGCTCACACAAAGGGTTAAGTGCACCACAAACTGCACTACAGCAGCGTCACACACCAACGTGCGCAGGTGATCTTAGCAGGCATGTTATTGGATGAGACATTATGCATTTATTTAGAGCAAGGTTATTATTAATGAAAACTAGCGAAATCACATGAACTAAGACAGTGGTTCTCAAGGCCCACTGTCCTGCATGTTTTGGATGTTTCCCTGCTCCAACACACCTGATTCAAATGATCAGCTCGTTATTAAGCCATTACAGACCTTGATAACGAGCTGATCATTTGAATCAGGTGTGTTGGAGCAGGGAAACATCCAAAACATGCAGGACAGTGGGCCTCAAGGACTGGACTTGAGAACCATTGAACTAAGATGTCAAAAACATTTACGCAGGGTGTCCATACGTCCTCTTTTACCCTGACATGTCCTCTTTTTTGGGGGGGCTGTCCAGCCTTGTCCGACTTTGTCCAGGGAAGTTTATAAAATCCTTCAAATGTCCGCGGTTTTGTGTGGCAGTTTTGAGTTTGTGTCATGTGGACTTACTGAGTTAGAAGCGTGTAAAAGACACTTGATCCGCCCCGAAAAAACTCTCACAATTAACTTTGTGCGACTCTGTGACTATGTAAACTGAAATTAAAATAAATACGAGCCGTTACAAAAACACAATAACTAATACTGAACTGTTTAAAACACGAAAACAAGGGGGGCAGGCAGATAGCCTAGCAGGCTAACACGCCCCATGTGTCCCCTTATTGATTGCAGTTTCAAGTCCCGGTCCTGACCATTTGCTGCATGTCATCCCCTCTCTCTCCATTGTCCAATGCTTCCGATTTGAGCTAGGCAACTTTGTGTGGACGTGAGTGGGTGGAAGTCATTTTATGGAATGAGAGAACTTCTGTTTTACAAAGTTTAATCTGCGCCGGCAGATAGGGCTGGGCGATAAACTGAAAATGTACCAATACCAAAACTTACGACGATAACCAACGTCATTTTGCCCATGTCAATATACTGGGTGTAAAAAAAATGAATAAATAAAAGTTGGTTTTGGATGTGTGTAGGTAGGCTTTGGTCTCATGTCCCTTTAAGATGGTGTCCTATGTCCAGAGACGTGAGTCCACCCCATCCAGTCTGTAACAAAGAGGGAAAGACAGGTGAGGAGATGGAGGATGGTTCAAAAGTTGTAGCGGCGGCTGAAGTAGACGAAGTTAATATGGGAGGGGGTGAGCAGCTTGTGGAGTAGTTATTGTCCATTTATCGTTATCGAGGAGAACTGCTCAATATATCGTGATATTGATTTGAGGCCATATCACCCAGCCCTACCTGCAGGTGAGAACTGATCATACAGCTGATGGTTGCTGTGCTAGGTGGTTATGCTAGGTTGTGTGTATGACAGTATTCATTACATTTGCAGGAAAGTTGTTGAGGAGGGAGCGTAAAAATTAAAGATCTACACAGTAACAGATGGAGGTAATGGCAGTATCGCAGGGGACCGAGTCTCTCTTGCCTGCAGAGTCAAGGTTTACAATAGATAATGTGGTCTGACCATGGAGTCCTGCAGAGCTCCTGTACACTCCTTAACTGTGACACTGACCCGTCAGTGCAGCGGCTGTCAATGCTTATTGACGAGCTGAGCCCCTGAGTTTATCCGAGAGGAGATACAACCACGACTGTGTTTAGGTCACCTCCCACTGCCGCGTCAGCTGGTGTGTGTGTATTCCTCTGACAGGTTCAATCTCTACTAATCACAGCTTTCAGACCCCCCTGTGGATTTAAGGTCCCTATTTATCAACATGACAAGCAAGGAGGGCTGAATGTGGTGGGACGAGGCCAGAGAGCGGGGAGAGGGGCTGTTATTTGATGCAGCTCAGCACTAAAAACAGACTCTCTTTGCTCAGAAATCCAGTCAAATCCATCAATATTTAGACCTTTGGAAAGTGTCCATCAGTCACTTTGATTAAATTTACTAATAAGACATATGCATTTTATTCTTAGATAGAAAGATTAAGACATAAACATTTTTGAAATAACTTTACATATTAAGATATAATAAAATAAATGATTTTTGAGCCTTTTTATGTTACAGTACAAAACAAAAAACGAATCGGAGATCACTCTTTTATTACATATAAAATAAACTAATAGTTAATATCTGTGAGGAGCTTGAGTGCTTTCAGGTCTTGCAGCTCTCAAAGGAATATTTTTTCTATGACTGGTCCAAAAATCCTCACGGGAGCTTTAATAATTTATACATGGAAGGATTAATCGTATGTGCTTTAAAGGTGCTTTAAGGAAGTTTTGGTTTGTGCTGATTTTCTCCCCCAATGCTTATGGTTCAAGCTTATGATCTTGTTTGCTTTTGTGGGCCATAAAGAGGCATCAGTATCAACTTAAGTTTGTTTTACAGTCTGTAAAAAACTTCTTACAGTGGCTTTAATACAGTGAGAAGCACGTGAAGGGGTTGGGACTTAAGAGGAGATAACCAAAGCATAGCCATGCATCACTTTTTATCTTTTCACCATAGCGTGACTTTTTCAGGTTAACACATATGTAAGAGGATTACCCTTTTATGAAACACCCTGTAGAGGCTGGCTGGTCCTGATTCTAGGTGTCTTTGTACCAGTTATTTCTAACATTCAACACATTTGCAGTTTTCATCAGGTTGCTCATTGAACGGTAATTACAAAATTGCAGGACACTTAACCGGCACTTTATGCATGTTTTTGTAACCCCACCAGGAGCTAAAATGCTTAATTATCAGTTTGAGAAATGGTTGAAATTAATGGGGTAATGGTTTGTCTGGGGAAAAGAGAGAGAGAGAGAGAAAGAGGAGGGTAGATAAAAAGGACAGAGAAAAAGACGGAGAAAAATCTGTATGAAAAAAAGAAAGACACTCAGAGGGGAGAGTTGGGTGTTAATAAGATGTCAAGTGTAATAATACCCGTGCTAGTGTCGAAGGCTTTTGTCAAAATCTCATATTTTAGAAGCAGCAATTGAACTCTTTCCTGCACAATTACGTCTATCAGCAACGTGTGAATCACTCTCTCTGCCTGTCCGTGAGTGCTTTCATTAACTTCCTATTTTCACTGTGCGAGATGTGTCACTATATTGTAGACGGAGTGCTTATTGAGCAGACCTGCCAGGCACTCTGTCTCTGCTGAAATTACTCACGGTGAACTATTTCTGGACCATTATGCAGAAAAAGCTCAACCTCTCCACGTCTACAGTAAACTGATTTAATTTTCAAACCAAACTGTCATTTCCTCTTTTTTTACCCCAGGCGGGGAGAGACATGCAGCAAATGGATGGCGAAGTAGACAGACTCACACACACACATTCACGCGCAAACATAAGATGATTCATCGCCCCAAATTTGACACGTGGTACAAAAAAAAAAAAGCTGGCGCTGGTTTAAAGCAGAGCTCAGACAGTGTGGAGGCGCTCTTATCTACGCTGCTGCCTTTCTGTGTCAAGACAAAACTTCAGAGTAAAAATCTAATTCTGGCAGGATTCAAACTCTCATCAAGCTGTGAAACAATAATAAAGAGTGAGCCGATGTACTTTGAATAAGAGGTGTTCTTACAGGATGTATTGAATGGAAAAATGGATGCCAAGAAAAGTCTAGAGTACAGTCAAAAATTCACTTTCATCACTTTAAATATTTAAATGTTGTGCCAAAGCTGATATAGTATTGTTATACCACTGTGTATGTTTGGCTTACTCTGAACATACAACATGTTTACTTTCATATACAATTTAGAGCTCCTGAGTGGAATTTTCTGTTTGGCCAAAGCACTTTTTGCTTATCTTATCTACATGCTTAAGTAGTGTCCTCTCACAAAAATTCCCACCTTACTGACTTTTGACAATCGTATGTATCATTTATTGTAAATATTTTAAATGGAAGTTTTGAACACAGGGCTGTTTCCTCGGCTGCTTGGCTGACACTTACCCCCTCACTTCAGTTTCAGGTATTTAAAATTACAGCAAAAAATAAGTCAGTTTTGTTGCTGGTCGTGTTGTTTCCTTTTTCATAAAATAAAAGTGCAAAAATGTGAATTGTAGTCAATTTAATAAATATCAAAACCAATATTTCAACACTGCATAATTTCCCAACTTTAGTTTACAAAGAACCCACATTTAGATTAAATGCAAGTTCTTCCTAACATCTTTTCTTCCTAGATATTATTGGTCAGAGTATAATTGGACAATATGTATTTAATTTGTAAGCCTAAAACAAAATAACACAAACAAAGGTAACAGATATGAGCTTCTTCCACTGTTTACATCAGCTGTCATCGTGCCCAGATCTAATCCACTCTTTACAACACCTGATCCAAATTTGGTCAAATTATATCTGCTTTATTCATTTACAGATGGTGTTTTCAGCCATGAAGAGCACTGATCTTTTTGCACTTTCTGTTGTGCAGGTGTGACAAGTGCAATGACAAATGCTAAAGGTTTGTGTCCAAAGTAACTCCTGGTTTAATGCAAGAGAGAAAAAGAAATATCAATGCAAAAATTCAGGCAACATCAATGACAGTAGGATGAGACTGCAGCAAAATCAGGAGGTGTTTTCTCTAGTGGTGCAGTGGATGTTCAAGTCCAACCATGGACTGGATTTAGATTTTTCAGTGTTGTCCAGAAATCCTGGTTAATGCAACTTTTGAAGTTTGCAGGATTTCATTTTGGAGGCTTTTTTAAGTCCTGTTTGCATAATATGAGTGTTTCCAGTGACATAAGACTGGTCACAACATGCTTACCTTAGGTAGCGTCTGGAAAATTTGATGTACTGTAAATGTTGTAAGTTTTTCAGACACTTTATGCAATGAAATTCATTGAGTGCAGTTTATTCCAAGAAAGACATTTTTTAAGAGTTGGTTGCAGTCAGAAAGATAAAGATAAGATAGTATGAAATGATGTGTATCCAGGAGGACAGTTTGGAGAACACACTAGATTTCCTTTTTAAAACCAAAGGGATGTTTTTACTATTTTTTTTTTTACTTTGTGAGTGCTTCTGGACACAACAACTTTCTTTAATAATTTGCTAAGTCTTAAGCAGACTGGAATTGCAAAGAGAGGAGTTACCTAGAATCAAACCCCTGTTGTTTGGTGTAATGGATGGGAATTTAATCTGCACATTGACTTTACATGTAGAGATTAATCTTGGAGACTTGTATGCCAATAAGAATGTGATGTTGATGTTTTATTGATTTCATATTGAAAACTGCTATGGTGTACGTCTTTCCATGAAACAAAACATCTAATTTTTAACCAACATCAGTACTTGGCCACAGTATGGTATATGGCGATGTGCTTTTGTGCCATTGCATGTCTTTGACGTGGGGTTATTTAAGGTGAGGGCTCCTAAGGGAGACCTATCTCTCCCTCTCAGTCCCCCTCTCACACACATAAACACAAATCTGCCAAATCCTTGTGGCGGCTTCAGGCTTAGGGGTGTAAAGACAGTGACAGACTGCTGACGGCCCAAGGATGATAAATTTGTCACCACCGATGTAAACCAAAGCCCAACACAGCCTCAATCCCAGTACACCCCATGAAACATGGCTCTGGAGGTTATTATGTCGATTCTTAACAGCTGACCTCATAACTCACCTTTAACACTTCAGCAAAAATAGCGGCAACACACAGAAAGTGAAGGAGAGTTATATTCTTACATTTGTTAACAATAGTCCACCGACGAAACTAATGATGGCAGTTAAAATTGATTGTTGAAGAATAAAAACCTCTTTAAAGGTTTTAATTAGACTTTTAGGGAAATGAGTCCTCAAGTTACAACATAGAACGGTCAGTAGTAGAGGTTTAAGGGCTTTTAGACTTTTCCGAAGACCGACAAAAAAAAAAAAAAAAAGAAAAAAAAGGCATTTTGACTACGAAAACAAACAAAAAAAGGCATTTTGATATATTGAATATTAAGAGCATTTCCATGGTACAACTGATGACAAGCTTCTGCTATCATATGAGCAAAGAAGTGTAGTTTCCATTAAAGGATCAGTTCTCCATTTCTGCCATTTAATGATTAGTTCTCAATGGAAAAATAACTTGTGGGATTCCTCAGGGATCATTTTTAGGGCCACTGAATTTTCACAAGTTAATTTCTGATCTTAAAGACTTTTAGGTGGAAAGGGAAAGGGAGTTATAAAGTTGTGGGAAAAGGCCCCTGGATAGGAATCACACCTAGAACCACCTGTTTTAAGGACTATAGCCTCAGGGTGTGCAACTCTGCTCTAAGTCAACTCCTTTTATGATGGACTGTGTGAGTCAATCCACAAACCAGCAATTGTATGTTGTTGCCCAGACCCAGGTTGCTGATTGGTTGTGTTCATTTTGAATTCTCACAGTTTTCATTTTTCTTTGGTCCTTCTTATGGTCAGCATGAAAAAAGACATAATCAAAACTGACTCAAACCTCAGCACTGGGTCAGAGTGTTGTAAGTCACTTTCAAGTTACTAGCTCCATAAAGTTGCCTCCATTATCCATTACTCCTTTTATACATTTTGTGTATCAACTACTGAAACTAATTTGTGGTGAGATGTGTTTGACTATTTGAACTGACTAGAATGGGTAGTAAACAGCAGTATTTTTATATCCTCTGCGGAACCATCTTCCCTTTGTTTACCCCAAGATGAAAACATCCGATCTTGATATCCTAAAATAACTGTATCCCTGTCAAGTTACCCTTCATTGAAAGACAGCAAACAGCAGATGATGCCATTTATTTTTAATCTCTGAGGATTTTTTTTTTTTTTGTCGTCCACTCCTTCTCAAGGCTTTATAAATGATGGATGATCCCACCATCAATATTTATTGATCATCAAGGGGCGGCTATGATGTTCCCATGTGGAGGCTGATAAAAGTTTAATCATCCAATCAAAAACTGTTCTGGGTCTTATCTTCCGTTTGATAGAAAAAGGAGGAAAGTGTCCCATTATATTCCACTCAAGCAAGCATAACCTCTAAACCCCCACGTACAGGCAGAAAATCTCAACATATCTCTGAAATTAACAAATTGGTAAACTAATATGATATATAATAATCATTTAGACATCAAACTCTGTGAAAACCCTCTGCCTTTGCTTCCTGAAACCCACCGTCCCCACCTATCTTTTTGATATTAATCAAAGCTTTATTTATAAAGTGTTTTTCATACAAAACACATAACACAAAGTGCTTTACAGTTTATTAAAAACAGTTCCACATCCCACGATATTCATCTGACATCCCCATCTCAAGAGCAGTTATGACCAAACCTTGCTATATGGTTTGGGTTCAAATCCTTATCAACGACTTTCCATGGAAAGTGGAAATGAATTGCCTCTTTTCACATTGTGGTCTGAACCCAGCTTTTGAAAAACCTTATTAAAATAGCAAAAATGAAATTATTAAACTAGTCAAGTGCAATCAGGAAAGCCTGTGGTGTGATGAATGGAGAAAGGCCTTTAAGTGAAATGGTTCTAGGTTCAAATCCAAATCAACTCTTTTCCATGTGAGTCAAGAATGCGTCTCTCAATACAGCAGTCTTTTAAAAAAAAAAACACAATGGAACAGTGGAAAGGATATGACCCAAATAGTCAAGCACAGCCAGGCAGGTCTGGTCCTGGGTTCAAATTCTGAACAGGGACTTTGCATTTGAGGCAGGAACGAAATGCAATAGTTTCATCACACCACAGTCAGAACCAAGATTTCTACAAACCAAAAGGGAATAGCAAAAGGAGATGACTAAAATCTGGCGCTCATGCAGGACTTTAGTGTTGAAGATAGAGCGACTGCCTTTAAGTGAAGTGGTTCTGGGTTCAGAACCCAAAGAAGGACTTTTCATTTGAGGTAGGAATGAAATGCTTACTCCACACTGTGGCCTAAAATCTACTTTTGAGAAATTCCGATGAAACTGTAAAATCAAGTACTGTAACTAAAAGTCAAACACAAACTTGCATCCCAGTGGTTTGACCAATAGCACTGTCACTTGTGAGTATCCTGAGTCTGGGTTCAAATTTCAGTCAATGCATCCCACAGATACAGTTTAGATTTGGAAAACCATCATGATTTTATCTTGATGCAGTCATTTTGTGAACCCGGTTCTGCAAACTGAATTTATTCTGCCATTTTACAAATTGTTTTTTGATGTGCTTGTTAATCAAAACACACAAGTTTTGGCGAGCTCAGCAAATTTTTGTGAGAGTTGGGTTACGGTTGAAAGAAAAAGGAGTAAATGAGGACTGATCATCCTCTGTCTGACTTTTCAGAGTTGATTCTAAATGTATTATCCTAATACTGCTTGGATGTGTTTCGTAATACACACCAGGGGTCTTAATCATATTTCAGACAAGAATCTAAACTAGGGCCCCGTTGGGGCACTGGCGGGCCCGAGCCGTGTCACGCCGCCCCCAGCGCGACCGCCTCCCCCACCCGATCGCGTCACACTCAAGGTCCAAAGATGGTGTGCGCACTTGTTTGTGGTCATTTACCATTATAATGAACGGGAGGCGCAGTTTCTACCAAAGCGCTCGCTGCAGAAAAACTCCATGTCCTATTTGAAAAAAGTCTGGACCATGAGTGAGGGCACAAACACAGCTAAGATATATCCAAATGGCAAGTTGCTCCTCCTTTCGCTTTTGCCGAGAGAGCAGTGCGTTTGAGCCATTGAATGATGAACAGGAAAAACTTGACTTTATTCTCCTGCCATGGTTGGGCGCTCTTTTAACGAGAAAAAACTCCTTCACAAATGTGTTGATGGCTGGACATTGCATCATCCTAGAAAACATGGAGGCCAGTGAGGACAAAAATAAAAAGTTATAAGACTTTTAAATATGTGGATTTTAGGGTTATCTTTGGCGCCCCCTAGAACCTAAACCGTGGGGTGCAGCGTCATGATTTGAATAACTTTTAATGGCCATGGGGTGTAGATTGGCCTGAGCAAATGTGGTGCCGGTGGAACAAAAGCCTTCGGAGGAGTTAGCGAAATTCCAATGTGTGCGAATCTGCAAAAAATGCAAAATAACCCTTTAACCGTACATTTTACAGATACGTGGCCATTGACTTTTTCGAAGATCTTATTGAAATACACGTGTATGTAAAATTTTGTGTCAATACGACAAAACATACAGGCGTAGCACTCAACAATGTGTATTTTCACCTTAGTGGACAAGAAAAAATGGACTTTTTCTCCTGCCATGGGGGGCGCTCTTTTGGGGAGTAAAAATTCCTTCACAAATGTGTTGATGGCTGGACATTGCATCATCCTAGAAAACTTGGAGGCCAGTGGGGACAAAAATAAAAAGTTATAAGACTTTTAAATATGTGGATTTTACGGTTATCTTTGGCGCCCCCTAGAACCTAAACCGTGGGGTGCAGCGTCATGATTTGAATAACTTTTAATGGCCATGGGGTGTAGATTGGCCTGAGCAAATGTGGTGCCGGTGGAACGAAAGCCTTCGGAGGAGTTAGCGAAATTCCAATGTGTGCGGATCGGCAAAAAATGCGGAATAACCCTTTAACCGTACATGTAACAGATACGTGCGCATTGACTTTTTCGTAGATCTTATTGAGATACATGTGTGTGTCAATTTTTGTGTCATTTTGCCAAAGCGTACAGGTGTTACACTCAACAATGTGTATTTTCACCTTAGAGGACAAGAAAAAATGGACTTTTTTCTCCTGCCATGGGGGGGCGCTCTTTTGGGGAGTAAAAATTCCTTCACAAATGTGTTGATGGCTGGACATTGCATCATCCTAGAAAACTTGGAGGCCAGTGAGGGCAAAAATAAAAAGTTATAAGACTTTTAAATATGTGGATCTTAGGGTTATCTTTGGCGCCCCCTAGAACCTAAACCGTGGGGTGCAGCGTCATGATTTGAATAACTTTTAATGGCCATGGGGTGTAGATTGGCCTGAGCAAATGTGGTGCCGGTGGAACGAAAGCCTTCGGAGGAGTTAGCGAAATTCCAATGTGTGCGGATCGGCAAAAAATGCGAAATAACCCTTTAACCGTACATTTGACAGATACGCCCGCACTGACTTTTTTGTAGATCTTATTGAGATACATGTGTGTGTCAATTTTTGTGTCATTTTGACAAAGCGTACAGGCGTGACAGTGAATAGTGTGAATTTTCACCTTAGGGGGCGCTATGGAGCCATTTTGCATTTTCTTGTTTGGGCGACTTCGGAATATCAAATTTTTCACCAGGCCCGGTCGTCCTGCCAAATTTCATGAGTTTTTGCCAGTGGGAAGTGGGCCATTTTCCAGTTCAAAGGGGAGGAAAAATAATAATAATAACTAGGGCCCCGTTGGGGCACTGGCGGGCCCGAGCCGTGTCACGCCGCCCCCAGCGCGACCGCCTCCCCCACCCGATCGCGTCACACTCAAGGTCCAAAGATGGTGTGCGCACTTGTTTGTGGTCATTTACCATTATAATGAACGGGAGGCGCAGTTTCTACCAAAGCGCTCGCTGCAGAAAAACTCCATGTCCTATTTGAAAAAAGTCTGGACCATGAGTGAGGGCACAAACACAGCTAAGATATATCCAAATGGCAAGTTGCTCCTCCTTTCGCTTTTGCCGAGAGAGCAGTGCGTTTGAGCCATTGAATGATGAACAGGAAAAACTTGACTTTATTCTCCTGCCATGGGGGGGCGCTCTTTTAACGAGAAAAAACTCCTTCACAAATGTGTTGATGGCTGGACATTGCATCATCCTAGAAAACATGGAGGCCAGTGAGGACAAAAATAAAAAGTTATAAGACTTTTAAATATGTGGATTTTAGGGTTATCTTTGGCGCCCCCTAGAACCTAAACCGTGGGGTGCAGCGTCATGATTTGAAAAACTTTTAATGGCCATGGGGTGTAGATTGGCCTGAGCAAATGTGGTGCCGGTGGAACAAAAGCCTTCGGAGGAGTTAGCGAAATTCCAATGTGTGCGAATCTGCAAAAAATGCAAAATAACCCTTTAACCGTACATTTTACAGATACGTGGCCATTGACTTTTTCGAAGATCTTATTGAAATACACGTGTATGTAAAATTTTGTGTCAATACGACAAAACATACAGGCGTAGCACTCAACAATGTGTATTTTCACCTTAGTGGACAAGAAAAAATGGACTTTTTTCTCCTGCCATGGGGGGGCGCTCTTTTGGGGAGTAAAAATTCCTTCACAAATGTGTTGATGGCTGGACATTGCATCATCCTAGAAAACTTGGAGGCCAGTGGGGACAAAAATAAAAAGTTATAAGACTTTTAAATATGTGGATTTTACGGTTATCTTTGGCGCCCCCTAGAACCTAAACCGTGGGGTGCAGCGTCATGATTTGAATAACTTTTAATGGCCATGGGGTGTAGATTGGCCTGAGCAAATGTGGTGCCGGTGGAACGAAAGCCTTCGGAGGAGTTAGCGAAATTCCAATGTGTGCGGATCGGCAAAAAATGCGGAATAACCCTTTAACCGTACATGTAACAGATACGTGCGCATTGACTTTTTCGTAGATCTTATTGAGATACATGTGTGTGTCAATTTTTGTGTCATTTTGCCAAAGCGTACAGGTGTTACACTCAACAATGTGTATTTTCACCTTAGAGGACAAGAAAAAATGGACTTTTTTCTCCTGCCATGGGGGGGCGCTCTTTTGGGGAGTAAAAATTCCTTCACAAATGTGTTGATGGCTGGACATTGCATCATCCTAGAAAACTTGGAGGCCAGTGAGGGCAAAAATAAAAAGTTATAAGACTTTTAAATATGTGGATCTTAGGGTTATCTTTGGCGCCCCCTAGAACCTAAACCGTGGGGTGCAGCGTCATGATTTGAATAACTTTTAATGGCCATGGGGTGTAGATTGGCCTGAGCAAATGTGGTGCCGGTGGAACGAAAGCCTTCGGAGGAGTTAGCGAAATTCCAATGTGTGCGGATCGGCAAAAAATGCGAAATAACCCTTTAACCGTACATTTGACAGATACGCCCGCACTGACTTTTTTGTAGATCTTATTGAGATACATGTGTGTGTCAATTTTTGTGTCATTTTGACAAAGCGCGTACAGGCGTGACAGTGAATAGTGTGAATTTTCACCTTAGGGGGCGCTATGGAGCCATTTTGCATTTTCTTGTTTGGGCGACTTCGGAATATCAAATTTTTCACCAGGCCCGGTCGTCCTGCCAAATTTCATGAGTTTTTGCCAGTGGGAAGTGGGCCATTTTCCAGTTCAAAGGGGAGGAAAAATAATAATAATAATAATAATAACAAAAGAAGGAAACTACAGGAACAAGAGGGCTCTCGCAGCTGCTTAGCAGCTACGCTCGGGCCCTAATAATAATAACAAAAGAAGGAAACTACAGGAACAAGAGGGCTCTCGCAGCTGCTTAGCAGCTACGCTCGGGCCCTAATGAGAAAGGCAGCCTCTTGTTCTGGGAACTAAGCCATTAAACATTTTGCATATTGGGAAATTAGCAGAGCGAGCTTTGTGCTGAAGTGAGCTGTGGGGTACATTGCAAACTTATGTACCTTTCTATTTGACTGTTTATCAAGCTGACAGGTAAATTAACTCCAATACAGAAGAAAAAACAGATGCAGTCCAATTACCTGCTGTTTCCCTCTGCTTACTAAATCACTCTTTTGTGTATCCCAAATCGTGGTTAAAAAGCTGAACCTAACATCTATCTTTGTCAGAGTAATATACCTTATACTTTAGTGTCCTATGTTCTGACTGACTTGTTATGAACACTCATCAGAGTGGAAAATTAAATAGCCAACAAAGCTTTCTCAAGGTGATTCATTACTCCCTGAACCAGTGTGCGAAGTAATGTGCATCATGCTTAACTCCATCTCCATGGGAGCTTGACTCTGTGTACAGAAAAAAAAGCACTTGCACATAAACACAAGCTTGCAGACCACATCTGGCCTCCTACTGTTGCATTTTGGCTTGAATTTGCATATGCCCTTGGGACTCGCTCCACACCCTGTTAATATTCTCCTCGCCATTAAAAGCCTTATTGAATTCACAAAGTCTCTCTCTCTCTTTTCTCAGCGTCCCCCCCTCCTCCTTCTTTAAATAGGTGTTTCAGGTAATAACCTGCTGTTCTGCATGGACTAGCTCTTTTTGTCCTCAGAGGGTAATCGTTAGCATTCGGGTACCTGCATGTGTACATATAGTGTACATGTGAAGGCTTGTAATTCCCATTTCTAATTACATATTTCTGCTGCAGTGGTGGCCTTGTCGGAGAAGAGTCCAGCCTAAATTGTCTTCAACAAAGTCAGCTATATTTGACGCTTAAGCTGATGTCAACTCCCACTCTTATTTATTAGTCCGGCCGGGTTAAAAGTGCCTGACACTCGCAGCAAGAAAAATTGAGGAGGCAATAACAAGGGCAGGGCGGAGGAGTTGGTCATAATTGACCCTGCTTCCTAGAGCATTGGGTGAAGTTATTCTCTGTCCTTCTGCGCCTCTTCACTCTCTCTTTCCTGCAGAATAGCCGATCCAGCACTTTGAGACTGCAACTTGAGAAAGGAGGGCACAAGTTGACCACACAAACAAGCACTCGATCTATCTCGCTCTTTCCCTGTTAAGTTTGACCTCTGGGAACAAGCAGGACAAGACTTGAGTCAAATCCTTACCTGGTAGAAAGTGCATTTCTGCAAAATGCTCTTATGGGTAAAACAAAAGTGAAAAAGAGGATGGAAAAAGACACACCATTAGAGGTGTGAGTTTGCAAGATTGCTGCATTTCTCCTCAGGCTGAGAATTTCTATAAGTGACACTGAAAGTTGGTGAGCTGTCAATTCCCAGCTGATAAAAAAGCAACCTTAGCTTTTCTCATGGATGCAGATGTAGGATTTTTGCAAGAGATTCTTTTTATCAGTGCAAAGATGTAAGAACATTTCAGACAAGAAGACAAATGAGGTTAGAGCATGACGCATTTTAGACATGTTGTCAAAGAAGGAGCCGGGTAATTCTGCTATCATCCTCTGTGTTTAAGTGCTGTGGGTTTTATTAACAGCTATTTAAGAAACAAAGTTCTGTAAGAGTGAAGGAACTATTCACCATGAGTGGGTGGGTGGAGGATAGCATTGGGTGTATCATGCAGCCAATGCAATCTTCATGTAGATAATGATGCTGCTTTTTACTGCTCACCAGTGTGTCATTTTCTACTCATAGGTTGGTCGTGTTAATACAAAGTGACCACGCCAAAGCACATGTGGAGGGGCATAAAAATTCAATTATAAAACGTCCAAGTCCCATGTTAAATGTTTCTTTTTTATCACAGGAGTCAATGCATTTACATCCTGGCTTTGAAAAACATTTTGGGGCTCCTGTATTTAGAGGAACTTACCTCAGCTGTCTTTTAACTCAAGCCTGAATTCATGAGCTAGATGATTTGAATCCCACCAGTGTTGGGCTTGGTCACAGGTACGACTAGTATGTCCATGTTTCTTTGTGTAGACAAGAACAGCCCAAGAAAAAATTGACTTTCAAAGATATGTACCTGTAACAATGAGTGAATACACAGAAAAACACAAAAAAACGACTGAGAACTCTGGAGCATGCATGTCAAGCCAGTAAATAGAAGTATAACTTTGTAATGAAACACTCTCAAAGAACAGTGTGTGCATGAGCATTAAAGCATTCGTCAACAGAGTATTGGGTCCAAACAAACTGGTAACTTTGGATGGATGGACAGATGACAGATGGCATCCAAACAAAAACTTGGTAAAGCCAGCAGCATAAACACAGCTCAGCACTCAGCCATTGTTGTCATGTGTTTCTCAAGCAGGGCTGTGAAATCCAAGTTTTCACATGATCAGCTTATAGCCGGTTTAGCGGTGTTTTCAAAGCACTTAAAGAGAACCCAGTTTTGAAGGTTGGGATGTTAGACATCCGTAACACTGTTTCTGTGTCAAATAACAGCCAGAATGCAGTGTCAGCTGAACAGCTAGAGAAAATGTCCTGTTTTTTTTTACATTTTATACATGAAATATTCATAATAAATCACACGTTTGACTGGAAAAGTTCATCAGGATGAGATGTTTTGTCAAAAATCCCAAAGATACTCAAACATGTAGAGGACGAGATAAGCAAAAACAGCTCTGCCCACAGGGGGCGCCAAAAGTGACACAAACAGGAAGTTCCTCACAGGAGCCTAATTCTCGTATCATAACATTATTCCCATATAATTTTAACTTAACCACAACTTTATTCTTGTAATATTATGATTTCATTCTCATAATCCAAAACTGAATACTTTATTTATCTCGGGGGAAAATCTGGTCACTACACTTGTTCCTGAAAATGTAAATATTACTAGAAGTAGATTAGAAGTAAGAATGAAATCAGAATGAGTAAGACTTTCAACAGTTAGTTAACTCATAATTTCTGTAGTATGGTCTCAATACTCTGTGATACTTGCAAGGAGAATTGATGCGAAAGCAAAAACTGTCAAGTTTAATCTTTTTTAGTCTACTTTGCTTGCCCTCATAGACGTCATGTTAACGTTAAACAGTAACATCTTTTTTGAAAGTATTTGTTTGATTGACAGGGACAGTACATCAGACATTGTTGCATCTAATTAAAGAGCAACCGATGCTGTGTATGCAGGACTTCTAGCTGTGGCTAATTCACGGTCCTTGTTAGACAGCGGGAAATACAGCACATAATACATAAACCACTGAATAAAAACTAACATTATAGCAGGTGCAGACAGGCAATCTTCTTCACGCTATCTTCTTATAGACACCTAGCCTGGCTGGGTCATCCTGTTGCGTGAATCACTTGCCGTTCCTTCCCACAACAGTCTGGACTTCGGCCCATTGGGAGCGTGTATTAGCGATCAGAAAATAACTGGGCCAATCAGTGACTGTGTTTCCACTGTTCCCCGGACAACAGGGAAAGGCAGCCCCTGATTGGTCCATGTGTAGATGGTGACGTCTAACACATGCTGCGGGACTTTTCAAAGCGCCGTTAATTCAGAACACCGTTAATTCTGCAGTTGAGTTTGCAAAGTCGGCAGAAATCGTTTATATCTGCAGAAGACATCGGATCTAAAATATTTCTTTCCCTTAGTGCCGTGAAGGTGAAAAACCCACTTGCCCTTAGAACATTTATTCCATTGATGGCAAATACCAAATTCCATGTAAGTCTGTAGCAATAAATCAAAAAGTTTGCAGTAAAAATGGTGTTATGATATAAACAGACTGACAGCTAGCCAAAGACAAAAAAAATGCTAATTAGACCTTCTGGCTTTCATCGTTTGAACTCAGATCTGAGTCCCTCCTCCTCTTCCAAATGAGCGACCTGTCGCTCTGTATCTGCCTCAGTCTCTCCTGTCTCTTCTCCTCAGCCTCAGAGAGTGACACCGCCGTGACTCTGGATGGGTTGAGACAGACAGATGAGAGGTTGAGATGAAAGTCAGATGTGATGAAAAGTGATTGAGCTGACAGCAAACTCATTTACAGACGAGTCCTCTGACTTCTGGGGAGAAGTCTTTCTATCAATATTTTCAGACATGTTACAAAAGAGCCAAAACAAACTATTGATTCTGGTAATGAAAGTTGCACACAGCTCATTACAGTCAAGAATTCACTTTTTAAAAGGAGGAGATCAAAGCCCGACACATTGGTCAGTGATTTTTTTTTTCTTTGATGATATGAAAAGCTTTGCTGAAATATTTACGGATATATTCAAAGGATATTGAAAACTGCTTTATGATGTTTGGAGGAGGACATGCAGTCTGCTTTCATTAGTCTGTGTTCCTTTTATGTCTTTGGGACTTTAAACGGATCTTACACAGATGATATTTCCCTCAGGTGTTCATTTTCATGGTTATATTTTCTCTTTTTTACTTGAGACAGAAGAGAGTTTGGGACACATTATAAAAGGATACGAGGGGGACCAGACATTACCGTGAAAAAAAAAAAACTTGAATAAAATCAAAGTCAAGGAACAAACATATTATTACAGACTTTAAAGACACACCAGCACTCAGCTGTCTCTTGATTTTCCTGGTACTCGCCAAAAATGACACACGTACATGTGGGCAATATAATTTTTACACCATGCCGAGGTGAATGCCATCCCTTTGTTTTGTCATATGACTTGTTTTAAACTCATGTTGGGTAAGGTGACCAGATTTCTGAAGTGAAATATGGGAACAGTGGGTTTGGGGGTGGTGGGGCCAAAGCTAGACTTAAATTGAGCGAGCGGGTGGGGGATGGGGAACCTGTTTAGGACTGCTAGCTACATGCTCACTCCTGCTTCCTACTTACCCAGCTACCATTATAACCATTGCTGTAGTCTACACACGACATTTTTTATTTCCCATTCATGAAACGCTGCTAAACTGGGACATTTCTAGGCACAGGTACTCCAAAACGGGAACTGTCCCCCAGAAATCGAGGGCGTCTGGTCACCTTAATCTTTGGGTTTGTAATGTACGGGGTGTAGCCGGATTGCTAATGTGCCTAGCTTCATTTGTTTTGTGTTTTATAGGTATGTGCCATGCTTTGTGTCTCCAAGCTTCGTTTTTTTACTTGTTATCTTGTAAGGTGTCACACCTCTTTAAGTCAGTGTTTTATATATTGGGTTTGCTGTTGTGGGAATTCCCATTGTATAATGTTGACTCAAACTAAGCAAGGATCTTGTGCTTCTAGCCAATATAACTGAGAACCTGTTTACGCTAGTATTGAAGCAACCACTATATTCTATGCAGCACCAAGTAGGTTTAATTTGTTTGAAGAAGACTGATTTAGCTGTCAGTATTTGTTAAAACTGTTATGACAAGCTTTTGGCATGAGTTGGTTTTGGTTCCCGCCAATGGACAGAGTGGTATATACTGTATATTTTGTCCTTGTACATGAATGTAGTCCTCTCCTGTCGTCTTTAAAGAGACTTGAAACTTGAAATGCACTAAAAGCTCAGTCAAAAACTACATGTTTAAAAAATAAACACACAGTACCTGTTGCTGTCGGATGGATTTTTCCTGTTTTTTACAGAAAAACTTTTGGTCCTCATATCTGGGCCTGTAACAGAAGTAGCTATAGTGTGTAGTTGTCTGTGTGATTCCCAGGTTAAAAGCAGATCAAAAACTACAGCATGAGTTAGGCTTATGCTACTTTTTATTGCCCAGTGTTACATGGTTTAGGCCTTGTGCCTGCCCCTTTGTAACTGTGGTCTGCTCTGAACTTGGCTGTCTGCTGCAAACACACACTGGTTGATTAAAGATGATAGATGCCAAGTAAAAGATATTCTCATAGTTTACTCCAGGGTTTGGTACATGGAGCTGAAAATAAAAACAAAATAAATAAATAAACAATTGAACAATGATCGTATCAAAAATTGCCATGGGAGGAGAAAAAGTGCATCTAAATGGAAGAAACTTGATGACATAAAGGGTAATAAGTACATATATAAGATTGATTAGTAAATTAATTGATCAATAATTAAATTCTAAAAAAGGCTGCTCATATCATAAGTAACCCCAGGATGAGAAATGAGTGCTTGTTAATAAAAAAAAATATCAATAAAACAAAAAGGCAATGAATAAATATAAAAATTAATCAATAAATCAATTTACACATAAATAAATAACTTGGAAAGCTTTACCATATCAGACCAGAAGGAACAAAACCAAGACAGAAGTGCAATCAATAAATTAAGCTTGTTTACAACAGTCAAACCATTCTGGTTTGATATACTGGACATACCGGGAGTACAAAAAGCTGAAACAATAGCCTGTATGAACATATGACCAATGCACCGCCATCTCTTTCCATTGTAGATAAGTGATGCCACTGCTTTGGGCAAATACACATTGTGCTGGTGACATATTTTGACACCAAGAAATGTGCAGAAAGGCTCTGGCTGGCTGATGGAGCCATGGTTTCGATATCGTGTGAAAAACAAACCACACATTTCACTGACTGATCTAACAGCAAAGACCCCTCAGGTCAGTACAATCCACAGCAGAACAGATGTTTGTGTTGGATTTTGAGAAAACACTCATGATTCTTGAAAAGTTCAGTGACTCTTGTGTTAGTGTTTCTTGTGTTTAGATCTTTCTGATAAGCAACACTATGGCCAGCCTGTAGAGGGAGCTCTTGATAATTTGGTTTGCACCATAGACTGTATATACTATGGACAACTTGGTTCTGCCTTCCGCCAGTACACAGATTTGAAGCCAAAAAGCTCTCGGTAATTCTGCGTTTTCTCTCCGTTTCCTGAAACCAACATTGCGCAGTAACCTTGTACACACTCCACCACTTGCGAAGTAGCGTTGTGCACATTCAGCTGGAGAGTCACCAAGAGTCACTGTGATGATGCTCGGCTCAAACAGCGGGTGAGCTTCACAATCTTTGTACGCACACAGGCTGTATCAGGTGTCAATCATAGAAAACTTGAACCCCCGAAAAACGGAGCTATACTACAGCCTGTCACCAGAGGGTGCTGTTCTCAGAGTGGCTTCACCCAGCGAGAAGGCAGACGCTGTCTGTTCAATATACAGTCTATGGTTTCCACTTTTGAGGAGCCATCATTATCCACTTAGTTTTTTTTTTTTTTTAACAACCATTTGCTGTAACTATTTTTCTCTTAATGAAGAAAGAAAATCAGGTTTCGAGCTGCTGTTCTGTTTCTTCAGCAACAAGAGCAGCAGAGTGGGGTTTTTTTTAATGCTGGTGTTAACTTTCAGGTACAAACTGCTCCACCGTTTCTGCAGTGAAGTCGATCAAGCATTTCACATCATCCACAAGGCCATTACAGCTCCTTATTTTCTTATGTGCTTCCTCAGCTTTTTTAGTGTGTGTTGGAGTGTTTCACTGCAGCAGGGAGCAGAGGAAAGTCTTGTTGTCTAGTTCTGCCAGATGGAGATACAGAGAGAGAGGGAGGGACAGAGTGAGAGCGAAAGAGAGAAAAAAAGAGAGAGAGAGAGAGTCGGGGTTTCTGCACCAGTGAGTGGTTTCACCGAGCAGAGACATGATGTGTGTGTGACGTGTTTGTTCTGTAAAGCAGAAATAAATACGGAACAGCGCCTGAGTGTGTGTTATGTGTGTGTTTATCTCAGAGAGTGAGAGTAAAAGAGAGAAAGTCAGAGGTTGACGAAGAAAGAGAGATTCAGCGTGAGATCGACCTGCTGGAAATGTAACACCATTTCATTTTTTGTCCTTCAGTGTCTGAACCTGTGCAGTTTTCTTCTCTTTAAGTCTTATTACCTCCTAAATTTCCTGTTTTTCTGTAAACTCAGCTTTAATTTTCACCTACAGTTTCCTGTTTGAGGAGACGAGGAGTTATCTTTCATTGTAAATCAGTCCTGCAAAGTCAAACAGATCTTCACTCACTCAGTTACTTTTATTAGTCTGTTTGATTCCTGATGATTTCTCTAATTCTACAAGTTGAATTTGATAACTCAAAACAATCTATGGGCCTTTAATTCACATCAGCACATTTTCTTTATGATCTTCCTGTTTTGCTTTTTTTAACTTGTTGATTATTGTACTATCATTACCATCTCAGAGACATAACGTGCACAAACCCACTGCATTATGAAAAGCATAATGAGCTTATTTAAGTCACCTTTGGTTGCACTTGTAAAACCTGGATGCATGAAAGCTTTTGTAAAATAGCTGAAATATAAATGCAGAGTGAAACTGCAGACAGAAATGAGGGGAAAGCAGATAAACAAGATGGGAAAACTTCCGTTTCATTGCCCAAATCTGACTCACTTAGATGTCTCAACACATCTTCTGAAGTGCTCGGTGACGTCACTGAGTACAGTTTGTTTTGCTTTTGCAGAAGGAGGAAAAATACGAGTGAAAATGACAACACTTTTTTCAGGAATTCAGCAAGTGCAGCGACCTTCTGATTGCATGTCATATTATGTTTCTGCAAAGCTGACAGCAAAAGATGATTGAAGCTGCTGCCTTTTATTTTTCAGTCTGACCTATTTTTCCCAGAATCCTCACTTAAATAACTGAATTCTATAATACTGAAGTGGAAGTAAGGGATTGGTTTCTCTTTTGTGGGTCTATAATCCAAGAAGAATAGTGCATTAATGCTTTTTTCCTTTTTTCTGAGGTTCAACTTTTAACTCACGATTCTTGATTTTGGGTCAGAGTTCCCAAATGTTTTTCGTTGGTCTCCTGAGATTTAGGTCGGAGTAGACCATACTCCCCAGGTAGTCATCTTTATGTAACATCCCTCTTGGGGTAGGATGGCCGAATACTGTGACCGAGCTTTGCTGCTGTGTTCCAGTCATATACTATTTTAGTCAAACATCTGACAAACTGTTGTTGTTTCACCACAACCTCAATTGATAAACAGTCATAAAAAGAGCAGATAGTGGAAATCCCCTGAGATATTGAAGTGTTTGATGTTTACCACAAATCGCTAAAACGAGAAAAATGCAAAGGCGAAACATTTAGCTATTGGACTGTTCTTACTTCGCATCAATTAACCATCAATACAACATACAGCACAATAAGTACAGTATGACCAGACGTCTGTGTAATGGTTTAACAAGTAACTTTCAGTCTGCCTTTACAACAACCACTAAAGCATTCAACCAAGAGTCACCAGTTAACAGGGTCACTTGATGTCCTACAAGTGAACTTATTCTGGTTTTAGGATGAGGAATCTAACTCAGAGACCTGCACTTTCCTACAGATAAATCAACAAATAGCAAACTTAGTTGCCACAACTGGGAAAAAAAACATTAGAAGTGATGGTTCAACTACAGTAAAGGGATATTCCAGTATAAAATTACTTTAGGGTCAAGCACACCGTAACACCGAGTTAGACACCCCCTTGAGAGATGAATGTTGCTGACGGCTTGCTTCTCCCGTTATACCAACTTTTGTGACGACCGCACGATAGCAATACACAGCAGTCTGAGGAGCCACACACAAACCTCAACCAAAAAGCCACTCTATAGCCACAAATAATGTTCAGAACAGCACCTAACTTCATCAACAGTACATAATAATTATATTATCATTTCCTTGAAGTAATAACCACCATATTAATCATTTTGCACTGTAGACGCGTAGTTTTTCTGCCTTAGCATCTCCGTCTGATTGCATTTCCATGAAGAAATTATCACAAATGTTCTTCCTTGAGCTGCGTCACCCCCCAGCAGTCAGTAATGGACTGCCCTGAGGTCTTGCTACAAACAAGCGACTGCTGGAAGAGAGTAGGTGAGTTGTGTTTAGTCTCTTTGCTAAAGAAATTAGGCAAACTTAAAAAAGATGTTTGGTGGCTAGTGCTATGGCTGAGACCCTATGTGTACTGTTGACAAAGTTAGGTTCTGTTCTCAGCATTATTTGTGGCTATATAGTGGCGTTTTGGTTGAGATTTGTTTATGGCTCCTCAGACCGCTGTGTATTGCTATTGTGCGGTCATTACTAAAGTTGGTATAACCAGAGAAGCAAGCGGTCAGCAATATTCATCTCTCGAGGGGGTGTCTAACTCATTGTTATGATGTGTTTGACCCTAAATTAATTTTACGCCTGAATATCTCTTTAAATTTAATATCTCTGACATTGAAATAAGGATACCTATGCTTCCCTTGATCTTACCGATATGTCGTAATGGTGTCCAAAATGAGATGTCATCAACATTACAAACGTCAAAATATATGTGTATATATATATATATATATATATATATATATATATATATGTATATAAACTGCATCATCCTATTAACTATAACAAGGGCCTTGGTGGATCTCGTAGTGGTCTAATCAAACCATCAGCAGTAACTAAACAACAACCTCTAATATTGTGTTTAAACCAGTCACTGAGCTCAGGTAGCCCAAACCGCCACCATCAGTTCACCCTCCAGTTTTCAATGAATGAACCCCCGTCAGTCTGTTGATAGACTGATCTGTTTTTGATCCTTAGTGCTAGTTTTTCTATACCCATCAATTGTTTTGGGTGTTAAGGTGTAAGCTGCAGCAGACTCGCTGAGAACTGGCTTGAAGCGGCTCTCAAAAAGATGACTCAGCACTTTTAAAAACTGGGATTTTATGATTGTAAATCCAAAAGCAATGTTGGAGCTCATGTCTCTTTGAATCAGTTCTTCTGTTTCCATTCAGTTCTGTAATTTACAATTTACAGGAAGTAGCTTACTCTTCAAAATAAAAGCATCATTTTAAGACGTAGAAAAAAAATATCAAAATAAAAGTGTGCCAAAAAAAATTAGTTTTATGAGGCAGTCTGCTCCATTGAAGTTTCAGTTACACAGCCAGTGATAAGGATAAACCATTTATTTAAATATAATCAGAAATGAGTGTTATCTGTTTGTTTACAAATATTATGGTTTTTAAATATTATAGAAATACTATGTTGCTCCAACCTTTTCTTGCCTCTTCTCAATTTAACTTACTGTGTTGCTTTAAATGTCAACTTTTCCATAAATATCGTGTTAATATCGTTATCATGACATTTTGTGGTCATGATAATCTTAAGGGTGAAAATCTGATATTGTGATAGCCTTAGCTGTGCTGATAGAGACTCTTGTACATTAAATTTGGGGGAGGAGGCTCATATTTCCAGATCTGTCCACCAGTTAGTGGGCAAACAAGGCCAACTGTCCTGGTCACAACAACCTCAACAACTCTCTTGCTACAGAGAATAGTAAAAACTCAAGGAAATGAAATGTAGATAGCCTCGGTTATGTCAACAACCACCATTTATCATCATGATTCAAGAACTTCATCCAAGCCCAGCTGTCTTTTTGGGTCTAGCCTTGGCCTCAAGGACATGGTAGACAAACCCAAGGAAGACAAGTTGCCCATCCATGATTAATACCGTCTTTGGTGACCGCCATTAAATCCATGTTAGTTTTCTATCCAGCAGGTATAATGCCATATTTATCCCCTACATAACCTCAATGTTTAATTGTTGGTTCATTTGTGAGTGTTGCTGTAAACAACAACATCACCGCAGATGTTCCATTTAATCAGGCTCATAACACCTCCAGAAGGCTGAGCAGTCAGCTCTGCTGTCCCAGAGCCCGCCCCCTCTACAAGTAGAGCTACAGCCACCTGCAGTACTGTCTACTTCCTCTTCATGCCTGTATTTGCACTTACAGAGGTATTTAACAATTTTAATCCATGATATAAATAATGCAAATCAGTGACTTATGTCTATGATAACCCGATCCCCCGTCAATCAGAGCTATCCAGTCCCGACAGGGCTCATGGCTGCTCTTTATTTGCCCTTACCCACCAGCGGGCTCATGAATTAGAAAAAAGGACAGACACGTTTGAGAGGAGAGTGATTTTGGCAGAATATTACACTCTTGAATCTTTGAAGCCGACTGAATCCCAAACTGAACAGCTGTATCCTTCCTCTTTCGCCAGAGGCAGCAATCCACTCCTCTCCATCAGGCAGCAGGGTGGAATGTTTTCACCCGATGGGTTTTTTTTTGGTTCACGTCAGTCCCATGAGAGCAAACATCTGCTGCTCTGAAGTGTCCTTGAGCAAGACATTGGGCCCCTACCAGCCTCACAGAAAAAAAAACGCTGCCTTACAGCTGAGCCACGCTGACCTATCTGTACGCAGAAATCAATACTGTATCCGAGTACTCATTTCTCTATTCATGAGGGTTCATTGAGGTTCCTGTCCCTGCTGTGGCCTTTGCCCTGCCCCAAGATGATGGAGGGTATGCGTTTGTTACAAGGGTTTCTGCGCTTTCCATTGGACGTCGGCTGGCGCAGCTGTACTCTGCAGGCACTGGCTTTGTAGGCCCCTAATCTGCAAATCCCTTCTGCGACTGTGTGTGTCACAGCTTCAGAAACCATTAGCCAGCAGTTTCCCTCTCTGGCCAAATCTTATAGAGTGTTATCACTAATAAACATATGGCAACCAGTGAAGAAACTGCACTTTCTCTCTTCATTTTGGAGTTTTTCTTCATTTTGAAAAAGAAAAAAGATTTGTTCTTGCTGTGAACAAATCCATATACCAGGATGTGATCTCCATGTGCAGTGCATTTAGAGCAAGGTAAGTTTTTACAATTTAAAATTGTCTCGCTCTTTTGCATCCAGGCTTTAATATCGGAAAGATTACAGCAAAACCAAATGGAAAAAACAAACTATTTAATAGGCTGCAACCTTTTTTTTCCCCAAAATTGCCTTCTTGCAGGTTTCCCGTTGGTGGGATGTGGACAGCAGGGCTGCAGTACTGCATTGTGAGCAGTAGATGGCAGTTTGTAACATGTTTTTCCCTTAAGAGGAGGAGGACAGCACTGCAGTGAAAGAGGACAGAGTGAGTACAGTGCATCAGAGGGGCGACAGAAAGCCCTCTGAATCAAAAAAAAGAAAAAGAAAAGATCCCCAGCAGAACACAAATACTGGCATGGTCAAAATCAGTCAGCGTCTTCAAGGTCGGTTGTCTAAGCAGACTGATTGAGACTGAATTGAACAATGAATAAGCGGGAGAGAATGTGTGTTTCTGAGTGTATGTGGAGGGATGAGGGGAGAATCAGAGAAAGGCTAAGATTTACTTGTCTAGACAGACAGGCTCACAGCCTGAGAGTCAAGCTGCTCATCTGCCAAATGCCTGGTCCGGGTGAGGAATGAAGGCCATCATCAGGTGGGGATGGGGGCGGAGTCAAACTGGTTCGATTGGTGGGCGGAGTCTGTTCATGAAATGACATTTAGTTTGCAGGAAGCAGGGAAATGCTCGTTTCATCACTTGTTCTTCTCTCTCAAGCACTTTGGAGAAAACATTACTTGGTTAACTTCCAGTTTTTACACACACACACACACACACACACACACACGCACATACACAGTGACAGCCTTGAGTCCTTTTACTCACATAGTCCTTCCACAGTTTACCAAGCAGTTTATTTGTGCTGTCGAATGTCTAAAAGGGACACACAGAAGGGCAGGACCTTAGTGGTGTCTCAGACTAACATCTGCGTAGCATCAACCTGAATATTTACTTGTTTATGAAATCATTTATGACTGAAACTGGACTATAGTTGGACACACATGATAATGTGGTTGGGGATCAATTTTTGTCAGTTGTTTTGGTATGTGTCGTAATGGGTCAATTGCGAGATGGCCCAGCTTGAGAAACAGCCCCGTTTTTACTATTCCTACAAAAATATTATTTACAGGCAGTTGGAAATAGATCTGATGGAGCATTTTGCAGTCCTGCTGTAACTCTCCACACAAGGTTCATACTTACATGAGAATTGGCACAGGTCTGTGTGCAGGAAACACTAACCTGACTCTGCACATATCATCCACTCCAGCCATATCCAGACAAATTTAGAGCACACAGCATTCGGAACCAGATATTGTGACAGGTTGTTTTGGACAGAGAAGACTAATTGATTTCATTTCATTCCCCCAAACTGCAATAGTCACAGTATACCTTTTCATTAAGTGTGGTTCCATTTACTGTTGTTCATGAACTCTAGTAGTTGTCATCATTATACACAGTCAGAGACAGAAACATGTGTTAACATGTGTTCCAGGTGGCACCCCACATTAGTAAATACTGATGCAAAAATCCCACTCTTCTTAGGTCCTGGTCTTGAGGGTCTGGAAATAATGAGAGCGGCAGAGGAGCTACTGGGTCCCATCTCTCTGATTTGGAAAAGTGGAGCAGGATCCTGTCCTGCAATCCAGGCAACAGCAGCAGACCTTGGTGAGTGCATCTCTAAATTGTTGCATGTAAGCCATAAATGAAATTAACAACAGGGTTACAAGTAGTAACACTATTATAATGAGAGCTGCAAAAAGAAGAGCTGAATGTAGAAAAACAGAAATATTCCTGCATATATCCAGTTCTTTAAGTTTAATGTTACCTCAGGATTCAGGGTATCAGTTATTAGCCAAATATTGATCCGACAAGCTGGATAAGGTAATGGTAAAAACGTTGATAATGAGGGCAGATCATTCACCTCAGTTCTATGCCATTCAGTATGCATGAACTACATCATCAGTGCTGGGAGGTCTGTGGCTTGAAAACAGGAGACAAAATTAGGCAGTCAATGTAAGCTGCAGCCAAGTGACGCTGTGAGAGTGTGAAAAATAACAGAGACGGTTTCTGGATCAGAAACACTCTCAGTTTATCGAACGAGAGTGATAACACTGAGCGGTTGAACACAAATACAGTTTAACAGTAAACTGAATAGATACAAGGTACACAACATACAACATAATGCTTCAAGCTATAAAATAAAACAATTCTCACACATCAGTGACTCGGTTTAAACAGCCATTTGACAGCATGTCAGTTTTTTTTGCAATATTATACCACATAACTGTAGGAAATAATGCAGTTTATCCAACTGAGACTGGGTGGGCTGCCCAGATATATTTTTCATCACCCAGGTATAACCACCATCCAGTTTTGCATTATTCATTTTCACCCTTATATGATGACATCCATTATCAATAATTAATACATGGGAGTATTACCAACTGCGGAATTAAAGGGATCCTTTTTTAAGCTGTATAGATAAATACATTTTACCAACTTCTTTAAGTCTTTAGTGAGTGAGTGGGTAAAAAGTGGACTAATGCACAGTGAAAGGGTAGATTTGCAAATTCGAATACCTTCAGGGTGATACAAGTTCTTTGCAATCACCATGGTTACCCTCCTTAATCCTGCAACATGTCCTGTGAAGCTCACATAAAAATCACAGCTGCATATTCCATACTGACCATCTGCATTACACTGCATGTGTGTGTGTGTGTGTGTGTGTGTGTGTGTGTGTGTGTGTGTGTATGTGTGTGTGTTCTCTCGCTTCTTTACAGCCTACTTTTAATCATCTAGGTCACATTATGTACAGTACCTCCTCCATAACCTCAGCCTGCTGCAGTGCATGCGTTCATAAAAGTGTGTAAGAATAGTATTCAGGTGTATGCGTGGAACAAGCGGCCTTTACAGTGACCACCTATTAATACCCCAACCACCCCACCCCTTCTTAATAAAAAGACACATGATACTGGCTCTTTACCCCTCCCTCTGTCCTTATTCCCTCCTTCCCAGCTGTCCTGACTTCCCCTCTCTTTGTGCCGTGTGATTTTTTCTTCTTCTCTGTTTTGTAAGTCGCTGACAGAAAGAGTGAGGCAAAGCTCACAAGGAAGGACGCAGAAAAATGAGGGAAGTAGGCACTGGAGGCAATGCAGGGACATGAAATTAAGTGCGACCCAATCAGTTTCCTGAAATGGCAAATTTCTCTTTGATAAATGCTTTTTCCTTCAGGGTCTTGATTTTTCAAGTCCCATTAGTCTCTCTAATTTTCTTGTTTTTTTTTTTTTTTTTGGTCTCAGTATTTTTCAACCTGTACAAAGACAATTCACATCAAGCGTGCTAATCCATTCATCTTTTCACATTATCTCACTATCAGCATCTTAACTCACCTTGCCTGAACCGCTAATGGTTAATCCATTGCCCCTCTTCGATTTTAGATGTGTTGTCTTGAGTGAGGGCCTCTGTGCCGCATGTACCTAATGTACCAGTCAGTGTCCCTGCAGGGCTTGGAGACTATCTGTTGTTGGGCCATAAAGGAGATGATGTTTGGAAATTTGCTGATGGCTGCAGATCAGACATGTGATCCAGTTAAGGGTAATTTCTTGGGGAGTCCAGATTGAGTGGATAAAGGGCAGAAGCAAGTCTAAATAGGGGGGTCATCAATGGTATGAGCTAGCCAAGATATCATCCCAGGTTTGCTTTTTGCCAAACTTTTGTTAGAATTGACTATTTGGACTGTGTCGTCGTTGTCTTATTAAGAAATATAAATATTCAGTAGCAACTTTAAGGTGTTGAAACTTTGCCAATAAAAGTTTCACGTTTTTTTTTTTCCACTCGTGCATAAATGAGAGCCCAAGCTGGGTCACCCCAGTCAGAAAAGTCTGGTCACGGCCCTGGTTGAGAAGCAAGGTCTGCAACTAAATCTCCATATTTATGTGCCTGTGCTTGCAACCTTTCTAACCTATCTTTGTAGAAAGCTGTAAATAAAGCTGTATTTTTATTCCATTTCCAAGGATATGAACTCATATATTACAGCATAACAAAAACGAGATTTAGACAAATGTGTGTTGATCCTGGAACAGTGGCTCACAATACCCAGGTGGGTGCTTTTCAGAAAAAAAGTGCCTATGAGGCTCTCTCTTGGGACAAGCCAGGCAAATTCCCTCAGGATCAGTGCACATTGTTTCCTTTCGAATATACAGCCAACACTTTTTAGGTGCTTTATCCTTAAGATAAAAACATTTTTTGGTTGTGGTGTTGCTGGGCACCTGCCAAACTTCACAGCTTATATGTCTAAAAGGCAAACAGAAGTTATTATCTACCGGGTCACCAGTATCAAACACATTATATTCTCAGGGCGTTTTGTCTCTCTCTGCCAGTGTTGTTCACAAACATCGTATTCATTCGGAGCAAAATCGTGACAAAGACAACAACGGATCAGGTACAAATAGTACACCTATACATAAAGTCTATTAATTGATCTTGACTGTCTGTCTGGTGTTCAACTTCTGTGTACACAGCTTATTCAAATATGCAAGGCTTAATGTTTTTCATCTGAATGTGCTGCTTTTTGATACTTTATTGTTTCACACTAGCAAACTGGATCTCAACTAGAAAATGTGTATCTCTATAGATAAGGAGTGTCTTTCTTACAAATGTAGATAGAGTTGAACTGAGTCAGGCTGAGAGCTCACAGTGCAGCTCTGTGCAGCAGAGCGTGGTGATGCTTACTGTCCCCCTCAGCCATGACCTGATGCAGAACTTGAGTAAATGGTCTGTATAGCCCATTTTCTATTGGTACACACTGTTGGTGGTGATTTATTCATTCTTTTTTTTCTTTAGGGACTTTTCTGGCTGTTATTGAAAGATTGAGGTATTTACCCAGGGACAGCTGCCTGTGCCAGGCTACCTGGACCCGGTAGTGATTTTTTTTTTAATGCTTTAAAGAAAGCTATTTTGTGTGATTAAGCACAAATGGACAAACTAACCTAACTGAGTGATGGGGTGTGTTATAGCCAGAAGTTCCACCTCAGCTCCACTGGTTGCCTGCTTTATTGAATAACCGAAAGTCAGGTTGAGTCAGCTTTTTCAACACTGCGTCTGCCATAAAGCTAGGCTTCAAAATACCCCTGAAGAAACAAATCTGTGATGTTACTGCGACCACATCCATATATTTTATGTTCATAACCTTACTTGGTTGATTCTTGAATGCCTAGTTTGACATTTTGGCTTGCATAGTCGTTAATTTAAAGTGTTAAAGCCCAGTCAGCGTGGCTGAAAAACTTTTAAAAAAGGGGGTGCCAACCCTGCTCCATCCAAAGCTAAAAATTGTAAAACATATCTTTCAAGCTAGTCAATATAATGCTTTATCTCTTTTATTGACCCACATAAACATCCCGGATCGTCATTTTGTGCTAGCTGAACCACTGTAAAGCTGACCTTCTTGCTGCTCACAGCCCAAACAAAAAAAGCAACAAAACCTGTTACAAAATTATGTGTTTTTCCTTCCTGTTGAACACTTACTCAGTTAGCTAATTAAACAAATAATATATGCTTAGTAACCAAATAAATCACTGAGGTTATGGTCATCTCTGATCAAAACCAAGCTAGCAGGTTCCAGTCTTTCTACGAAGACTTGAAACCCAACCCCGAAATCACACAGATCTGGCTGTAGTATCATCTGACTGGTTACTTAAAAGCAATAACAGTAGTTTAAAAAATGTGTAGCTCTACCTTTTACAGGAAAACTTGTGTGAGTGCAATACCTCATATTAGGCAGGTTACTGGGAGAGGAAAAGAAGGCTTGGTTGACTGATAAAGACCATGTTCAGTCATTTACTTTAAGTCAAATAAGCAGAAAAATGTCAGTCTCTGTGGAAGAGCAGCATCAGATTCATATCTCCAACGACGTGCTGATTATAGCATGTTTCACTGGAAGTGGAGGCTGATTCTGATGTAAATTTTCATTTGTCAGAAAATAACTTTGACTGGATTTTTTATGCTCCTGGCTCCATAATATAAGAGTCTGAGCTCAGTTTACCTCAGAGCTCGGGCCCCGGCCCCTGGGGATACACTGTCACTGTCCATACTGAGAGTATTTTTCTCCCTCTGCTGTCGATAGCATCTACCACATGGCAAAATAACTCATGGAAAAGTCTGACCTTGGGTGTGAGGGGTAAACGCCTGAAACTGCTCCAGGGGGACCATGTGAGATGAATGCGGTTTCAATAAATGACAGAAAAATAACCCTCTTGGAGCACCTTATTTTCTCTCAAATGCCATTTTGTTAGCATGCGCGTTTACTAACAGATTTATGGCCAGTCTGCCGCTGCTCAGCCTGTATTAGAGTGACCTGTAACAGTGTGAGAAAGTTTGTGTATGTGTGCCATTGTGTGCATGTATTTAGCGGTCAAGGTGAACTGAGCTGATGGCTGATGGCAGGCTGAGTGCTGACAAGACAAACGTTTCACCTTTCCTTGTTTACTTTGCTACCCTGTTTGTTTGACTCCTGTTGCATCAGCGCCCTTCCTCCAGTCCGTACACACTTCCGCAAAGTTACACACACTGTTTCAAATATATACAGCGTTTAACCCTAAATACACGCCAATCGTGCCAACACTGACTTTTTTGTATTTAGACTGTTATAAAACGTACTTTTGGCAGCCACTTCATTGAATGCTCCAGACCTCACAGCCCTTCAGTTCTCCTTTTCTGTTTATCACCACGGCATCCAAGAGTTTTTGCCATTTTGAATCTCCCAGTGAAACATGGAATCGACACCAATCAGCGCAAACATGACCACTGAGAGGTGAAGTGATTCTCTCTCAACCCTGGCACCTGTCAGTGGACGGAGAATGCGGAACAGCAAGGGACCCTTTTGACCTTGGAGTTGATGTTTTGGCAGCAGAAAAATGGGCCGAGGTAAGGATGCGAGTGACCTTCACAAAGGGAAAATATCGATGGTGAAAACCACTGAGTCAGAGCATCTCCGAAACTACAGCTGTTCAGGGATCTTCCTGGTCTGCAGTGAATCAATCAGTATATTGACATGCAGTTGAAAGAAAAAATTGACTGAAACTGGACTTTTAAAGATCTTGCGAACATGTTAGTCCGACTGAAATCGCACTGAATCAGACTTATAATAGGTGGACTAACTAATCTGCATAATGAGGTTTGGGATTGATTTTCTCGGTCATTTATACAGCTCAATGAAAGTGGATCTGGTGAAAGCCCCTGAGTGCACACGCCGGGCTCTGAGCTGGTGGTTGAATAGCATGGATGCATCTCTAGGAATACAGGTAGTGAACGAACCTCAACAGGTGAAGAAAGGACAGAATAAAAAAGACAAAACTTTCCTGACAAATGACACAAAGCTGCCAAAGTGACAGCGCTTTCTTACATCAACATACTGTACATGTAGCCTCTCGCCAGCTGTTATAATACGTATCACAACTGGGAGACAACGCGATGGTTACAAGTCGAAAGCGGGCACGTTGCCACCTACTGTAGCAGAGGCGGACATGAATGCTCCTGTCAATAATTCAATTCTTGCTCAGTGCGTGTGAACTGGGACAAGGACAGTAGTCCAGTTAGGTCACCTAATCGAGCTTTAACTGTAGGTCAACTTAACCGTGCATGTAAACGTACTGAATGACAAGGTCATTAGGTGCCAAGGCTCATCAATCATACGAAGAGTGAAACTGTGCTTCACTGGATTGCGAAGAAATCAGCGCACTGAATTACAGCTAATAGCCCAAATAGTTGAAGTCTCATCTATAAGAAGACTTCAGGGTGAAAAATCAAGTTTCCTTTAGATAAGCCCTGAATCTACATCTCTTTACCTTTAACTGAGCCAACCCTGTAAATGACTATACTTAAAGAGTGAGAGAGAGAGAGCTACAACCTACTATACTATCTACTGTATATATCTCTCCATCATTTCACAGCCTCTCTCTCTCTGATGACTTGATTTCATGCTCTGCTGTTGGAATACACTCCCATAATTACCGCCATGCGAGAAATGAGGGCTAACAGATTCTTCTTCCGCTCCCGTTCTGCTGGTCACACACAAAATTAATTATATAGACCAGGATGGTGATGAGCTGGTGGTTAAATAGAATCTCATGTTTAAAAAGCATGTAATCAGTAGATTGAGTTCACTTCTTTTTTTTCAGTCTAATTGTTGTTTATCAGTTTTTTTTCAGCTCCATCTCATACATTTTGTCCCAATTTTTTAATTGGTTGCATCTTGAAATGCGATGGCAGCGCTAAAAGAGATGTTTGATAGAGTTGAAGTCACAAACAGTCACACTGTCTGGATAAATTTGCTCCAAACACATCTGTTTTAGAGTTTTTTTCCATTTTTTATGGTACTCTCTTTATATCTCAGAGAGTATGTTGGTGAGAAAATCATGTCATTACTGATTGAAATGAGTAACAAACCCCAATCTGCGAAAAACATCGCTCTTAACAGTTTTTGTCACCAAGCTTTTTTCCTCTTCCTCTTAAACTTTACCTTTTTTCCTCCACTCCCATTTCATCCCTCTTTTTCTGCCTCTGTAACTCTCACTCACTCATCTTCTACCTCTCATTCTCTCAGTCCCTCGGTGGCCACTCCATTAACCAGAGGGTCACTTTTCCGGCTGGTTAGCCCAGGCCAGATTTCCATCAGGTCGCTGACGTACAACACTGTCTTCAAAACGTGTGTGTGTGTAGGTGTGTATGCGTTCAGACGGACAGGTTCATTTGTCAGTTTTACTTCAGTCTTGTCTTCCGGTGTGATGTTCTAATGACCCGAGGTGGCCCCGAGAGAAGACTGACATTTAGTGCTATCCTGCTACCACACACACACACACACACACACACACACACACACACACACACACACACACACACACACACACACACACACACACACACATTAAGACGTAGCCCTGGATCAAGAGGAGTGATTCACAAAAATGGCTCCACAACCTCTGTTCTAACTTTTGCAAATAATACACAGGACACTCTTATTTACAAAGCCCACGTAAAGGATTAATTGCTCCTTAAACCGTATTGCATTGCAAATAGCCCCAACTGTACACATGCATTCAAAAGAGCCATTACACAGTCATTTGGAGGCAAATATGCAAATGAGCCTCCCCTTATTGCTTATCATCTATACATGACAGTGCACAATGAAGTTCTGTGCTACATAGAGTGGGGATGCTAACAGCTTATCTCCACAATCAGCCGCAACACAAGAGCAAACTGCACAGAGCTGTTAATAGTGAAAAGTGGTTCAATTGGATCTCTAGACAAAATTTTAAACACAGATATCCGTAAAGATCCACGGATTAGACAAAATGAAAAAAGACCAGTTTGTGATCCATCTTACCATTTTAAAGCTTTATTTGGATCCTTTTGCTTTCCCCCCCTTGTTTTTTTTTTGTGATCTAGATTATTTGGGTCACTAAGAGCTGGCTTTTTAGCTCCCAATTTGGTCTTTAAATTATCATTCTTAAACAAAGAGATAGCTTTCAGAGCTGAGCCGTTAGTTACAAACATATCACTAGGTCCCGGAGCTCAGTGTAGATACTGTCTGCGGCCACAGTGCCGTGCTCCTCCAGTGAAATCAGGCAACGCTAATGTAAAGATGTCAATGTTACAGAAAACTCAATTAGACTGTGTTTTGGGAAAGCTCCTGTGAAGAACTTCTCTGGACAAAGCAGTCTTGGCTTATCTTGCTTGTTTTTAAAAAAGCCTTCTGCTGACTTCTGACCAGCAAATCTGACATGTATCATGAATATTTTTGCTGGACTCTATAAATCTGAGTTGTTTCTTCAGCTGCTCGGTTGACATCTACCAACTCGCACAGATTTCAGGAATATACGTATTGCCAATTTTTCCCCTAATGGTCTTGTTTGCTTTCGGGAACCATAAAAAAGAGTCGGTATGGATTTCATAAATGCAGCTACAGAACTGATACAGTTTGGACCCAATTAATCCCAATACTCCTCTAAAAATCATCAGTATATGTACAATAGCTAGATAGGTCTCCTGAATTTAACCAGTTGACGTCCTCTAGGGCTGAGCGATGGAGCCAATGGAGAGGCACCAAAAACTGCAGTTCATAGAGCGGCCACTTGAGCTGGAGGAAGGAAGTCAACTTGCACTTGGCCCAGTATTTTTAAAAGCGTTGGACTCCCTACATGGGTGATTTTGCAGATGGCTGTGTTCACTTTTTATACAGGCTTAGGTTTTAGTTCTCCACAAGGTTAAACTTTGGTCAAAACGGTTTTAGTGTTTTCTCTAAGGGTGCTTGCAGCCAGGGGACACAGACATGTTCATACGCATATATTTCAGCCTGTTTCAGTACTATATGCTTCTGGCCATGTCTGCAGTCAGCTTAGTTTGTTTGATCCTGTGCATGATTAGGTTTTCCACTGCTTTGTCCTGCATTTCATTATGTTCATTTAGCTTCTGACAGGAGGTAGAAATATCTACGCTCCTTTTCACCTCTACTGCCTCACTGCCGCATCCTCTCTCCACCCTTTACTATCGTTCTTTCACACCATCCATTTTTCCTCCTCCTCCCTCTTTCATCTGGACCGTTTTAGATGGAAATAAGTTTACCCGCAAGCAGAACAAGACTGATTATTATTAATATCGACAGTGTGAGTGTGTTTGTGTGTTTGCATGAAGGAATGTGTGTCAGAAACCAAACCGACTGTATGCTTTCTTGAAATGGGAGTGTTACTGGACATAACTTGACACTCTGAAAGGAGAAATGTGTGAGATAGAGTTTCCATTGATTATTTGATTACACTGAATTCTCCTCATTGCTCAACAGTTTCATTCGTGTCAATGTGAGTCATACTTCTCTATCAACTTATCACAATGTTTAAGTTCTGTCCCTTCAAATAAATCTGGAGCCATCACTAAAAAAAGGCTTCAAAGAGTCATTGTTATAAAGTTTTGATGTTTGTGGCGTATCCTCTTCCTGTCTTGTCCCTTTACTCTTCCTTTCTGCAGATTATCAATGAGGGCAATGACTGTATCAAGACAGGAAGTGTCCCAGAGCAGCTTTAATGTGAAATTTACCAACGGTTATTATCTGGCGCTGCATTATGAGGTACAACAGTTGCTGAAAGGCTCCATAAAGAAACCAATATTGTGACCGTAATGTTATGCAGCTGAGAGTCTGTGGCTGAGGAAGGTGAACCAAGCAACTGAAAAGCTGTTTGAGTGCCTGAGTTCACCTTTGTCCAGGTGTAAGAGTTTGTCACTGCAAAGAAAAGGGAGGAAAATATATATGTTGACTTGTAGGAATTAGAGGTCAAGGGCCTGTTGAGCTGCAGACTGCTCTGTAATCAGCATATGATACGAATGGAAGATTTAATGCCATAAAAGATTTCTGTCAGAAGGGATTTCCGAACAATATGAAAGCAGAACAATCCAACAGTGCCAGTCAATAAACACTTCATAATGAACATCACAGTCTTAGAACTTTTGTTGAACAACAATATAGTTTAAAACCTCTTAAGTCCCACAAAAGAGTTCATTTTATCTTGTGTATCAACAGTTATCATCTTTTGCACACAGGAAACTATCATTTATGTCATCTAATCAAAAGTTTGAAGCTGTCTGGACTGTGGTTGTCAGCCTTATGCTGATGATGTAGTTTTATGTGTTTTAGCAAAGACACAATGAAGCAGGTGATAGGTTAACATCATGTATGACTCGAGTTTAAAAGTGGTTTCAAAAGAATAAAAGAAAATAATCATTTTCCATCAAAAAACCCAATACATTTAGAAAAACGCAGTGTAGCAGTACAGAGAGAAGAAACTGAGATGATAAATGAGTCAAAATATTTCAAACTCAAATTTGATAAATGCATTAAAAGATTACAAAGACAGATCTATAAGCATTGTATACCAATCAATTATATACCATCATGCACACAGATATGAATGGTGATAAACCAGAACCCATTCTGCACACAATACAAAATGTAGCCGTGTGATTTGGCAGCAAAGTTAAGCAAATGAAGACAAAAGCCTTGCTTTTACTGACGTGTAGCACATCAGTAGACCGGTTATTAGTTGTCACTGTATCCTATCTGATACTTGCATGTCCTCATATTGAAATAATTAACATTACTGTTCATGCTGCCATTAAGTGATTTACCTATTTTGTTTTTTAGACAGGTGAATCCAACGCGGATGTTTTGAGAGCTGGCTGGCAAATGACAGATTTTTCTATTGCCATTTCACTAGACTTAAAGGATTAGGATCAGATGTACTGATTAGTTTGATTCATGATACACCAAAATACACCTAGGAGTAATGGATCAACTTAATCTGGCCTCACTTAGATTGTCAAATTGTGCGCTGCTTGGTTGGCGAAAAGTGGTTTAACACAACCCGCAGTTCAGTCTGTGCCGTGGACAGAGTTTTTTTAGATTGTTTAGAAGTGTTGTTTCCAATGTTTGAGCTAATCCATAAAGATTAAGACTTTTATGAAATCAATACATCAGCGTGAAACAGTAAAAAGACAGTCTGCTTCTTCATGGGTGTCCAGTTATCAAGAATTAATTAAACCCTGCAGCCAGACAGAATTATGTATTCACCCAGGCCACGATGATTACACCTATTAATAATTTGGATTCTTTTAGTAACTTAGAGAGAGACACACTCAGAAGAGGGAGAGAGAAACTGGGCTCCATAAATGTTGTTCTGGGAGTGAAGTCATCTGACATTTAAGAATCAGCCAGCCATGCCCATAAGAATGGTGTGTGTGTGTGTGTGTGTGTGTGTGTGTGTGTGCGTGCATGCGTGCGTGCGTGCGTGTGTGTGTGTGATATTTGTACGTATTTGTGGGCAGACAGGAGAGCCCACGGGGCACATGGCTCGCACAGAATCATTATTTAGTGACACACAGATGACGGGGTGGCCTTAACAGGGCCGGCAAATATACACATGCACACTGAATGAGTGTGGAAGCACAACACTCATACTTAGACAAACATCGCACCTATAAGGCCTGAGGTGAAAATAATTTAACAAGAAACATCAGTAACAGAGCCTGTTGCTGTTCCTTCATGAAAGGACTCACACACTAAGCCGATTGTAAGCTAACATGTAGAGATATTTTTCTTCCTCAAATCAAATATGTTGTCAACAGGTACACAATCAAAATTCTGTATCTTATTACCAATTTTCTCAGGTCCCAAATGTATCTTATAGTTACATTTTTGACAAATAAGTCTGATTTTTCAGTTACACACTGCAAAAACAGCCCTACTCGAAAGAAGCAAAATATTCTTATATTCAATCAAGTAATCTTGTATCAAGCAAAAAAACCTGCCAATAAGCTGTTTTTTGCTTGACAAGAATTCTCAAAATAAGAATAAATTTCCTGGCCCTGACAGACTGAAATGAAACTTAAAACTAGACAGAAAATCTTATATTAATCTATTTTTTTTCTACAGCAAGCAATGAGAAATGAAGATGAAGTTACTTAAAATAAGAATTTTAGTCTTTTGAATAAATGAACTTCAAGAAAATACATCTTAATCTAGGATTATTAATGAGCGCGACAGTAGTTTACATAAGATATAATTTCTTAAAACAGTATAGCAAATATAAGTGATGTCTTAAATCAAGATACCAAAACATTCTCATTAAATATATATATTTTTTTATTCCACAAACAAGCATGTGGAAAGCAAGCATGGTCTTTGCTGTTCTTTGTTGTTTTGCAGTTTTCATCTGGTCATTGTATTATATTAGCCTACTGACATCTTTATATGTCAGATAATATATGAGGCAGCAGATTCTGTCAGGTTCAGATGACCTGCAATGGAAATCTTAATTAAAAATGTTCTTGTTTCATGGCAATCCTAAATTGAAAAGTTGTACATATGTCTTACTCTCATAATGAGATGAATTATCTTGTTGCTCTGCTGGATTTTGTTTTATTATTTCTACTCCATTTCTGGTTCATTCTATCCCAAAATTAGCTGGGATATCTTATCAAGAAAAGTTTCCCATTATCTCTTAAAATTAGATAATTTTTCTAATGCCAAACATGCTTGACAAGATGAATATTCTTTTTTGTACAAAAAATAAGACTTATTTCCTCAATACAAGGCTGTTTTCTTTCCTTAAATTCCTTTTTTTGCAGTGTATTGGACAGGAATCCACTTTAAAGTTGGTTGTTACCCATTATAAAACAAGAGGCAGAAGAAACCCCTTTCTGTGCACAGTGGGAACCACCTGTGAGCTATGCAGTTAGTCAGGCTGATGTCAGTGGGAAACCACATCGCAGGCCGCCAGCAGAGCATTATTTTGAAGAGCGTGAGTCACCACAGACCTGTGACCTGTGGATGAAACAAAATCAAAGAAGTTAACTACAGTGCTTGATGAATCGGTGGAAACTGACTGGAGGCCATTGAACGTTGCGGAGGACTCAAGTCATGCTAACTCAGGCTGGCATGTTGTGACCTGTCATAACAATTTCATGCATACAGGACCTGTATGAAACAGAGAGAGTGACCAAACTGGACTCTGGATATCTGCAAATGTTGTTGCATTGATAGGAATTGCTGGATTTTAGCAAAGTCAAAATTCTCTTGGAACTACTGTACACTAAATCTACATTTATTCAACTGGTCAAAACAATAATTGAATACATTAAAGACTGGACCCCTGAAAAATGCAAATGAACATGCAAATAGTTGTGATTCACTATGGAAATTACACAGTGAATCACAGTAGATCAATTACAGTTGGAAATATTCATGATTTGACAGCCACAGTAAAAAGGGATTAGCATGTGTTCCTCACACAGTACACTGATACCGGATCCCGTCTGAACGTGTTCAAAGAGGTTTTCGACTGCTTTAGCAAAGGACTCTTACCCTTACTTTGATTCTTTGGAAAACCAGCGTAGTAAAGAAGCAAACATGTACACACACTTGCACACACAAATAAACAGACATGGCTGGAGGCTGCGCTTGATGTAAACCACTCTGTGATCACAGACCAAAGGGGGTAGGAGGGAGACAGGAAGAGTGAGACTGAGAGACGGGGAGAGAGAGGAGCCCAGAGAGTCAGCACAGCTAAAATTACAGCCCTGTCACACCGAATCAGTGCCGATGACCATGTGTGTGTGCACGCTTGTGTGTAAGTAAGAGAGGAAGTGTTTTGCGGGGCTCTGCCTAAAGAGATGGGGGTAAAGTAAACAAACAAACAAACATCTATGTATGTACACATGTGGGCTATGCATATAAAGTTGTATGCACAAGCCTTGGGATGATGCTGTGAAGCCGATGAAGATTATTTAATAGGATGGTGAGAGCGGGGGCTTTTATTATCTACACATTTCATACACATTAACACACAGATAAGAGCCGTGTGAGATAAGTAATTGTATTAGCATTTAGCCTTTCAAAGCCCTGGAGAATTTTGGAGATGTTCCCTGACAAACAGCACCAAGATTAACGATTTCCTGTGCAAACTGATCTGACAACAGTTGGCCTTCCAGAGTCAGTGATTAGTGCAAAGTGAGCTACAGTATGCCTGGTGGGACCGATAGTCTCTCTGAGCCGGTGGTTGAATAGCATGGACGTGTTGTGAGGAAGCCAGGTGGTAGGGAAAATCTTGACAAACAAAGAAAGGACATAAAGAAGACTGAACTTTTCTAACAAACTTTACAGACTTGTAAAAGTTACATCCTGTTTACCTCTTGCTAACATGTTTTGTCAGCTGTTCAACTGGGAGATGACCTTGATGGTAACAAGCTGAAAGGGGGATTCGCCACCTGATAGTAGCAGAGGCAGACATGCTTCTGTCAAAACTTCAATTCTTGCCCAGAGCATGTAAACAGGGACACGGACAGTAATCCAGATAAATCACCCAGTTGCTGGTAAGTAGAAGAATGGCAAAAAAAAGATAGTCCTAGTAAGAGCTTCTCAGTTGCACAAAATTTGCACATTGTGGACTTTCTTCATCGGGGCAGACTCTGTAAACCTTTGTCTCTCTGTTAAACAAACAGCATCTATGTGGGTGTGACTCTTTTCTTATTATAATTTCATGGTAGTTATCCAATCAGAAACAGGTATTTAACACAGCAGTAAAAAGGTGGAAAATACATGTTATTAATTAAGTGTAACTTCTCTTCCAAGGCAGTAAAAGACACGATTTTCTGAGGAATTGTGTAAGTTTTGAACAATCATCAGTGGGCAGTTTCTACTCTCGGCTTGTTGACAGATACTCAAGTAGGATGTGGGTTCTGTCAGCTGGCCACAGGCTGGGCTGCAAATAATGGCCAAGGCCTCAACTTTCAGCCAGCTTGTCAAGGATGCATGTCTGTTTCCAACTTATCTTCATCAACTGCAATTCTTTCTGAAAATAGAGTCTGTGGGCAGCTCGAATGCTGATGAGACTGCACAAAAACCTTGCAAACAAACAGCGATAGGTCTGATGTTTGTCTTTATATTGCTTTAAACGAATTTATAGATTGTTTCTGACTCTCCGGCAAGTTAATTCAGCTCACCCAGCACCCTCAACGTGAATAGAATAAATAATAACCCAGAGAGTTCTTTAACAAAATTGCATTTCCTTAAATAGTCAAAATTACAGCAATTTAAAAGCATTGTGTTATTGATCTACACAACCCAAAGCAGCAAATAAGCTGACTGTTATGTTCACATAATTTGACCATTTGTAGCCTATATCACTTTCTAAAAATAACAACTACCATTTTTAAATCTGTTTATAAACTGTTGGTACATGAAGTGCTGAAGTATAAGAGGTCTTTTTGTACTTTTGTTAAAGATGATGTGGCTGCCTTGTCCAAAGAGGTAGCCAGATCACTGCACATTCATACACCTTATCCTTTTGACAGGCATTGATGTAAAATGAATGCATGACAACATTCAAACTTGTGTCTCTGTGTGTTACTCGTAAAATGTGTTTATGAGTAAATTTCCCTGAACTGATGGCAGGTTATTTCGCTCACTGCAAGCAGTTCAGGGCTTCTTTATGGCTTGAAATAAGTTGTCAACCTGAACTTGTCAGGTGATTGTGGCCCAAGTTAGGTCTCATTGAACATTTTTGAGGAGAAAAAGGACAAAAACTGTTGCTGACTTTTAATTTTCTGCACTGTAATGCTGATATGGAGGTACCATATGCTGGAACAGGTGGCTGCTCTCAAAGTGCCTCTTCACAGTTCAATCTCATGCTAACTGTGAACTATTAGTCCTTTTTTATTAGTGTCACCATTCAACAGAGCCATTTTCTGCTCGCTTTTATTTTATCGCACAAAATTTAACGTCTGAGTGAATGCAAAGTCATTGAATTGTAATGAAGAGCACACTAGTCCAAGGTGGAGTGTTCACAGCACTCTGACGGAATCAGAGATTTCAATTTTTAAGAATTTCTGACATGTTTTATATCTACCACTTATTTATTAATTGACTACTTCTTATCAAATCTTTAAACCCACTGTCAGCACTGATGGACCACAATACGCTAATTACTGTATCAGACTACTCTAACTATATGTTGCCCATTACAGTAAGCTGGAAAAAGTTTAAATTGAAACTAATGCAACTTTCAGTCTATGAGAATTAATTATCAAACAAAAGAGAGGACATATGGACCAGCCTGACAACCGGGGGTGTGTCCAGACTTTTCTGCATGGGTGGCCCATCTAGGGTCCCTACAGCGGTGGCATGAGGAATTTGTGCAGACTAGTTGAAAGCGTTTTCTCATCATTTCTGGCACAAATGGCCTCAGCAGTAATCATTTTGGTATGATACAGGTGTTTATTTTTGTTTGCTATAGGTCGCTATAGGATCGCTATAAAAAATAATACAACAGAGTGCTAATATTTCTCTAATCTTAATTTAAAGATGTAAAAAGTACTGCAAATTCACAGTTTCATGTTTCTGCTACAATTAAGTGCCAAAAAGGTCAATACAAAATATAGTCTTAGTATTTCGGGGTAGCACCGGGGCGGCCTTTTAAGTTCCACTAGGGTCTGTGCACACACCCCTGCTTCCCACCACTAATCTGAAACACTGAACAAGTGGTTAAATAGTCAGTTAAATAGTCCAAATAGAGACATCTGCCATTATTCAACATGAATCAAGTTCAACTTCCATTGTCGGCAAACAACTAGACTACTGAGGTGTCCCTGAGCAAGAAACTAAGAGCCTTTAGTGTCGTAACCACAGGTCAACATGCTCCCTCTGACCTTAATGTCCCTCAGAGTTAAAACAGCACAAAAGAGAACAAAACTACTCTGTTTCGTCTCGAGCATGTGCAATTGAGAATATGCATGCTTTGTTTGGGAGTGTCTACTCTGTGTGAGAGCTAGTGTTGACATTGATGAATGAGCCCTACATCAGAGCAATCTGTTATCACGGCTCTATAAAACAGCTACAAATCACTTCTGGAAACATGTTTTTGAAGAGGGGCCTCGGTGTCAGATGTTGTCTTCTGTGAGCACATCTGTGCATAAATCTGTGGAGGCAGGCTGGCTTGTGTGCATGTGTGTGTGTGTTTGTATGTTTCCTGTGTTGAACTCCTCCTTTGTTGTCTTTTGTCCAATGTTAAAATCTACAATACTCAGCTCGCCAAGCCTCGTACCACTGGAGGCAAGAATCAGTTCTTATACCCTGATAATATTTATTGTGACAGTAAAAGAAATGAAAATGTAAATTTGCTCTTGAATAAATGCATGTGTTTCTCTTTTGGTTGCACTCAAGCTGAACCAAAATGTCAAGATTAGTTGCATTTGAATTGTGAAGACATTTCAAACAAGTCTTAGTGGAAAGCCAGGTAGATTTTGGTCATTAAACTGGTCGATTTATCCATAATTTGGAACTGAATATCAATACACTATTGGATGAATTGCTGTGGATTTATGTGAAGTAATTCATAACTCCCAGGGGGTTTAAAAATACTTTCATGTTTTCTTACATTTCCTTTACTGTCATCTTAAAGATAATAACTGTTTAACAGTCTGCACTGTTTTTCTGCACAGACTTTAAAAGATGGATCACCAAGACTTTGATAAAATAAAAAAAATAAAAAATGAAGATCCACTTTAACTTTCCATTTGTACAACACTTAAATATATATATATATATATATATATATATATATATATATATATATATATATATATATATATATATATATATATATATATAAAAGCTGTAAAATTAACGATTGTAGTGACATCAACCAAGAGCTGTAATTTGTGTTTTAGACTAATGGGTAGATGTCACTGACGGAGACCCGTTACACTTATTTTTACTTTTCCTGATTTGTAGCTCAAAAAACTCCTCAATTAATTTGGTAATTTGTCCCATGTCTAAAACACTTTTGGCGTCTTTGAGGCAAGTTTGACTTAGCTTGTGGGTGCTACTTGTTGATGGTCTTGTTTTTAGATATCTTGAAAAGACATCGACATAAAATTGAGTCTAATTCATGAACATGAAAAACTCCTCACAGTAGCTTTAATTTTAGGCTTTAATAGGCTGTAAATTATTTATTGTGATAAATGTGAACATGGGATTTCAGATAAATGTAGTAATTAAGTTTGCACCTTCACTATAAACAGGGTGGTTTAAGTATTGTAAACTGTATATGAAGGAGCTAGACCAAGTATTGCATTGAACTTCAGCAGACTTTAATGTGTAAATACAACTTTACAGAGTCAAAAAATTAACATTAACTGTGAAGGTAATTAAAGATAATAATGAATTTATTAGCAGTCACTGAATGTGTCTGTGTGTGTGTACTCGCTAACAACCTTTGGAGGGATTGATATAAACTCTGATATATTTTCATTCATGATTCCCAGAAGTTTACTACAACTACTTTCATCACCTTCCTTTTACTTCATTGCCACCGTGAGGTTTTTGTTTAATGGAGATGAGTATTAGAAACTATTACATGGACAGCTATCAAATTTATAAGGGACACAGGTGATGCTCTTGAATCATTAAGATTTTGATTTATCCAATTTAATTTAGCACCATCATGAGGTCATATTTAATAAATCTCCTTTATGATTTCCCTGCACTGCCGCTATAAGGGTAATATCAATGTTTGAGAATCTAAAAAACTGATGGCTATATTGCCATTTAGTTTGGCCGGTAGTCATATCAATTATATGTAGAGATATTTACCTTAACTTGAACACTTTCTACCATATTGACACAGAGTAAGACCATCCTGACTGTGAAGGACCTCCCCTCCTACCCTCACTCGTGAACAAGATCCTGAGATTCTTGAACTCCTCCACTTGAGGCAGGACCTCCTCTCCCACCCAGAGAAGGCAATCTACCTTTTTGACTGAGGACCATGGCCTCGGACTTGATGGAAACTTGATTATGTCAATACTTGGTGGACACGGTAAGTGTACCTGCACTTGATATATAATTTTTTGTAGGATGGTAGAGGAAAGTCCCACCTCCTTTGCCTCTGATTGGCTAGAAAAGCTGGGAACCTAATCGCACGCTCAAGCCAAACGTGGGCTGTCGGCTCTGTACATCAAACAGATCATTACAGAACATAATCAAACTTCTGACTCTCCTAACCCTCATCCTAGTCCTAACCCTTACCCTTACCCTAACCCTAACCCTAATCCGACAGATGATGAAGTTTCACAGCCATTAGGAATAACCAATCGGAGCCCAGCACTCCGAGGCGAAGGAGAACAGGACCATCCTACAAAAATTTTTGCTACCTGCACAATGGGCTTCTATCGTATGAACTAAACTTCCTGTAAGCACTAAAAAGCAGTACTTTGTATAAGTACAGCTTCACAGGGCGGTGAGTAGGGCTTTGAACCCTGTTAAATTAACTGTGCTAAGTGGGCACCACAGTGAAATTACCCACTATATTAGCATACAATGGCATAATATAAACATTGCATTACTCTAAATTGGAGTTGTTTGAAAATCACCTCTGAATTATCTAGCATCCACAGAGTAAATGAGGTATGCTTGTGTGTGTGTCTGGGGTAAATAAGGTCCACTTTGACAGTTACCTTCACTACATGCTGAAGGGCAAAAGCCCCATGTCGCTATGCCTCCTGGGAAATATTCCTGTTCTAAACCTGGAAACAGAGGGGAGATCGTTCCTTTCATCCCTCTTCTTTTGCACTCCTTATTTTCTCCTAACTTGTCATTCCCTCTTTTTTTTTTCAATTGCTCCCTCGCTCTCCTCCTCCTCTCTCCAACTCTCTCTCTCATCTCTCTCATAGCACCTGTAATTCCTGCATTCTCCCTTAATCAGATCCTAATAGAAAAAAGCTTGCTGATGTCAGCACTAGTTAATCAAGGCTCTCTTTTTCTTCCCTCTCGCTGTCTCTCCCAATCTCTAGCTCTCTCCCTCACACATACTCACTCATTATTTCATATCCAGGGTGAGTAATAAGAGGGTGCACTGCTGGTTCTCATGCAGTCCTACAGTTGAGTCTGAAGGGCTGAGGTCATTGTTAAGCTACTGGTATGCTATTGTCCAAAATTTTCAGACAAAATTGCAGCCTAAAACCAATTTGGAGTTATTTTCAAGACAATATTTGTCTTTTTATTGGCTGAATTCATACCTTTTTCACTTTTCTTATCAGAACGACACGTTTTTTGCTGAATTTTACCAAGAAAAGCATTTAAATATTCAATGTAACCTCTGATTCAACAAGAGTATTCAATGTATTCAGACAACATTGGAGTATAAATGAAAGGATCAAACAAAATGGACATTCCAAATTTGGCTTGCCTCGGCAATTCTATGGTTCATAATTCAGCACTTTAGTTGGAGCGCATGCCGACAGCCTAGGACAGGGCCGACAAGATTATGACATGTCCTGACGAAGACCAAGAGGCGGGCCCACATTACACCGGTTTTAGAATCATTGCATTGGCTCCCCATGTGTTTTAGGATGGATTTTAAGGTTCTTTTACTTGTTTTTAAATGTCTCAATGGTCTTTGGCTTTCTTATCTTTTAGAACTGCTTTTACCTTGTGAACCTTCACAGACCCTGCACTCCTCTGGCAGCGGTCTCCAAGTCATTCCAAAAGTCAGGACACACACTCATGGCGAGGCGTCTTTTCAATATTATGGCCCTCATCTATGGAACAGCCTGCCAGAGGACCTCAGGGCCGCAGATAACATTCATGTTTTTAAGAGCAGGCTCAAGAGCCACCTTTTTAGCTCAGCTTTTAATTGATATTTATTTGTTTTATCTTCATTTATTTTAGCTTGCCTTTGTCTATTTTAGGTCTGTGTTTTATTCATATTTTAGTTTGTACTTGTAGAACCCCCAGTGTGTTTTGTTTTTAACTGTAAAGCACTTTGAGTTACACTCCTTGTAGGAAAAGCACCTTATAAATAAAGTTTGATTGATTGATTGATTGATTGATTGATTGATTGATTGATTGATTGATTGATTGATTGACATAATGACAAACTGACCTTGGTTTATTATTAAGATGACTCTAGTAAGACTTATTGCAATGAAAGCACAACCCATCATGGGGGTCTTGGGATCCTAATTTTCATAACCCATTGACCACTCTTTTATCTCATTATAAACTGCATACAGAATTCAATTGTATTGCCGTGGATTGCAGTAAACTTACTTTGAAAGACTGTTAAAAATTTATTCATTTTTTTGTGTTGAATCTGTTTTATTATTCACTGTCTTCCATCCAAACAGCTAATGTTTGGTGCTGTATGAAATGTTAATGAGTGAGTGTTGTGTTACTGCTGTTGACCCCTCCACAGCCCTGCTTTTGGTTCCCACAAGTGAAGCCCCTTCCTGTGCATGCGTGCACTAAAATCTAAAAACATTTGCCCATGTAAACAGAGACGTACATCCATGCAGTGCAGCAGACATGCTTCAGATCTACAATGATTATACATGCATGAGCACAGAAATCTGCAGTGATGCCACACACGCACACACACACACACACACACACACACTTATTTTCAGTCCCCACGCTGTGAGTGGGCTATCACATCTCGGTACCGACAATGTAGTAAAGACAAACACACACACACACACAGCTTACTCATGCACATACTGATTGGCAAAAGATTGCAGACATTAGCTTCACTCATTATATCACTTTAAAAGGATACCAGAGTTTAATAAATCCACTAACAATGCATCCTCTTTGCTTCCGTGACTAGATAGATCTAAATCTGGTCCACTGTCGGCTATAAAATCCCAGTGAGAGCTTTTAACAAAATATGCTTCCTTATAAAATTAATAAGGACCCCTGTCTTTGTGAACACTTATTTCTCTTCCTTAGCTGAAAGTGTTTGACTATGTCTTTTTAATGACAGCATCTGCCAAACTGAGCATGGTGTAACTTTCTGTGCTGCTTCCTCCACAGCGTTCCCTCACACGTCCTGCTGTCCCGTCCTCCCACGTCTCTCTTTGATTCTTCTCCTTGGTCCTCCGTTGACTTCTTCCTTTCTTCAGCATACAACACACACTCTCTCACACACTTGAAGGGAAAGTTTCTAGTTTTTTTGCAATAGTATCAAACCAGCATTTTTGAGATCAGTGATATGCGACTAAAGTCAGCATGCCATCCATTTAAAGTAAACACATTTTGGAGAACCGCCACTGCTGGAAACTTATTGCTGTAGTCAAAACTGAAGAGTACAGCGAGTTATAGAGTTATCAGTGTGTTACTGAACACAGCTGGTAATGTTTGAGAGAATTAGCAATCAGTATGAGTTTATGAACCAAACAGATTTTGCATTTTGAGATACGCACTGTCTCATGAAGCCTTTTGCATCATGTATTTCAATCTTAAAATCATCAAATTCTCATTATCATCATCGCTCTGTCGTATATAGAGGACATCAAACAAGACCATCATTTTGTATTTGTTCGTGAAGCTTGAAGAGCAATGAAAATTAATGGATTCATTTTAATGTTGTTGAAATGAATTCCTGAACATTTTCAATTTTCTGCAACATACTTATCCATCTATTTCACTCTTCAGATGAATAGATAAAAAACATGTTCTTCAATTTTCAACCTCTTGAATTTAAGTTTGGGTATCACCTGTTTCCACTTCATTATATGCCCACATTTACATTATGTTAGGAAATCAGTATTTATGCGTCAAGCCTGATTTATCCTTCTGTCTTAGATATATGCTGTTATGTACAAATAGCCCTGTAACCTATGCAGAAAGTCTTGGTATGTTGCTGAAACACTGCAAACCTCTTGGTTTGTTTGACAGCAGACATTCACAATATTACAGGTCTCTGTCCTCTTTCTCAGTGGCTGTATAGTCCACTTTCTCAGATGCCGCCCTGTTGCACAACCTTTATCAGCCCGGGCTAAAATATGACGCTTGTATTCTTGTTGCCATGGTTTTCTGTGCACCAACAAGGTGCGAATGTGGCGGGACCAGAAACTGACAATATGGAGAGCACAGACATCACACTGCAGACTAGAGTGACGTGAACTCTCTGTAGTCATATCTTTTGATGTCATACTAACACACCTAGATCATTTAGTTGGAGATTCATTTTCTCACCTCCATTGGTCCAAAACTTCCTGAGCACTTTGTAAATGCTCTACAGTTTGTTAGAACACCAGGCTTTGGCCAAAGAGTCAAACTGCATAAACGTGTATAAAAGAAAAAAACTGTTCAGATTAGCATGCAACCAGTTAGCCTCCAGGACCAGAGTAGTAGTCTAGTTTAATTCAGCATAACTGTAACTCAGCTGTAAACGTGCCAAATATAGTAAGCTAAAGTGAAACTTCTGACTAACTTGTGATTTACAGTGAATCTGAGACTTCACCACAACATGCGAACAAGCTGGTTAGATAAGTAAGAAACGAAAAAATCACACCACTAAACAAACCTGGAGGGGTAATTTTTATTTCACATTTTGATCTGAACACTCTTGCTTTACAAGTTGCTAATTTCTTGAAGAAAGTCTTGGCTGGAGGTTGTTTGTTCACTTGAACACTCAAAATATTTGAATAGAGAAACAACACTTTTGATAAACTACATCATCAACTTCACTTTATAACCTGAATCAACCCTTTAAAAGAGTTTTATGTTTCTGCCTTGGTACTCTCCATATGAAAGCCACGAACACAACCAAACCAAAAACACTTTTAGGGTCCTATGAGGACACTGCTTTCTCTGCAACTGCCAACTCTAATTCTACCCTCATTCATCTGCGGTGCGTTTACAGTGAATGTGTCTTTTGCTGTGATTATGCCCAGGCAGTATGGCTGAGTGTTTGTGTGAGTGAGTGTTTGTGAGATGAGGAGTAAAACTGCATCTAAGTATAAGTGACAACTGTGTCCAGAATGTCAAGCAAACTGTCGCAGGGACAAAACCTCAGGGTCACTCAGCCATCTGCTGTTGTTCTTCATGTATATGTATGTGTGTGGGTGTGGGTGTCTTTGTGTGTGTTTGGTATAAGGGAGACACTGTTTTGTAGTTTTTCTTTGTGCACAAATTTGTCTCTATGTGTAAGTTGACCTGTATATATGGGAATCTAGCTCTATGTGTGTCTGTGTGTGTGTGTGCACATGTAATAGGCATGTGAAAATGAATCTGCCATCACAGCATTTCGACCAATCTCTCTGGATAAGATCTTAATGTCTGTGAACATGCAGCATTTTAAGCACGAGCGTAACAAAGCAGGAGATCAAGACTGAATCTCACTTGGAGTAAATGTGATGCATGTCCCTCTTAATTACCTGCTGTCGCCTTTTTTCAAGTGTTCACTCACTTCAATTACACACTGGCAGATTTCATTGTGCATCAAGCCACCTGTCTGGGATTTTGAATTCCTAGTACAGGAGCATACAGATGTGAGCAGCTGTTCAATCCATATTTATGTTTTGATAACACAATCAATTCTGGGCTTTCTTTTCGGCCTCTTTCTCAACATGCACCCCTGAAAATTTCCAGGATTTTTACAGACTACTGAAACTTACTTAACTTATTACAGCAAAACAGAGTTAATATAATCAAGAGGTCTCAAGAGAGTACAAATCTGTGTTGTTGAAATGCATCACATATAATAGTGTTAAACTCTACACATTAAAGTGTTTAGGTGACACACAGCTCCTCCAGTCTTCCAGTTTCATGATCCCAGCGTACGACCAAATTCCATTAAAGTAGGGGTAGGCAGTATCTGAGGAAGAAGCAGTTTTTGGGAGAAATCTTGAATGTAAACTCTACCCCTCCCAACCAGTTTTCCCCTCAGCTCCTCCTCTCCCCTCCCTCTCTGCTCCAGCAAGCCCCGCCCACAAAGAGAAGCCCGTCCTTGCTTGTATCGTTTTAATTAAATTCATAATGCAGATACTTCAGATATTTAAAAATGGGGCCCAGTCAACGTCAAAGTAAAAAGCATAAGTGCTACTGCAAATTACCAGCAAACACAATGTTTGCAGTACTTCTACAACTAGGATACAGAAATACTTCTCTTACAGACACTTGGCTTACTTTATTAAAGTGGTTCCCGAAACGCCCCCCATTACACTTATGTTAACCCGGCTTTTTAGCTCTTGTCCGGTCTACCTCCGTTTTAAGCGCCTGTTATTCCACCAGAGTCTCCTGTATTTAGTTAGTTTTTTTGCTTGCGTTTTCCATACTTTCTGGTTGGTTTCTACAGTCCGATATTATAGCACGCTAACTTTGTTTGGTCTGTGTCTGCCTCACAACCAATCAGGATGGGGAGGAAGAATGGCTTTGTTTACAGTCAGGAAGAGCGGGCCGCTTAAAAAATGTAAAATGTTGACTACACAGACATAACAAAACACAGGAGATTAAGAACTCGATATGCACCAAATGTTTTCCTTCTTAATATTAAGTCTAGAGTTTCCCCCAAATAAAAAAAACACGTCATCAAATATGTTTTGATTTCTTACTCATGTTTCCGCTGCCTTTGTTGCTTTCATTTCCCCTTCATCCACTTTGCTCCTTGCTTCATGTCCTTGCCACACCAAGTTAAACTCTTTTTTTCTCTCTCTCTCCTCCATGTCCTCATCTTTCCTGCCACCCCCCAAGTGTAAGTGTGTAAGTTAATGACCTTGCAGTGGAAAGGCAGCGAAGACAGGAAAAGTGAAACAGAGAAGAGGGAGGATGATGAAGGAGGAGGAGGAGGAGGGACGCCAGTGATGCAGAGACCTGACTTTTCTTTGTACTTTTAAGAGTGTTTTTTTTTTTTCATTGTTTCTCCTCTGTATGTTGTACACCCCTGAGTAGAGGTGTGTATCCATGTGAAATCCAATTTAAAGTCAGTGCTTCTGATTGTTTTGCTCCAGCCAAAGCCAAACTGGAGGGGCAAAAAGAAGGAGGGAAGCGAAGGGAGAAATGAGCGTGATTAACAAAGGAAGAAGAGAGGAAGAAGAGGAAAAGATTTCCTCCCCCCTCCTCTCCCCGTCTCTTTGAGATGCTCCAGAAGATAACAGGGTCAGGGATGAAGGGATGAGCAGTTGGAGGACAAGATAGGAGATGAGAAGAATGATGTAGCAGGCGGAGGAGAAGTGACAAACAAACACTGACATAACAGTGAGGGTGTGTCATTGTGTTTCCCCGCATGAGACGTACATGTTAGCGTGTGTGTGTGTGTGTGTGTTTGCATGTCTGCATGTAAAAGACTTGACTGTGTAAGCCTCCCATGCATGTATATATGTGTGTATACATGGGAATCACAGTGGTCAGCAAAGTGGAATGAACAGCGTGAGTGTGTGTTTGAGGATCTTCTGTGTGTGTGTTTATTTGGATTTAAGTGTGCATGTGTTTTCAAAGTAGGAGTGTGTGCGTGAATGTGTGTATGTGTACGTGTGTGTGTTTTCCTCCAAGTTATTTTTAACCACGCGTCAGAGCTGGAGGAGGAGTTTCACTCCAAGTAGGTCACAAGTGGTGATCTCAAATAAGGATAAATAAGGATAAATAAAAGACACTTACTCAACAGTGGGATGTTCATGTGGGCATGTTTAGCTTTATTTAAGCACATGTGTGTCTCAGGTGATCACACACTGGTGTATTTTGCATTAAACACACACAGTACAATCGCACACACACTCCCTTTAATGATGGAAAAATCTGACTGCACAACCAGATTCAAGACTCTTCTAATACGCTACACTATGAATCGTAATTCTAACATTATAGGTTATTTGTTTTTAAAATTGGCAGAAGAGTTATCCCCCTCTGACTGATGGTTTACCAGTACATGTGAGGTCAAGTAACGGTAATATAGAGCCACAAATAGCCAAGGCTTTCTTGCGTAATCAGACCCGTCTCATCGCAGGTTGTCAAAACACCAACGCTTTGTCACAACCGTCAGGGTCCCAGCCAGTCGCACAAGGTACACTTGAGCGTCACCATGAGACACACTTGGCTTTCAACTGACTCCAATGGATGCCCATACATGGTCATATACATTGGTCATACAAGGGAGTCTTGTCAAGAGGAGCATGTCTCATGGATAGCGATAGCCAATGGTGAACTCAATTTGATCACATGCTGTTTTTTTTTTTTTTTTTGACTTAGGGTTGTGAGGCGTACGTCTCACTAGAAGGTGTGTTGCCCACAGGGGAGGCCAGTCAGCCCAGTCCCTGTGTTGAGTAAAGATGGCATCAGTAATGAGGTCCATTAAATACCCATAAAGCATTTGTCAAAACCCGAAAATCAATAACAATTGCGCTTATCGAGTGTGCTATCGAGTTTTGAGTGTTCCTGTGAGGTAACATACTTTTGCTTAAGCCACATTTAATTAAATCAATGGTGCATACACATTAATAGGCTCTCTAATCGAGTGTTTAAGCTACAAATAGTTGTAAAAGTACATGAAGAAGAATTCTGATGGTCAGTTGTGAAGATAGAGGCTGTTTATGATGCAACATAATTTCCTGCAAGGGGGGGACAAAACCTCCATGGCCAAGTACATCAGCATTGTGCATCAATTCAAGCCAAAGTACCTGCAGTCCCTTTGACTGTCGGTGGCTTGAATCAACTCTGTCTGTCTCTGCATTTTGACTGTAACTGTCTGCATCTGGGTCCTACCCCCCTGCCTGCTTCATGATTGCCTATCATGTCCTCAGTAGGAAGTCCAGTTTCTTTGGCTTAGTTTGTTATTTTTCATTGTCCGTAACTCAGGGCCAAGAGCAGGGACCATTTAGTGGCTTCCTATTTGATGATAAGGCAGATCTACCAACTTCACTGCGCTATGACCTTCAATCTAGCTTGCAATTGAGCAATAAAGCAGTTGTAATGATAGGTACCTCCAACTCCAAGGCCATCTTACTGTGGTGCAAAATGTCAGGTAGTTACAGCATAAAAGCAGACAGAGTGGACCCTCTAGGACCTCAGTATCAGGCCAACATGAAAGCTCCCAAAACTGCTGTTCTGCAAGTGTCCACTCGAGGTTGACCCCATGAGCAAATAAATAAATACTGAAGAATTGAATTTTTAAGTGATATAGTATTAGAACTGGTTTGGTTTTAATGGCTGAATTCACTTACCTTGAAAACTGTTAGTAGTAAAAGATTGCTCATTCAACCAAACTAGTAAAACTAGCGACCAATGTGCTCAAACCAAGGTTCCAATAAATCAGTCCAAGGAAACAGCCTTTTTCATAAGATGGGATGTCTGTTGGAATAATTCATTCATCCAGCCCTTGTGAGCACTCACTGCTTGCAGCTGTCAAGTGCCACTGAAAATAACACTAACTGGAGTTGATTAAAAACAGCTGACTGATTTATCTTAATGGGACAATGCGACTTCAGCAGATTGATAACAGCTGTTTCATCAAAAAACTCTTGACTTTTATTTTGGTCAAAGTCCTGAGAAAACATGTCCTGAATGTTTATTAAACTCTTTTGAATCTTTCTAACTAACTGTCTCTCTAACTAACTAATATTAGAGTTAGATATTATGATTTTTATGGCAAAACACCAGTTTATAATTAGTCACTAAAACAATGATGATGATGATTCATAAAGCATGTTCTGTAAACATGGAAGCACTCAGAGTTGGGTCAGTTATGCAGACAGAAGTCAGTCTTCTTAATTTATTTTATTTAGAAGAGCTGTGTCTGCCTTCTGGTTGTCTTTTCAGGGCCTGGTGTCTACTGGGGGCTGTCAGGACATGCCAAATATTCTTGCCTAAGACTTCAGGCTTCGCCAGAGGGGGGCTCAGCAGCAGGTGATGCTTGGAGGCAGCTCCAGGCCTGGCTGCTGTGTTCCCAGGAGGATTTCGGGAGGTCAGGTGGTTTACTTCATGCTGGTTTGGGCGGGTCTGAAACACTTTTGTGAAATGGCTTAGATTTCTTTTGATGGAGATCTGTTTTTAAATATCTGCTTTCTTAAGTCAACCCTGACCAAAAATAGTTCGTGGCTTGAAAACATGAAGACAAAGAGAGCCTCTGGAATGATGTTCTCTTGAAACTGCTATTTAAATGTTCTATTAGTCGTCAAATGAAGATTTTTAAATGTGTCATTTAGTAGGTTACAGCTTTGTTGTTTTATTTTTGAAGTCTGTATAACACTACCATGTGTTATCAATGATTAATGATTGATCTAAATTTATGTACGTTTGTATATATATATGAAGATTGAATGACTGGTTGATTAATTGATTGATTAACATTGTCCTGTATGTGACTACAAAATAACTGCACCCAGATTTTGCATCACTTTGAATATCATTATTATTGAGTCAAGTAGGACTCAATTCACACCACTACACAAGCAATGCATTTTGTTTATATATTTGTTAACACACACACACACGTATATATATATATATATATATATATATATATATATATATATATATATATATATATATATATATATATATATATATTTATGTATATAAAACATAAATAGCTATATCATAAATAGAATGATATGAAATTTTCTTTCATATAATTGTCAAACTATGATTTATTATACTAGTCTTAATACTGCCTTGAAAGCTAAGTTATAAGATAACAGAAGTTATTACCTTTTACTTTAACCCAGAATTTTTGAGTAAAGCTAGGGGTCAGAGGTCAAATCAGAAGTCAGGATTAAATGCATTAAAAACAAAAAAAAAAACAACAAAAAAAACAACAGCTATATAGAGCTTTAAAAAATGTCCATGCATGCAATTATCATCCTGCAGTTGTTTATACAAAAATAACTTTTTCTCTCTCCTGCCCTCTTTAATGTTACTACCTGCAGGGCAACAGGACTGATTTCAGATCAGCAACCCCTCTGTTTGAAGGTCAATATTCAGACTTTGAGATTTGGAGGGTCTGTGACACAATCCAGCCTGTTTTCACTGTATCCTTGTCATGCTCACAGAATTGGACAGCCTTGGCAGATGTACGTGCTTGGCGAGCTTCCTCGTATTCATTATTGTCTGTTCCCATTTACCCTCAACTGTGTTCTCAATCTCCAAAAAGTGCTCGGACACAAAAGCCAGAAAAGAAACAGAGCTCTAATGGCTCCAGAAGGAAAGCCTTTGAGTAATCTGACAGAAAAGAGTCAGCTCTACAGAAGAGCAAGGCTAACATCTGTCTCTCATAATGACAGATGACAATCAGTAGAGCACTCAAACGGCAGTCACCATAAAAATCCAGATTCATCAAGTGTTTTATCGTCACTGCTTTTTCTATTGCAGTGTCGTCATCCACTGTTGCTTCTTTTATTCCTTTTCTACAATACAGCTGACTTTCAACATTTTTCTCTTTTGAAATCCAGTGATATGTGACATATCATTTAGCTCCTATATGTGACATACTACACTATTACTGCCCATGGCTTCTGGACATTATTTGACCATGACTGACCAGCTCTTACTGATATACCCTGCAGTTCAGCCAAAGGTTGGAAGGCTGGCCATGGATGATGAACTTAACTCCCTTGTCATTCCAGATTTTCCCTCATGCATACTAGTCCCTCCTCTACAGCTTGCATTGTACACCTCAGTGAGCAGGCCAATCTATATTTCTGAGTAGAAACATACGAGGCAACAGTGAGGCGTGAGATCGGGACAGACAGAATATATTCAAGTAAAATCTTCACATCTTCAAAGTCAGGGCTGTATAGCAGTGCAACGCTTGAATGTCTGACTGAGATCTTAAAGAGTGATCAGACTCCTCAGAACCGTTGCTTTCATATGGAGAATGCGACTTAAGCACTCCTACTTTAGAGTAAATTATGAATGCCCTTTAACTTTTATCAAATGTGGTTTAAAATTTTGTTTAAGAGGCTGCTGACATTGTTCAAGGAAAGCCGAGGGCAGAAAAATGCAATGAATGATGGGCCTACTTTTTTTTTTTTGTGGTAATTTTAAGAAAAATAATATTTAATGCATTTTTCCTCAATTTGATTTATAAAACATTCCATTAAATACAAGGTAAAGGGAATTTAATGATGTTTTGTGTTTTTGTTAATGGCATAACACTGCAGTACTGCATGCATTCACAGGCTCTAATCTGGACAATCTGTGATTATTTGACAATAACCAATGGATTTAAGAGAGTCTCGTCTCATTGCCTCCTACACCTCACTTTGGACCCAGATTACTTGTCATTTATTTAAGATACTGAAATTGGACATGCCCTGATTTGTTCTTCAACTGCACTCTTTAAATTGTTTAGATAGGACCCTCACAGTTAGGAAGAGGAAACACTGGTCCTAAAATGCCATGACTCACCCAGTTTTCGGACGGTAAAGCAGCATCACCAACAACTTTTGTGTGCTAAAAACAAATCCAGTACAGCCCTTTCAAAAAACACACTTGTAAACATTGAAGGCAGGACTCTTAATCATGAGTAAGTGTGGTAATACAAAGTAAATACATGATAGATATGCCCGTCATACCATTCTACAACATCTAGTTACTGTCTTCCTGTAAAATGGACAACCCAGAACAAACCCTCCACATATACGCCACCCTAACCCTCCATATATAGATTTCTACAAAAGCCATTTCATGGAAATGTCAATATTTATTTTTTCTTGTTTGACTTTCCACCCAGGATTCCTGGAATTCTGCTCAACCAGCTAAACAATTGTGTAACAAACAGAAAAGTAGAACTGAATAAATCATGAATGTGGTTCGGCCTAAATTAATCTTGCATTGCAAAGTTTACAGAGGCCTGGAGCATTCAACCTGAAAAGTTAGAGAAAGGTGGAGGTACAGTGAGCTGTCTGTGAATTACATCTGAAAGAACTTATTTACACTCCAACAAAGACCCAACCTGCTGCACCCATCCTTAAACTTGGCACAGCAGGAGGATATTTTCTTCCTCCAGGAACCCCATACTCTGCTCTGCTGGGATGAGTCACTTACTGTTCAAAAGCAGAAGAGAGCAATTTTATCAGCTTCCAAGAGTGAGTGTAAAACTCAAGAGGAGTTAAAGTGGGAAAAATACCGTACTCATGCACAAAATATTCAAAGTGATTGTAATCCAGTTGTTGGACTCACCAAAACATGGGGCAATCAATAGGACTCTATTTTCGTGCCCGCCAGCAATGCGGCAGAGGGTGTTGGACCCCACACATTGGTATTTTCGTCTGGCAGAGCCAGGCGTACAGCCAGTTTGGTATTTTCGTAGACTTAGGCGCACCAAGGTCCGCCAAGCTGGGCGTGGTGGCGTGGCAGGGGGAGGTGTCGACAGAATCAGCTGGCGCAGTGATATTTTCGTGCTCGCCACTGGTGTGTAAAGTGCGCTGAAAGCTCGCCGATTGAAACCTAGTCAGCTTTCAGCGCAGGTGGAGCGCAGCTGGTCTAGTGGTATTTTGGTAGACTGGCGGCATAGTGCGCATTTGTCACCGATGCCTCACCGGCAGGTTTCCACAGTGTCAGGCACATTTCAGTGCCATAAATAATCAACAATAACTATTAATCTGAGTCAGCACAAACATTTAGATCTATATCGATATATTCTAATCTATATCTGATCTGATGAGCTTCTTTGGCACGCGTTTGGACACACAACCTGACCGAAAATAGGGTCCATGATGGTCACATGACACTCACTTTCTTTGGACATCCTGGTCAGTAGTGGTACACTTTTCCAGCTGACACAGTGGCAGAGGACTGGATTTGATATGATTATTAACCAGGTATTAGCTCAATGCTGGAATGATCTATTTGGTTTGGTTCCGTGAATTTTTTGCTAACGGTATTTTAGGTTTCTGTCAGATGGTTGCAAGTGTTATCAAACACTTAACATTCAGACTTTAGCAAGACTGTCTTCTTTAGCTGTACAGCATCATACTTGAGTAACATTGGGCTCCATCCAAGCTAACGTTGACTGAGGTGGGAACAAAACCTGTGAGTTAAAACATATGATATGTAATCAGAGTAATTTTTGGATTTTGACTCTGTATCATTCTACACCTTAAAATCTTTGTTAGCATTCAGCACCTTCAAAGCTAAGATGAATTTAGGTATGGAGTGGTAGCTATCATTAGCTGTTGTCAAGTGGTTTCTTTCATCAAACATGTAAATTCTTCTATTTTTTCTCGGCCTTTTCTTTGACATGGTGAAACATTCTTACAAAATTTAACGTGTTTGTCACTTTCTTAGGTGTTGTTTTGAAAGGTTGTTTTTGCACTATCTGAGCTAGTGCATATTAACAAAGTCAGGAGGTCATTGAATTCTAACATACACAGCTGTCTGATGGTAGTTTATGGATTATGAAGTGGCTTCCCTTTCCCAAGTGTGAAGTCACCATTCGGTGTACCCCCCCTTCAGAGCCTGACATTGGCACTCTTACCCGTATCAAAGCAGGAAAGCTTCTTTTTATTCCTCGCTCTGCTTTCTGACTTTGTAAATCCCAGCGGCTCTTGATGCCTGGCTGGCATCTTTTCGAAGTGTGATCTCAGTCTGTGTCACTTTTCTGCAAACACAAATGGATGTGTTAAGGTCACCTGTGAGAGTGTTTGTGTGTGAAAGGGAGAAGAGACAGAGAGTGACAGGTGGTAATGTCGGCCATTTTATCACCTTTGTTTTCAGCGACAGTGTCTATTCCCCGTTTAGCGCAGATATCTCTCGGGGGGTTTGTGCGTGTTTTGGTTCAAAAGTGTATATTTGCAAGTAAGGTGAATCTGCATAAGCTTTATTGATTGTTAATGTGACTTTCAGCTTTGGCTTGTCAGTTTTGGGCTGATCATGGCTTTGCACATTTCTCCTTTGGTGGAAGGACAGACATCCCCTCAGGGTTTGAATACAAAATGTGACTCTTTCAAATGTAACCTATTTTGATGTCTCTCTCTCACACACACTAACACACACTCTCTCGCACACACAGAGACACACGTAGCATGTCAGAAAGTGCACCACACTGACAGCAGGACTGACAGAAGAAGAGAACAAGGATGACAGAGAGAAAGAGGGATGGAAACAGATGGAAAAAACAAAGGGATAGAGAAAGAGAGATAAAGAGAAACGGTTAATGACAGAACATATACAAGTGTAAATGACGTTCTATAAATCTAATTGGTTTAACACACATCGAGTCTGTACAGTCCAACTCACATTGATACTTATTCAGATATTTATAGTATTATTTTTTTAGTGAGAACTGTTTGCTTTTCATCCAGATCTAAGGAGCAGTGACTCTCAGTCCTCATCCATAATCCCATATAGATGCAAATGTAGCAGCAAGCAGCAATCTGAAAAGAAAACAACAAAACTATCAATATTAATGAGTAAACAGCGAGAGAAGAAGTCAAATATGATTTGTATAATGACACTGAAGTTCAAATGAAAATGTTAGGATGAATCCAAAAGTCTGGAGAGGAATTTAAGATTGACAAAATATCTTCACAAAGATTTAAAATTATACATTAAATGTTGTAAATTTGTAGCAGCCTCTAGTTTTCACCATTAAAAAGAAAAAAAGAAAAGAAAAAAACAAACAAGTGGAGTCTCTTATGAAGACCTTGGCAGCCACTGCATCATCAAAGATGACACTTACCATAATATGATATTAATGCAAAGGTACAGATGTCAAGGAAAGAGATTTAGATTTATGCTTGGCTCCGGCCGGGCATTTTTATGCATGCTGTTTAATGGCTCTGAAAGTAATATCGGAGGGAAATTCAAGGATGAGACAAGGATGTTTAGTCAAATTTGAGACATCTATCTTAACCAGCGGACCATTTTGTAAATTGATTATGAGGCTGCGCTGTCACTGCAGGCATAACTGCTCCGTCATTTTAAAAGGCTGTTCCTTTATTCATCATTTATTATCAGGATGATAGTCAAAGCACTCGTTCATCTTTGTTTGATGCAGAACTTTGATTCCAAATTCATATATTCCAATTAAATTAATTCTTAGTGTCCTTCAAATTAATCATTTTGTCAAAAATATATTGATTAGGCTGTAGCAGTATAATAGCTGGTATAATTATCTTCACTAATATAACAACATGAGGCAGATCTACTCAACATATTGTAAATCATTAAAGAAAGTCACTTTCTTAAAACAAAAATCATCATATTTATACACATTTTACAGTAATATTTGGATGGTGAAAGATCCCTTTGCTTCATGATGGGCCAAAATTCTTATCAACATGACTTCCCATTCACTATTCATCATTACCCTTTCCAGATTACTGCTATTTAACCAGAATACTGTTTAATTGGGGTTTATTGGGAAACTGGAAAATTACATCAAATTGGTTCATTGACTTGTCTAACCCCAGTTCAATCAGGAGAGACATTTAAAAATTAGAAAAAAATATTTGACAATTATTAGAATGATGCTTGACAGAACGTCTTTGGCCTTTGGACTCTGTGGGGTGATTTTTGAGATCGTAGGATGTCTGATCTGCATGGCAGCAAGAAAATCCCCCCAATGGAGTCCTTAGGCTGGTGAAGAAATTCACTTTTAGAATGAGAGCAGAGCGGGGATAGGCTGACTGTGAGGGTGTGCTACCATGCTATTGGATAAGGAATGACAGCTGTGATAGGCTGATTAACTAATGACTGCCCTGAATGATGACAGCAGGAAAAGGGAGCAGGCGTGGGAGTGGAAAAGACACTTAAGCAGCTGTGACTGCAGTTATTGTCTTCCTGACTGAACTTACGCTGGAACTACATTTAAATGATAGCACATACTGAGCAGCACTAAAGAGTATTTCTAAGAGAGGTATTGCTATTGGAATAACTCAAGTACTTTCATGTTCACCGAAATCATCTAAGGCTAACATTAGCAAGTTTGGTTAACATAAAACCAAAGCATGGACAAAGAAGTCCTGATCCATCTTGTCTTTAGTGTCCTCTGACATACAATCTCACCATGCTGGTTTTTCTGGTCAAATAGATAGTTTGTTGTAAATAACGTAGAAATAATCGAATCAGAGCTGCACTGCTGACACTGTTAGTCTTGTGGCTAATTGTCTCTCCTTGTATTAAGATGAACCCTTGCTGTTACCAGCCCTAAAATAGTAACAGGACAGGCAAGAGAGAAAACTGTTTTTTTTGCTTGTATTAATACCGCAACAATTTTTTGATTGGTGCCAAGACAGCGCCTAAAAATGAATAATTATTAAGAGTTGGTGCAACACTAAGAAAAAGCTGTCACACTAAAAAGAAGAGTAGGGGTTGTCTGCAAAGGTGAACAAACCAGGAGATAAGAGACAGACGGCAAACAGAGACTGAGCGTCATGCTGAGAATGAATAATGAACTCGTGATGGTCTCCTCTCGCCGCCCTTTTCGCCAATGTCTTTCCTCCCTTAGCCTCGGATATCCCTAGATTCCCCACATCCTCTAACCTTACGTCCTCTGTTCTGCCTCCACTGTTTACCTTTCTCTGTACCTCCGAGCGTCGTCTCCACTGTTGCCCTATCTTGCCTCTTTTGCCAGTTTTCTGTCTCATCCTCTCATCTCTGTTGTTCTCCCACCTTATTCCCCATCCTCCCCTCCTCCCCTCCCTGTGGCCGGCTGTGGTTTAGACAAAGTTTGTTCAGGGAAAGTTGAAAAGTTGAGCTGATTGGTCAGGCCATCACAGGGCTGGAAGTTGCACATAAAGTATTTACACACACAAACACACTCTCGGAGAGCACTTTTGTGCTCTGCTTCTGTTCTTTTAAAAGAGAAATTGTAGCCAGGGGCAAGAAGCTGAGCCTGATATTATTATAGTCCAATAGAGGACCAAGGAAAGACATGAGCAATTGTGAACATTTTTTTGTTCAATTCATAGATATGAAAAAGTTCAACAGGCCTGAAATAACGGAGCCAAGAAATCTCGTGTTCCACATCTTCCCTTCTTTCCAATTACTAAAGTAGGTGAAGATTGCTTTAGAGTGCAAAAAAAAGGAGGAAAGAAGTGACGTAGGAAGAGAAGATGAGGAAGAGGCACCGCAGTCCAACCTCCAAAGCTTCCTTCATCTGCACCGCTCTGTTTTCTCTCCCTTTCTTCCTTCCTCCCTTATTCCAGCCTGACAAGATCCTTTCTGACACTGCCACAGGCAGAGGGTTCCTCAAGCCATCTGCAAAACACACAGAGAGACACACTCACATACACACAAAACCAACAAATAAATCCACAGGATCACACCCACACACCAGTGCATGGTTGTAAATACACTCAAAAATACCTTGACAACGCATACTGAAACACTTCTTCACACATACACAAGAAGACAAAAGCCCACTTACAGTGACAAAGAAATATACATTCAAATATAAATGCAAACCTTTCCTGCAATAAGCCATCTCATTAAAGCTACTCTCGATTTATCTAAGTTAGTAAATGAAACCACCGTTGTCACCGTCAAGATGTAAACAATAAAAACAGAGCTTTATAGACGTGACTTTTACTTTACCTTGTTTTTCCTGGTTTTCAGTTCTGACATTTAGGTTCTTAATTTCTTGTATAACCTTTCTATTGACCTTTAATTAGTCCTACTTAGTATGAAATGACACTAATCTAATGAGCCACAGACAAACAAAACAGGTGTGTAGAAACTGACTGCCACAGAACAATGCTATAAGAGAGTGTTACCAAAACAATAAGCTGAGAGATGCTACAACGGTCGACTTAAAAGTGGGGTTATTCATGAAAGTTACTTACAAGAGCTTTAAAATGACAGATTCAATAAACATGGAAAGTGTCAGTGGCATTCACAGTGTTTAGAAGACATTAGGACACTGTGTAGAAAAGCCAATGAGCAAAGATTAAAGGTGACAGAGATCTGCTTGTTCACTGCCTGCAAGAATGACCTGTCAATCAAACTCCAAGCAGTATAAATTATAGCATGACATCCAACAGTAATTATGCGATAATTAAAATAAAATAAATGAGCTTATTAGGTTAATAGACCTATAAGCTCAACATCACTCCATTGCAGAAGGTTGCATTATTATTCTCAAGCTTATCAGAATTCATTAATTTTTTTTGGAACTGCCCCAAATTGCACACATCGCCTGTTACACCTCGAGCAGGGATCATTTCTCTGCCGTCTACTATCAGGGGATGGGAGAGCAATATGAGGAAAATGACCTCAAACAACACGCACTAGCATATTCAGCTACTTTATTAGACACCAAAGTAATGAACAACCTGGAAAGCTCTGAGGCATCGAAGTATTTAGCAAAAAGCCCACCTCATTCCCATCATGCTCACCTGAGAGTTATATTCCGGTTCATGATTATGAGGACGCAATATATCATCAAAGTTGTAACTTCATTAAATATGCTGTATAAGGCTGTTAAGGCTGTTAGTATTTGCACAGATAGCTGTACCTTTCAGTGTTTTTTTGTTCATGCAGCTTTACACCTCATGCCATAAACCGCCTTAATATTACATCAAAAATCTCTCTCTAAAACCATAAATCATGACCCCACTTTGGTTTCTACGGTCTCATTTACAAAACAAGGTGTAGAATCCTCATTTAATGTGAATCCGTGCCAAAAACTGTGGTATCTGCAAAAATAAATAACCCAGTTCATTAATAATGCACACTTTCATACAATGTTGCCTTTATAAATCACAATCCGACTCTGTATATGCACACCTTATAGCTACATATTTCGCCCTCTACACTGCTATCATCCATAAATGCTCAATGCAAAGCACCTCACGTATTAAATTATTGAGTAACTTGGAGCAACAGGTACACTGCAAAGATAGTGAAGAAGAAAAAATGTTTTAAAGCGCCTGTGAGCCATTTTTTTGACATTCATTGAACAGACTTAAACTCGTATTAATGCCTTTGTATGATTTACAAAAGCAAGGCATGTTGATGTAGTCAAGATGACTTGCTGAAGTTCAAACCGAGCCTCAGAATGAAAAAGATTTAAGGATTTAAGTGACTTTGAATGTGGCAGTATTTCAGGAACTGCTGATCCACTGGGATTTTCATGCACTACCATATCTATGGTTTACAGAGAAGGGTCTGGAGAAGAGAAAATATCCAGTGTGCAGCAGGTGCATAGATGAAAATGGTCAGAGGAGAGGGGGCAGACTGGTTTGAGACGATAGGAAGGCAATACCATCTCTAAAGAGACAACACATCAAAACCTAGAGGCAGATGGGGTACATCAGCAGAAGACCATACCGGGTTTTACTCCAGTCAGCTAAGTACAGGAAACTGAGGCTACAATTCACAGATTCACCAAAATCGGACAATAGAAGATTGGAAAACGATGCCTGGGGCCTCATGTATCAACACTTGCGTGGAACTCATACCAGAAACGAGCGCACGCAAGGTCCGTCACGCTGAAAAAAATCCGTATGTATCAATGTGTGCGGGCGCCGAAATCCACGTGTGTTTCCTTGATAAATCCCAATCAGCGTGGAATTGAGCGCAGATGTCGGAGTGACTGGGCCCGTCCCCGTTACGCCCTCCTATAAATATGCAGATTTATTTAAATAGGGTCTCCCTGTCCTCGCACGCAGACAAAATGACAAGAAAAACTACATTTACGGCGTGCGAGGTGGAGGTGCTGGTGGCGGAGGTGGAGGAGCGACAGCGTGTTTTGTTTGGCAGCCTGTCCAGTGGCGTCAGTGCAAAACAAAAACGTTTGGAGTGGGAGAAAGTTTGCGAGAGGGTGAATGCGGTGGGTTCCGAGACACGCACCCCCGCGGAGATTAAAAAAAAGTGGTCGGACCTCAAGGTGGAGGTCAAGCGGCGTACAGCTGCCCTCCGGAGGAGTACCGGCCAGACAGGTGGGGGTCCGGGGGAGGAGACCCTCACACCGTTTGAGCAGCGGGTGGTGGCGATTATTATTATAGGGTAAGTGGCGTGTCACACAAATGTCCACATGCTTTGTCATCCCACTGAGCAAAAGACGTATATTAGACGTCTAGTCTAAGTTTATACTTCATTTCAACGTCGGGATTCAGTCTATTTTTAGACGTGATTTATACTTCGCCCTTAACTTCATTTTTCAATAACTTTTTATGCAATAAACAACTGTAATGTGCATAACTGACCTCGAAATACTGGATTACATTACCTATGATACTGTGGAGAGAGATGTAAACGCAACAGATACACAGAAGCAGGAATTGAAATGAACTAATATTTTTATTGTGTCACAGAAATTAATGTGTCGGCCGTGTCGCCGGCTTGCGGAACCCTGGCCCGCGGCAGCCCGTCCGCCGGCTCGGAGTCGTCGGCCAGGACCAGCGGCATTCGGGCCACCCCGGCCCCAGCACCAGCATCAGCACCAGCGCGCCGACAAGCGGTGGAGCGTCCACCAGCCGCGGCGCTTCCGCTGGACCACCCGGACGCAGTGGAAGGGTCCTCGCGGAGGGGGTCCTGCAATCGCAGGAAGAAATCATCAGGGGGATCGCGGGGATCAACGAGCGGCTGGACCGGCTCGTAAATTTCCTCGAGCATCTGGTGGAGAAAATAAATTAATTTGGCTCATTGAACTGTGTATTCACTTCTTACCCATTCACACTGTGGCGATGAGATTCTCCCGCGCGAGGACGGCGGCCCGGCAGGGATCAGCTCGCATCCCTCCGTCTGCTGCTGGTTCGTCATGTGGGGCGACGTGCTGCCCGGCCACGGGGATGTGGTGCACGCTTGTCACATAGTGAGTCACCAAACACCGCCACACAGCGTCGCCAAAGTGCGAATCACAGTCAACGCAAATATCCAGCTCAACGCCAATTTCTACACCACCTCCTGACTTTGCGTTGATTAGCGCTGGAACCGACGCTCGTTTCGCGATGATAAATCTGGACGTGTGCGCCGATTTTGGCGTACGCAAGGTTTTCTTGCGCCGCAAGCGTTGATACATGAGGCCCCTGGTCTGGTGAGTCTGGATTTCAGTGTAAACAACATGAAAGCATGGATCCATCCTGTCGTGTAATGGTTTAAGCTGCTGCTGCTGCTGCTGGTGTAACGGTTTGGGGGATATTGGCACACTTTGGGCCCTTTAGTGCCATGCTCATCCATTTTATGACCACAGTGTACCCATCTTCTGATGTCCATTTCCAGTGGGATAATGCACAAATCATCTCAGACTGGTTTCTTGAACGTGAAACTGAATTCACTGAACTCTAGCAGCCTTCAGTCTCCAGATCTCAATCCTGTGGAGCACCTTTGGGATGTGGTGAAACAAGGGGGTTTGCATCATGGATATGCAGCAGACAAATCTGCAGCACCTGAGTGATGCTGTCATGTTAATATGAACAAAAGTCTATGTCATGGCCAATATAGCTAATTTAATTATGAAACCCCACATTTAATAACACATCAGTATCAATAAAACAACAGTAAAGCCCAGCTGTATTTAGCCTAAAAGGAGCACATGTCAAAGTGTGGTGCCAGTTTGTTTCTCCCTGATGAAAGTAATAAGTAATCAAATTAGTTTTTAATTCCTTGCATTCAATATTTATGTTCATTTTTCCTTGTGATGTGTTCTTCTTTACCAGTCATGTATTTTCAACAATGGCACTCAAAGAGAGGCAGTGAGAGCTTTTAAAGTCGACTGCCATTATTCTATGTTTCACATACTGTGTTGATGCCACTGATGAGTCAAGGGCTGTCTCAGTTCACAGACGATAGCTCATTAGCTGAGGCAGCTTTCAGTTCCTAAACACAGCTGTGGCAAATTCAAACAGTCAAGTGTTTGAAGAGAGAACAGAGTCAGAGGACAAACCCTCTCTTTGATACTTCAAGATTTATTTCATACTGGAGGGCTGAAATTTTCACTATTATACAAATTGCCCTTCAATGTGCTATTCCACTCGTACTTCATGGTGATTTCTCCGAGCCAGAAACAGAGAGAGAATAGATTTGAGAATATGGTATTCTTCGATCAGGGCGAAAATAAAAAGTTAAAGAGATCAGACCAGAAAAAGAAAAAAGTGACTCGTGAAAGGGCTTTGATTTGTTTCAAAGGGTTTTCTCTTGGCGGGTGACTTTGACGTGATGATGCCATGAAATGAAGACAAACAGATGTGAGCTTTGATCACTGCATAAGTTTACTTCATGATAGAATCAACTAGATACAGTGGCATTCACTTGTTTTCTCTGCTTTTCACTTTTTAAAACTAATTTACATCACACTCTTAAAATATCAGCAGGTGTTGAGATGACTAATTTAGAAGTGTTTACTTTTTATGATGGTGTCGGCTTCTACGTCATGTTAGCACTCTAACAATATGATGTTAAGTACAATGATGTTGCGGTTGAATTTGTAACCCTTTTAAGTGGCAACTTTCAGCTTTTTACCACCACAACCACCAACAGAAGGTCGCAGGTATCAGGGTCATGCCATAAACCATAACGCAGGAGGTCTAACCCTTGTTGCCTTATGCCTAAATGTGGGAGCAGCGTAAGAAATTTTACTTGTGTCGCTGCAATTTTCTTTTAATGAATCAAGAATGGTAAATCAATCAACCAAGATTCCAAAAAAGATCATTAAAAAGAACTTCTGAAGAAGTCATTTATAAAAAATTCACATCACTTGTGCAAACGTTTATCTTTTTTGCATCAGTTCTGGAGTTTTTTAAGATAAATAAAAACATACAAGAGGCTTTACACTAATGTTAGCTGTCCTTTGATGTTAGCTAATGAGCTGTCAAATATGTTTGCAACTTTTAATATTACCTGGTCACTCTGGTTACATCCAACTCTTAAATCCAATTCTCCACTCCTTCATAAAAGGAAGGATATGCTGGAAAATGAGGTGGTAGCTAGAGAGGGTGGATCACATCAATTGAAACGCTATCAAAGACACCATTAACTGTCACACTGTGTGGATTTAATTTAAAGCATAAGACTATTTACAATGTCAGTACAAAAACTAAAATGACATCCAAGCTGGTGTAGCTTTCTTACCCCCAATTTCCACTGCATCCAGAACAACCATGAAAAGGCCGTATCCACCAATCATAGCTGATCACAACCATTCAAGTCAATATGTCAATTTCCACCAGCTTCATTCCGTTCTGCTGCGAATTGCCAGTTTCCGCAGCGGATCCCAAGAGTTCTATTTTTTCCAGACACTGGAGCACGCCAGATAAATTTAGCACAGATTAACCCGTGCTGGAAAGGAAGTCGGGCAAAAATGCAAAATCAAACATTCGGCTTCTTTTCAAAATAAAACACTCTGTGTTTCAGGTGGATTGTATTTCACACCATACAAATGGGCAATGAACAAGTGAAAGATTTTTAGATGGCATTTCATCCTGATGACACCATGCATGAGGAGCTGCCGATTTTTGAAGTCTAGAGATGGACTTCTACCGGTTATATGGTTAGCCTATGTGGCGAATAGACAACTTATCACGTGATAGCACGAGTCTGTGGGTTCTTGTTAGTTCTAGTGATTACCGCTGTCCGTAATCTGCCACGAAATTCATCTCACAAATAAGTCCGGTAGGAATTGGCGTACAGCGAAAATCGCCGCTATTCCGGAAAGGAGCCGTTCCGGATGCAGCGGAAATCCCAGGTTAAAGTTGGACTCAGCAGCCACACAAAAACTTCCAGTTCCAAAGTGGTTAAATGGATTTGGTAACACCGAGTAAGAAACACATTAATGTTACATACCTGTAATTTACATCACACCTCAATTGATTTTTCATTGTGTGAACTGCTGGCATGAGAAGCAATCTTTTTAAATCACTCATGTCTTGGGTAGAAATTCATCTCATAATTAAAGGCTTGGAGCAATGTTCTTCTGAGTTTTGAGTTATGAAAAACATAAACACCTCTTCAAACACACACATAGTGTACACACTTGCGCACACAAACACACATAAAACCAGAAGGGATTCTTCTGAAGCATCACATCCACTTTGTTCACAAGAATTTCTTCAGTTTTTTCCTCAGGGACTCCTGGGTTATGACTCAACATTTCCTGTAATATGTGTATGTGCGTTAGTGTGTCTGTATGTGTGTCTTTCTGTTTGTGTGTGTGTGTGTGTGTGTAGTATTTGGCTTACTGACTCACCCCTCTTGTGTCCAAAGAGTGATTCTGCTGACTTCAGTGTTACGTCCTTAATCAGTGTGCATGCATTTGTGTGAGTGTGTTTACTGTAGGCTAGTTCTCTCTGTACAGTGTATCCTTGTTTGTATGTCTTCAAGTGCATGCGTAAGTTTGTGTAGCAAGTGTGTCCCTGTGTTCATGTGTTGGCTAATGGGTTTTGTCAGTGTGACTAAACTGAACTGGGGTCAACACAGCTGATTAAAGGAACGAGCCGTGCCGCTCTGCCTTCACATTTACCAGCACGGTCTACCTCTCCGTTCTAAGCCTCCACTTCACTGGTGCTCAGATTAAAAATTTACTGCTCGCAGTCACAGACAGTAAATCCACTGCTCCACATTATTAAAAGTTTGAATGTCCGCAGGCTAAATGAGCATCTGAACTGGTATTAGTGGATGGAGATGGATGGTGGAAAAAAGCAAATTCACATACTGAGAAATCATCTTGCAGTCCTGCTGTACGGCTTGCTTCATACTGAACTCTTTTCTTTCAGCTTGTCAAGTGAGATTAAAATGTGGTTGCTTTTATGGCCAATATTTTAGGGGGGCAATTACGTTGTAATAACCCCAGAGGTTTGAGCAAAAACAGCAACCTAATCATCGGAAAAATGATGGACAGTTTCCAATTGAAGAGTAGTCATCCTTCTTTAACGTAACTCTGTTATTGTGAGTTTTTCTGGCAGCTAAGTGATGTAATTGTTTTTATCTATGTTTTTATATTTGTAAAGTGTAAATATCATTTGATGTATTTATGTAAATGTTACTTTTATGTGAATATGCTTTTAATTTTCATGGACCCCAGGAAGATTAGCTCGCGTTCTGCGTCCGCTAACGGGAATCCAAAATAAAACATAACTAAACTAAGAACAACAGAGTGTTGGTTGGAGAAAGCAAAACAGGTTAAAGAGCTTGATTGGGGTTTAAATTTTTGACCAATGAGGGGTGTGCATGTTTGGTCAAATAAATTCAAACTGTAAACTTAATTACCTTTCCTAGTTAATTACAATTAAGTGAAACCAATTGATTATATTTGAGTTATCCCTATCTGAAGTACAGCCCCCTCCACTAGGCAAGGTTGTAGCATAACGCTGCAGTGCTCCACTACCCAGATGTAAACAAGCCCAGAAAAGAAAAAGCATCCCATGGCAAAACGCAGTGTTGCGGTATTTTTTAAAATTACAGGAATTATTTTCTTTGTTACTATTGCAATATAATCAGTAATCATTTTTAGATTTTCAGCGACACAGTTGCAGCTGCTGAATTCCTTAATTATAGGAGGTTTTCAGTCACGTGATCCTGACTTCGCGCGAGGACAAAGTGGAGGGCAGGAAGCTACCGACTGCAATGGAGGAGATGCGCCGGTTTAGATGCCTGCTTAGCCTTAGATGGAATTTACTACCCGCTTTGGGCTGCATTTCCAGTGATGGTAAAGTCAGGCAAGAAAAAAACATGCAAATTTCCACTTTGTATATGCTTCATGTCTTTCTTCTTCAGTTTGATAGATGCCCTTTGCATTCAGCGCCTTGTTTTGTATATCTTCCCTTTCAGTTCTTCCCTTGCTTTTATTATCTCTTTTTTCTTTTCTTAGTGGTCAGCCATCAATAATAGTTATAAATTATAATAGTAACCAACATTTAACCACAGCGTCAACAGGCAGTGGTGAAATGTGCTGGACTCTTTTCTACTGGTTGATTTGAAGCTGGATCCAAATATCTCTGTTAACACTTCAGTGTTGTGAAATAACACTCTGTTATTTACCATTGGAGTAAAGTATTTAACGCAGCCGGATAAAAAATTAACTAGACTGTTGGATAAGCTGGAAAGCCCTTTAACCTTAACATAATTAATTCACCCAGGGGCAGATTCCAGTTGGAGGAAGTGGTGTCTGGATGATGGCAAGTTGCTAGGAAACCACATGTCTACTCAAGCTAAATTTCTAATCAATTTATTTGCAGGAGTTTGAATTAAAAAGATGGGTCAAGCAGATTTATAGATATGAAAACCCATAAGAAAAAGCTGCTGTTTTACAACCTTAAGTAAATCCAGTCACAATTATTACTGTGTGTACACTGAACTGAACCATGCAAGTTTTTACTCTACACTACTCAATCTATACAGACTGATTTCCCTTCGCTTCCTGTCTGCTCGTCTACTCCAATCAGAATGAGTCGAGTTGGTGCTTGACTGCTCACACAACACCACATACATTAGTCACTGAACCCTATGTCTGAGACACACACACACACACACACACACACACACACACACACACACACACACACACACACACATGCACACAGAGACATTATATAACTCTGAATTCATGCCTCACAGCACTTCCCAACAACTTGCTCATGCATTTGCTCTCCTAATTTAAGTGTGTGTGTGTTCTGTTCTATCTAAGTGTGTTTCCATGTTGGTGTTCAGGTGTGTGTGTGTATACAACTGTACTATGTTTGTTTTGTGGTTTTGTGTTGTAGTGTCTGCCTTTCCATCTTATGCTGAACGGTGTTGGTATTTTACTCTTGTTGTATCATTATGTTGCGCACTCCTCTGTTGACGTCGTGTATTAATGTGGGCTGCTAATTACTTGCTCACAAGCTCTCATCTTGGGAAATAGACATCAGCAGCCAAGACACCCAGACCTTCATTTGAAACAAGGTTATATTTGAAACAGGCCAAAGAAAAAGAATTTGAGGGGGGAAAAAAAATCAATCTGCTGTAAAATTGTTCAAAAGCCAGTCACAGAATGAAACTGCTTATACATGTGAAAAATGAATGTTCATGAGGCTCATTGAAACTTCATGCAACTGTGGTAATTCTCTTTTATACTTGAGTAAAATGCAGCAGCGCCCTGGTCAGACCAGAAGCGGCCTGTCTCATGTCATCGCCTTTGCATATGTCCCAGGATGCACAGGGCCATTTGGGCAAGTGTGGATATCTTACAGCTCAGAGAGCCGACATCAACACAGCTGCACAGTCAGTGTGAGTCTGGGATATGTGGTTTGGTTTAGTCCGTATTTGACAAAAATGTTAAATCAAATGGGGCTCAATGAGGGTGTTCATGCTACTTTGGATATTCATTTTTTTACATGATTGAACTGTAGAAGTGCCCCGCTGAATTATTGTGAAGTCAACAGCAACTGTACTACCCTTCTGTGCTTACAGTTTCAATCTCTGCTCCCTTTAATATTTGCCTTTCAACTCATATCAACCCAAATGTGAGTAAATTTTTAATCGAAGTTCATCTGAAATCGAGGGATTGTCTGATTTTCTTGTCCCTTTTTTTGTAGAATTACATAACAAATTTGGTATTTTGTTTTCCTCTGACACAACTTTTTCCATATGTCTTGTTGGCATCAAATGAGCAAATGTTTTGCATAAAACAATAAAGTTGTTTTAGCTTCAGCTTTTTCTGTACTTTCTTTGTACTATTTTCACTTAAATATGATTTGCAAACCTTTAAAATCTTTTTTTTTAAAACCAGCATTTTACACAGCATTGTAGCTCTCACAGAACTGGGGTTGGTTGTTAGACATTGCGCCTGTAGCCACCCTCCTTCAGCTTCAGAGTTGTCCAGTCAAAGACAGTAATGGATGTGAACGCTTTAACCCTATGTTGGTTTCTTATCTTTATTTATTTTTACTCAATTGTTTTGTAGATGAGTGACTGTATAATTATGGGAAGAAGTTTTATGTAATGTTTTTATTTTCTGTGTTGGACCCCAGGAAGACTAGCTTTGTCTTGACAAAAGCTAATGGGGATCCTTATAAACAATAAACAACAAACAATCCCAAAAGACCATGAATGTTCAATGTATAAACTTATCTTTCCTATCCTCCCTTTTTTCTTTTTCTTCTTTCTGTCTTTTCCCAAGTTTTTTTCTCCTATTTAAATCCGGCCTGACCAACACTATCCAGAAACCTCTTTCTTTCCCGGGCTAGCAGTTTCTCATTCCTGATGTTTTCATTTGAATCTTTCTCAAATCTTTACATCATTTGGTTCAGCTTCTCCTCCCCAATGTTTCTTTGATTTACAAAACGCAGCAGGAAACAGATTTCAAATCCATGCTCTTTATTTTCACAGTGGAGATGACTCACATGTACACATGATTTGATATGAGGCTGCAGTAGGAAACATGAGATAAAAAAAAGGGTGGTAAGTTTTTGAAGCAGACTAGCATGCTGAGCAAACAGCACAGTCATGCCTACTTTGGGAACTCATGCACATTGTGTGTTTTCTACACCTCATAAAATACTTACAGATGTTTGCGATCAAGCCTTTCTACCACTGAGATCCATATGAGGATGAGACATCATTTCACTTTCAAACCCCAGAAACTGGTCTCCAGGCCTTACAAACATTTACACAGTGTTGTTGTGAGAGGAGATGATGCAACACAATAGTAAATCGATGAAATGAAAGCTTTATTTGCAACTGGCATTCTGGACCTCAACTTTGTAGGAGCTGTAGTAGTATTATTAGTAAATAAAAAAAAAATGAGCGTGTCAGAGCTGCTCCTCTTCCTGAAGTGAACAGCAGCCTGTTAAGTCCTCCCTCAAACACAGACAGCTGCGCGCCTTCCTCACATTTCCTTGTTCCCTCCCCTTCAGATCTACAGCTCAAGGGGTGGCTGGGACAAACATGGCTGAAGCACAAAAGCAAACAGGTTCTGTTCAGACACATGCTGTTTAGATCGGAGGTGAAACGTGTCATATTTCTGAGGAAGTGAAACTTACTGTATCATAACTCAAAATGGCTCAACAGGGAAACCAACTGAACCAAGAGAAATTCTGCTGTTCTATCTGTTTGGATCTACTGACGGATCCGGTGACAACCTCCTGTGGACACAACTACTGCATGAAATGTATTCAAAAACACTGGGAGAAAGAGAACAAGGGGAGATACAGCTGCCCACAGTGCAGGCAGGTCTTTGCACCAAGGCCTGTCCTGGGGAAAAACACTGTGTTAGCAGATTTAGTGGATGATTTCAAGAAGACTGGACTCCAAGATGCTCCTGCAGACCACTGCTATGCTGGACCTGAAGATGTGGCCTGTGATGTCTGCACTGGTAAAAAACTTAAAGCCTACAGGTCATGTTTGCAGTGTCTGATTTCTTACTGTGAAAATCACTGCAAGCCTCATTTGGACTTACCTGCCTTTAAGAAACACAAGTTGATGGAGCCATCCAAGAACCTCCAGAAGAACATCTGCTCTCTTCATGATGAGGTGATGAAGATGTTCTGTCGTACCGATCAGACGTGTATTTGTTTTTTCTGCTCTGTGGATGAACATGAAGGCCATGACACTGTCTCAGCTGCAGCAGAAAGAACTAAGAGGCAGAAAGATCTGGAGGTGAGTCGGAGGATCATCCAACAGGGAGTCCAGGACAGAGAGAAAGATGTGAAGCTGCTTAAACAGGAGGTGGAGGCTATCAATCGGTCTGCTGATAAAGCTGTGAAGGACAGTGAGAAGGTGTTCGCTGAGCTGGTCCAACTCCTGCAGAAAAAGCGCTCTGAAGTGAAGCAGCAGGTCAGATCCCAGCAGAAAACTAAAGTGAGTCAAGTCAGAGACCTTCAGGAGAAACTGGAGCAAGAGATCACCGAGCTGAAGAGGAAAGACGCTGATCTGCAAAAGCTCTCACATACGAAGGATCACAGCCAGTTTCTACAGGACTACCCCTTACTGTCGGCAGCCAAATCTACACATTCATCCATCTATAAAATCAACAATCTGAGGTACTTTGAGGGTGTGGAAGCAGCTGTGACAGAAGTCAGAGACAAACTGCAGGACGTTCTGAGGGAGAAATGGACAAATGTCGTTCAGACTGTGGCTGATGTGGACGCTTTACTGTCACAATCAGAGCCCAAGACCAGAGCTGAGTTCCTAAAATATTCACGCAACATCGTACTGGATCCAGACACAGCCCATGCACGTGTGTTGTTATCTAATGGGAACAGAAAAGCAACATTTATAAGGAGACAACAGTTTTTTTGGAGTCACCATGACAGATTCACTGATTTATTTCAGGTCCTGGGCGAAGAGAGTCTGACTGAACGCTGTTACTGGGAGGTGGAGCTGGCAGGAGGAGGAGGAGTTTCAGTAGCAGTCGCATACCAGAGTATCAACAGATCAGGGAGCTCAAACAGATGTTTGTTTGGACACAATGACAAATCCTGGGCATTAGATTGCGACACTGACGGCCATAACTTTTGGTACAACAATGTGCACACCCCCGTCCAAGGTCCTCAGTCCTCTAAAGTAGGGGTGTACCTGGATCACAGAGCAGGTATACTGTCTTTCTACAGTGTTTCTGAAACTATGACTCTCCTCCACAGAGTCCAGACCACATTCACTGAACCGCTTCATGCTGGACTCACATTGTGGCATCCCTTTCTTTTTGTTAACGCCGAGGCTGAGTTCTGTGAATTAACATAGACAGAACTGATTTTAGGGTCAGCGGATTTGATTCTGTTCTTTGATCCAAATCTTATTCTGTCCTCAGGTTTGTTTCTGACATTTGGTTGAGGTTTTTTCTCTTTGCACACAGATCAAAAACCCTAATTTTGTTCATCAATTCTAACTAGAAAAAATTATTATAAAAAACTTGAAAAAATATATATATATTTTTATTTTATTTTTTTACTTTCTTCACATTTTATCCTCTGGTATAGGGTATAAGAAGAACAGGGTAATGCACAGAAAAAGAGGTAATGTAGATTACTTATATTTTTTTTATATATGAGGATTTTATACTTAAGTAAACAAATAAAAGTCTCGATGATTAATTGTAAGGACTAAATATATGTAAATATATGATTTAAAAGTAATTAAATAGGTTGTTTATGTTGATTATTAGATTCATATATGCCTGTCTAGAAAATGTTAGGTCATGGGTGGAGTTGCAATTTTTTAGGTCAGCCTGCACAGGTGCACAGGGCAGTCCTTTTTGTTTGGTCCAGGTTGTGACGAGCAGTATGCAAAATGTTTTTTGACTGTGAAATGTGGGCTAAACTGAACTACTGTTTTGATATTTTGTTTTGTTTTTAAATGGTGAGCTCAATGGAAACTGCATCTATCAAATAAACGGAACAACAGCAGACCTGTGAGTATTGCAATCATTTTATGAAGGAAAGTGGACACGTGTCAGGACAGCAGTAAGGCTCTTCTCATTTAAGTGGCTTTTAAAACTGGTTAAGAAAAAATCTGCCACTACAGGTAAGATCAGGTTTGACTGAAACTAACACATATGGTATGAGAACAATAGAGTGCTGCTGAATTTGCACAGCAACAAATTTCAGACAACACCATTTGTGGCAATATATGGTTGATCATACAACTTAAAAACAGGAGGATACATGTGATAAAAATCTATCAATACGTGTGGAATTGATAATCACCTGGATAGTAATTCTTAGAATGAAAGGAAGTAGTAATAGAACAGAGGTAAAACAGGAGGATTATCATGTTGCACATCAGCAAAATAGAATTTTCCAGTTTACTGATTAGTATATCATGGTTAATGGTATCAAATGCCTTTTTAAGGTCAATAAATAGTGCAAATGTACACTGTTCATGGTCAGTTGACTTTAATATTTCCTAAAGTGATTCTATTAGTGCGTGTGATATCTATCATTTCTGAAACCATACTGACTGTCTGAAAGTAATTTGTGTTGTCTATGAAATTTTCAAATCTTTTGTTGAAAACCTCTCCTGGTATTTTAAGGAATTGTGGAAGCAAAGAGACAGGTCTGTGGTTTGTGAAATGGTGTTTGTTCCCAGTTCAGTGGTATGGGTTTAGTTATTTTTATCTCATCTGGAAATGTACCTGTTTGGAATAAAAAGTTACAGATGTACGTTAGTGGTTTTGAAATCCCTTCAATTACCTTTTTCAATATACTTACGTCAATGTTATTGTAATTAGTAAATGTTTTACTTGACAATATCCAAGATTTCACTCTCGTCCACTGGTGGAAAGAACATAGAACTAGGGTTTTTTTTCCAATCAGATGGCCCAAGATGTTTTTTAGCACGTTCAGGTCCAGTACTTAAAAAAAATATTAAAACTATTAACAATGTCCTCCATACTGTGATTTTTATAATCTTTGTCAATAAAATTGTCAAGGTAACTTATTTTAGTACCATTTTAATAATACTGTGTAGAATATTTAACGCTCCTTTAACATTATTTTTATTATGGTATCCTCCATTAACCTGTTTTTATCCTTTTTAAATTTGCTTTCAGCCTCGTTAGTTCTTTGTTTTATGAAATCTCTGTAAAGACTGTTTTGCTTCTTGCAGGCAGTTTGTAATCCCTTTGTGGGCAATTTAAAAATTTTAGTTTTCTGTTGTATACTTATTGGACAGTTCTTATCGTATTATGTTTGGAATATTTTCAAGAAAATTTCAAATGCATGATCAGTGCTTTCACTGTTAATGGTATCCCAGTGTTTTTGGAGTGATTGTGAACTTTTAGGCCATTTTACCATTCATTGTCTGTAGTGCCATGGCGACTTCCTGGTTCTGGCTGCAGCATTTTGGACCAGCTAGAGAGTCTTTAAAGATGTTTTAGGGCAGCCTGAACTTGTTTAATTTGTTGTTTTCTTGTCTCATTTTTTGGCTGTTTTTTCACAAGCCTTTACTGATAACTGAACCTAATCTTTTGCTGCACAAATTGGCAGATAAAATCCCAATTACAACAGGAAGGGTCTAGAGGGGTCAAGCACACAATAGAGGGTATTTGTCATTGTATTTTCAGTGACAGGATGAAAACACAAGTAAAGCATACTTTAACAAAAGTCATAAAATAATCTCCAAAGGTTAGAGTCTTGATTTAATTGCTCAGAAATGTTCCTTCAGATCGATCCAAACTAATGATTTCTTTGACACAACTTGATCAATTAAGGTCTTTAATCTTAAATTGTTTAGGTTATCATTCACTCCAACACAAAGAACAAAATACTTATGACTTAAAAGCTTATGACAAGACTCTACAGATGCACTAGTTGGCTCTAAGAGTGTTTGCTGTGGGATTAGACTGCTCTGCTTTTGGCACTATTAGCCACAGGCAACACATAATGAGCCTGGAACTGAAAAATAACAGAAAAATGACTCAATACGGAAAAAAAGATTCAAGTTTTACTTCTTTTCTTACATGATGATCTACTATTGGTCTGTCTCTATCAGCCATGTCCTGTACTATGAAACAAACAAGGCAGAGAATTCTGTTTATGAAAACCTGGATTAGAAGAAATTTTAAGTTTTTTAATTTTATTATACTATACTATAATATCTTTATCATACTATAATAGTTTTTTCACACAATACCATGACATTTTTATCTTACTTAAAACTTACTTATGATATTTTGTATACTATACTATATCATTTTATCAAACTACTATACATTTTTATCATACTACATTTTTATCATATAATACTATGTCTTTAAATCGTACTTTGCTATGATAGTTGTGTCATACTTAAGTATGATTTTTAAAAACATACTTTACTATGACATTTTTATTATACTATACCATGATAACTTTATCAAACCATATAAAGTTTTTACTGTACTATACTATGACATTTTATCATTAATCAATCAATCAAATTTTATTTATAAAGTGCTTTTCATACAAAGCATGTATTGCAAAGTGCTTCATTATTTCTCATCCAGTCTTTCGGAGAGACCTTATGGAAGAATATATCAAAAAGTCACATGTGTAGGTCAGAGGGTGTGGCCATGGTGTCCTTTTCACTTTTATGTTTTCACACGGTAAATGAGCGACATTACTCAAAGGCAGTCACAAGCACCAGCCATCACAACTGTCCCGGCTGCCATGTAGAGCATTGCACAGGGGATGACAAGCAGTGTGACACCTCTGTGGACTGCTGGGGAAGCCGTCCACAGAGGTAGTGGCGCGACACAGCTTGGGCCCGTTGATGTTCTGTGGGGTGCTAGTTATTAGGCATGCTGGCTTATGCTCTGCTATTATAACTATCTATAAAGGTGTACTGCAGGACTCTGATTTAGGCCCCCTTTTGTTTACTATTTATGAATCTAAATTCTTCAAAATGTCTGAGCAGCTGTGTTCCATTTTTATGCGGATGACATGATGATATGAAGCAACAGGCTAATAAAAGCTTGCAGAATGCCTTTTACATTGGTCAGAATACACTGCTTGAGCTAAATGTGAAGAAAATTAAGCTTGTTATTCATCAACTCAAAGGCAGGGTCACAATTTGTGACTGATGTGTTCAAAATGACATTAAATTAACGATTTAATCAGCCTGACCAATGAATCAGGCTATCTGCACAACAACATTAAGACAAATGCACAGCAACAAAAAAGCAGGAAAACACAAAAAGGTGGAAGCATATCAACAAGAGAGGAAAGTGCTTGACAAAATACAGACAAAACAGGTTACTGAACTAGAGCAATACATGATTTGATTTGTCTGATTTACAATAAGTGATTGATAGTTACTATTACCGATTTTTAAATCTAGAGTTACAAACTGTCAGAGAAAGCCAAATTTCCAGGCTGCCCAGAAAGTAATGTGGTACCAAAGTGTTAGTTGTCTCTATGGGGGACTGGGCTCTCCACTGCTTTTAAACTGTAACCCAAAGGCCAAAACTGCCACCAAGCCCAGCTTCTCCCAGGTGTGACTGTGTGTACTATATGCAACCCCTTCTCCCTGTGCAACTAAACCTCAGGCCACCGCTATAAATAATGAAGCCTGTTCTCATTCTCCTTTTATCACATGCTTGCCGCAGTGCTGTTGCAGCTTAATGTCCTGCCCACAGTCAGTTTTGACATGGTGAACTTTATGGAGTATCTCTTGGTAGTGTCTACTTAATCTAACGAAACTTGTTCTGCACATATGAATACAAGCAACGGTAGGTATAAATTGTTTACGTTCTAACACAATAATTCATTCATAAACAAAGGACCAGACTCACATATGTATACACTAGAAGTTGTCCTTGATGCAAGGCTTCAGGAGCTATTTTGAGTGTCCTACTTGGGCAGTGAGGCAGCTTAAATCCATACATCCTTCTGTGGAACTTAAACAAAAAACATGTGCACAAGTTTTACACTTATTTATGGGACAGGACTGTTTTTGACATACATATTTGACCTATTTAACATGAGTTCTTGATGCTAAATTAAATTGTCTGATCAAATATCGCCTTTTTGAGAGCCTGTATGGTATTCCCAATGGATCCATTTATCAAAGAGGGTTTTAAGCATGTATTACACCTTTACCTCCATTACAAACTTGGTTACTTTTGAGATGTTGTGATCGGACAAAATCATACAGACAAAATCCAAGGAAAAATAATCACCTAAAAAAACGCCAGTAAGCCATCAAGGTTCAAAGAATTATGGACACAAGGACATTGAGAAGCTGAGGTTATCTTTCCAAGTCGTGAAAAAATTAAGAATCAGGCAATCTTAAGGTAAATGGGACCACATCTTGCAAACTTTCATCAACATAATCGCAAAAAATGCTGAAAACATGGCCTCACTCCAGCAGGTTTTGAAGTGAATTCAAACAGAACACTTTGTGGGGATTTTTATGTGAGGGAAAAGTGGTGAAGGACGAGACAAGCATGGAGAGGAGGCGCAGAAGCAGACCAAACAGAGGAAAAAGAAACAGAGTTACAGAAATAGACAGAAATTTTATCCTCTTTTCATCCCTCTGAGAAATACAGAAAGACAGGCACTTAGGTAAACTGACTTGAATAACCGCTGGGCTGCGAGAGGAGGACAAGAAGGAGGGAGATAAGGGTGAGGATAGGATTGGGGTGTTGACAGGGGGTTTGGAAAGGGAGGTTAGAGACAGTGTTGATAGAAAGAGGGAGGGTAGAGAGGATGAATGTTGCCCCGGATGAAAACAACGGGATAACAAGGGATTGGAGGAGGCAGCTTAGGCGGGTGGATGACAGCGAAAGATCAGAGCAGGTGCAGGGATCAGTGGATGGAGCAGGTGACGGAGAGGTGAGTAAATAAAAGAAAAATGAGAGGGGCAGAGAGAGAGGGAGGGAGAGATACAGAGAGAGAGAGAAAAAGAGGAGGAGGAAGGAGGGACATACCATGTAGATTAAAAAGAAATTAATATGGAAAGGCTAAAAACTGCAGTTCCTCTAGTGTCCACTTGAGGCTGACTCCTTATGTGAGTTGGTCACCATTGGGCTCCATTCTAAAATGTTGAAATGAACATTTTTTTGGCCTGATATAAAAATATCTTTGCTCTTTATAACCCCAAATACTATACTATTTTAGAAATTTACTTATCACTTAGCTAAAAAATTAGCAATGGGAATACACTGTTTAAGTTTCATAAACTGACATGTACTCCTCCCATGGCTACCTTCTCATATGAATACTGTAGCTTGGTAACTTGGTTGGCGAAGCCCCCATCACGGCTACCGTCTTTTATGGACACTGTTAAACTTGGCCTTGGAAAACTTTTTAGTTTTTGCTAGTATGAGGGATTAGTCAAAAATGGTGTTGACTGACAGAAAAACAGGTATAGGTATTTCACTTTCGTGAACTTCTGACATTTCCTAGGGGAACTTTGAAACTTCAGGACCTGGATTTTTACAACACAGAGAGCATCGTGGGAATATATTAAAGGGCATAAGAGTGCTTCAGCACATTATTTTGGGCGTAGGTGTGCACATGATGACAAAACACCTGCACACCCTTCTGTTCTTGTTGCATCTCTCCCTGTGTGCGTATACACTCGTGCATGTGTCTCGCTGTGGGTGCCTGTGTGTATAGTGTAATGGCCTAGAACAGTAAAGTATGCCTTCTCCTCAGCTGGGTTGATCTCATTGTGTCAAACTCGGGGCTTTGACTAATCACTCTCAAATAAGAGGACTCAGCAAACTGTTCCACACAGAACTACATGACCACACATGCAGATATCCACTCAATAACACAAACTGTCTCAGCCCTGTCTCTCCATCTATTACTGTCTCTGCCGTACTTTCAGTACATCTATCTTCCTTTCTGTGCCCCACCAACTGTTTGCCATCTGTCTCTCAGGGCCAGCATATTCCCTTCGATTCAGTTCTGTTTCTCTGTAAGTGACTTTTCTACTCTCCCTTTGCAACCTCGTCTTCTTTTTGTTTTCAGTGAGTTAAACTTCAAAATATTTAGAGTTTGAAACAACAGAAATTTTGCGAGAATGAGGTACAAAAGTCAAAAGTGTGGCTTTTTATCCATAAAACTCCATTAGCGTACTTTTATCTCAAGTTTTTATTCTCAAGAATCAGCAATAGAAAGACTGGGATTATTTCCTGTTCTCTTTCTATTTTTCCAAACTATTTGGAGTCAGTCTTCACTGGTGTCTATATTATGGTCACCATTAGATTGACTGTAAAAAAAAAATGAGCGCCACAAATTTGCACCGTGTTGAAAAAAGGCGGGAAAATCCATTAGGTTCAAAAGAACACAGATTTAAGACTGATACCACTTTGAGTATATGATTGTTCGTGCAAGTGCAGGGAATAACTGCGCAAACCTAGCTTAGCATTACAGTAAAGCTATCAGCATATTTTCTGACTCTGTTCGTTCAGTCTGCACACAAAAAAAGCAGTTTTTATTGGGTCACTGTTGTAATTATATTTGGCCCATCGTAGGTACCTCCCTAAGATTTAGCTTTGTGTTTAGCTGGCAAGACAACCAGCAGCATTTTCAGTTCTTTTTGTGGAGCAGTGGTTCTGAACTAGTCTAGCCAAAGGACTCGCCACCACTTACTTGATGAAGGTCTCCATTTTTAAACTGGTTGACCCCCAACATTAAGGGGCATTACAGCCATCTACTGTGTTGGAGTGTAACACCCAGAGTAATAAACAGGTCATCACAGTAATTAACTACAGATAAAAAGTTAGCTTAGGATGTTAACAGCCACGTTGTGCCTTTAGCATAATCACTTGTTTTTCTATTATTTTAATGTACATATCAGACCATTTCACCTCTGGAAGTCATGTTTAATCACGCATCCACTGAGTGTACAGGCTGATCAGACGACTTCCATCCTTCAGTGTTAACTTATCTCACTAACAGGCATGTTCCCTGACAGTGTATGACTCATGTTAGCTTCCACTGTTGTCGTGAGCTAATGCTGGTTAACTTGTCTAAAGGATTTTCCATTTCCAACTGAGCCCCACCTACCAAAACAGGTCTGAGCGTTCAAAACTAAAATGATCGACATTCATGTCCGATCAGGTGTGAGGTAGAGGAAGGTGTGTGCATACCAAATAGACTAAAAATCATACTGATGCCTTCTCATGATATCCAAGAGCGAAAAGGACCATTAACGATAGGATTGACGAATTTTATAAGGTAATATTTCATCCCTGAAATGGCTGTGAGGGTTAAGGTGTCAGCCGAGCAGCTGCAGAAACAGCCCTGTCTTTTAGTTTCCATGTAAAACAGCCACAATCAACGATACATTTAACTGTCTAGAATCAGCAGGATGAGCATGTAGCATGTAGTGCCAAGCTGCACTCAGGAGCTTGGCGACCCCACATGTAACCATGTGCATTTTTATTACAGGAATAGACATGTCTCTGGTGTGAATGGCTCATTTCCTTTGTTAGTACACAGTGTAGTAATTACCACATGTATTTTGAGGATTTTTAGACTAATGCACAATCAGGCACAATACAGGATGTGGCTGTCTTGTCTTGACTAACGGGTAGGTGTACATTAGCTATTAGCATGGAGGCTCAAGTGTTCACACACATAAAATTCAGGCGTCCAGATATGTGTGAATTGAATGAGCAAATGATTTTATTTGCATTTGGTGTAAACATGACACAAGGGCTCTTTGCCAGTTTCTAGACTTACTGGAAGTGAGATTGAGAGCCCCACCGAAAAGGCGACTACCACCTCTTGGTTGCAAAACATCACCAGCAGATAACATCACCAGACTGAATCCATGTGATCGTTCCAGTTTGTGTTATTTTGAGTCTCATCTCTGGTGTGATTAAACTGTTTTGAACGCCCAGATTTAGTGTTCCCATCCTAATAAATCCTGAAGAGCAGGTGCACGCCTATGTGATCGTGAACGTGTGATGGTGCATTTTTGTGTGTGTCTTTTGAGTGATTGCAGTTCGACCTTTCCCTCTGGCAACCTCTTCTGGATTGCACTCAGATCAAGATGGCAAGTACTCTAAATGTGTGTAGTCTGTGGACGTGTGTGTGTGTGTGTGTGTGTGTGTATTAGGGGGTGCACGGGAGTGTGGTTTGATGGATGCCACAGATCATGGCTGTTGGATTGCATTGTGGCGAGTACAGCCTCGCCAAGTCATATCAAATTAACACACACACTCACACACTCTCACACACACATCCCCCTTCATGACTGGATGAATAAATGAACGCTTAGATGATAGAGAGTGATTGGAAAGTGGTCTTCTGGGGGTAATTTGGTTTCTTACCCACATTTAGTGTGTTTGTAGATGTGTGTGTGTGACTGAATGTGTGTGTAGTTACTTGATACATGCACTCTAGAGGGTGAAAGGTTTATCTCCTATCATTCATTCTCAAAGATATCTATCTAGGCACATATTGGGCCCTGTGTAGTTATAAAAAACAAAATTTAATTCAATTTTTAACCAAAGTTTCATCAATCCATCCACTTTTGACCTTTATTTCCATTTTGTCTTGTACTAATCTTCAGTCAGATGCATCATTTCTGGCTTGATTATACACCTTTGGCAAAGTAAAATGAGCAAATATCAAAATGATGCACAGATTACAATTATACCAGCCTTTTATTTTGCACTACAACCATCTTTTTGTCCCTCACATCACCGATGAGTTGTGAGGACTTGCTGTAAACTCCATGTACATCTTTTGTCTAGCTTCACATTGCGTCATCCCCCAGCAGGAGAGTCACGAGTGCTGCTGCTGCTGCTTCTTCTGCTGCAGCTGGCCTCGTCAGGTTGGGATGCAATACCCACAGCAGCCTATTGGGGGCAGTGTGAGCTGTGCATTGCGAGCTGGTAATCAGAGTGGAGCAGCAGTAGAGTTTACAGCAGGGTTTTTTTTGCTGTGTGTTTTCAGGATAGGGCACAGCAAAGGAAAGGCTGGAGGAGGAGAGAGAGATAACACTTTCAAATTAGAGAAAAGGTGCAATCGCTTCTGCTGTATAGCTGCTTGACAGCCACTTTCCTGCTGCTGTGAATCCACCTGCAGGGACAAGTATGTGCTTACTCTGTGGTTTTACTGTACCGTAATGTCCTCTTGCATTGATTCCTACTGAAATGATGCTACACAATAAATCTATCTATGAGTACAAATAACGTAACCCACACCTGAACCTGAACATAACAAACCTTTGAGGAAATACTAAAAATAACTGAATTTGTATCATCTTTTTCCCCCCAAAGGATCTGATTGTAGAATCCATATTTTCTTTCCTGGGTCCATGTTTCTTTGAAAAGCTCTCCTTGGCATTTGCATTGCCAAGCTGCACATGGGCGTCTGCCAAGTCCCCACCACCACAAGTGTAACGTATCTGCTCTGCTTTCAGCTGCTGCCCACATTACATGGGTTTTCATGTTGCCATCAGTCAATACATGAGTGATCAATGTAGACAAGAATGTCAGTGGAGTCACAAGAGACGCTGCTCTGAGGCGAAATTTATCAGTGATCATATATCTGACGAGTGTTTAATTGTCTCTGCCTATCAGCCGCCGAGTCCCTTCAGAGATGTCTTCCACATGTTGCACATAGTGGCAGTCTTGAGGTTGATGAAGCTCTTTTGACTTACTAATCATTATCAAATGATTTAGTGCAACTACTCAAAGCCCCCATGAGGAGTTTAACTTATTAAAAAGGCTGAAATTAAAAGTGTTGCCTTTTTATAGGCAAAAAAATCAAACAAAACTGACAGCAACAGGATTAACAATTCTTTTGACACTCCAGATTAAAAGCCTATTTTGTTCCTATGTGGGAAATCTTCAAAGTGAGTGATACATTTACCCGTGAATTAAGAGCAGGATGAGCTTTTTTGTCATGAAAGATTACAGAAAGATAAGTGGTGACACTTAATCCATTGAGGGAGCTATAACAGAGGCAAACAAAAAAGTTTTATACAGGAGCTTTAAAACAATCTGTGAATGGACATTGAATCTTAAAGCTCCTGTGAGGAGATTTTTGACATCTATGAAACAGAAGAGAAGTCAAATTATATCAAAAAAACAAACAAGACTGTCAATATAAAAGTTTCTTCATGGAAATGCATTCAGACCGAGACGCTAAGGCAGAAGAACTTCTGCGTCTGCAGTGCAAAATGATTAATATGATGATTATTACTTCAATGATATTGAAATGATAAAGTAATGATCATAAATGTCCTTCCTTGAGCTGTGTCACCCCGCTGTAGTCCGTAATGGACTGGCCTGAGGTCTCACTACAAACAAGCGGCTGCTGGAAGAGAGTAGGTGAGTTGTGTTTAGTCTCTTTGCGAAAGAAATTAGGCAAAGTTAAAAAGATGTTTGGTGGTTAGTGCTGTGACTAGGACCTTATATGTACTGTTAATGAAGTTAGGTGCTGTTCTGAGCATTAATTGTGGCTATAGAGTGACGTTTTGGTTGAGGTTTGTTGATGGCTCCTCAGACCGTTGTGTATTGCAATCATGCAGTCGTTACTAAAGTTGGTATATCTAGAGCAGCAAGCAGTCGGGAACATTCATCTCTCAAGGGGTTGTCTAACTCGGCGTTATGGTGTGTTTGACTCTACCTTAATTTTACACCAGAATATCCCTTTAAAGAATTTATTTTTTTAGATGAATCACTTGGAAACACCAGATTTTCTGGACCAACTCTCCCAACAGGATACAAAAGACCCTGTACAGTGTACAAATCTCACCTTTGTCAAATTTCTATAAATTTAACAGAGAATTATTTCAAATACAGGCGGCACATCTGGATTATACAGAAAGAAAAGATCCAAATATGCCTCATTAACACTGAGACTAAAGACCCTGACAGTTCAATGAGCTTTGAATGGATATATATGAGCCAGATCTTGAACATGGGTTTGTAAGAATACGAGTCATTGTGGATGAATGTGTATTCTTTCTATCTCATTTGTGTGAGAATCTGTGTGTGTGTGTGTTTTGTGTGCATGTGTGTGTGTGGTAGAACATGTGTTATTTGAACACAGAGGGCTTGGATTCAGCATCAAAGGCCCATTCACAGTGAAGTGGCAGGGGCACCCTCTCTGCCTGCCACCAGCTCTAATTACTCATTCACACTGGTTATCGCCAATCAGCATCTTCTTTTAGCTCTCGAGAGCTAACACCACAGCAAGAAGACACACTCACACACACACACACATACACACACATACACACACAAACAAACAAATACACACTGACAAACAAACATGCCCAAACACTTGCACAGGCAGATTTGCATCTTCCCTCCAGAAAAGCAAAGATGGTTTCGGGTATAGTGAGTATATCACAACATAAACAGCCTGAAGCTTCTCCAAATACAAAGACGTTCAATAATAGAGTTTGATGCCGCACTATAAAAGTTTAAAGAAAGCAGTGAAGAGCTCAGGAGGCAGAGGGAGATGTTTGAGGCATCTTTATACACGTATATCAATCCTGGGGCAGAATTATTCATACCTCTGTAATTAAATTATACTATCAGAGAAAAAAAAAAGAAATCAAGGAAACAAAAATGAACTCTGAATTAAATTGTTTTGCACCACTGTTCATTTCTTAACCTCTGCGACAGACAAATCTTGACAATTATTGTTGCATGCAGATAAGGTTAGGACTGGATGGACTTTTAGCCAGTGTTGCCAACCTAACTAGATATAGCGACTTTTCAGATCCCCCAGCGACTTATTTTCAAAAAAGCACCTAGCGACAAATCTAGTGACTTTTCAAGAGTTTAGAGACTCTAACATGAAAGCAGGTATCGATGATAGCTGGGGTGCCGGGGTCGGTAGCAGTGGTGGGTTTGAGTGAGAAATAATGCAAATTAGGCAATGATGTCATCTAACAACTTCTAGCGAATTTTACGACAGCCACTAGCTACTTTCCTTACTAAGGAGTTGGCAACACTGCTTTTAGCATATGTGAGAAATTTAGTACAGATTGAACATTGGAGCCAGTTGGGTTCTCGTATAACAGACGTGTGCAGAGCTGCAGCCACAAACTCAGTTGGAAAATCAAGATAGAAACATTTTTATTCATGTCTTGAAGTTTTTTTGCTTCAAAGTGACAAATTTTGGGATGAAACCAATGAAGTACCTGAGAGAGGTTTGACAAGTATTACTCCTGTATTGGACAGACATCCACCGAAATCCCGTGATGATCATGCACCATTTTTTCACATCCACACTCAAAACTCTCATAAATTTTGCACAGTCTAATCTCTGAGTTAAATTTGATGAATTTTAGTGGCCTCAAACTGCTGAAAGAGATTTGTTAAAATATACATATCCAAAAAAGTTCTGTATTTTCAGAGTCATTCAGTTGTCATTCCACTGGTTCGGCGCAGTAGTTAAATCAACGATCCGAGAACAAGAGTAGGTAACAAATCCAATCACATTAAAAGCAGGAGTTCGGTCTCATAGTTCTGGAAAAAGAAAGAACTTTTCACAGGAAGCTGCAGCGTAAAAAAGAGAAAACCACAACAAACACACAGAAATCAGGGTACTCACTTGGGGGTTAGCGCCTGGTCAGATTATCTCTTTCCAGGTCAGTGTCTCCACTGATGGGGCAGTGAGCATGTGCACTTGCCTCTACCCTGTAATCCATGCGTGGTCTTAGTCAACAATGTGTAACACTACAACATTTTGTAGTTTTGTTGAGCCCCCAAAACAGCCCTCTCTTCGGTCCCCTTTGTTTTGTAGTTTTATCTTCTTTTGATCAAGTTTCTCTCTTTCCTTTCCTTCAAAGTTTCCGATTCTTCACCCTTCACTCTTACTTTTCCCTTTTTTTTTCACCTGAATCCATCCCCTGAACCAAGAGCACTTTCTTATTTTTTCTTGTCACCAAGCATCGAGAACAGTTTGTCTTTAGGAAGGTCAGTGCTTTCATTCTCTTCCACTTGTCTGCAGACTAATGTGACAAAGGCTTCCTGCATATTAAACAGCGAGTGTTTAGAAAAGCTGGAGCTCGCAGATGGTTGAATCTCTGCTTATTTGGTCGGCTATTTCCATATTAACATCCACTCTGTCTGCTGTCACCACAAACCACAACCAAGGCACCCACAAACATTAAAAAAATAAATAAATAAAAAAAGATGGAACAAATCTGAGTCTTTGTGCGAAAAAATCTTGCAGGTTAAATATCAGTACAGCCACTGTGATTAAAAGCAATAACTGTGATGTGTTTCCCAATGTCCCAGATGCTGAAGGTCAGTCAACAGTTGGGTCTCATCTGGCTCCTTATTTGCAGCCCATCAACCAATTTCTCCCAACTAGCATAGGTGCTTAAATCAATTTTAGATGTATAGTCCAGAGTAAAACTAGGGTATGTGACAGTTTGCCAGCAATGTGGCTGAATTTTCCATTTTGAGTTTTCTATAACATGACATACATTGCATATCCATCAACACCCCATTGACGGTGTTAAATAGGAGCAGAACCTTTGAATTAAACTATGAGATTTAAAGTAGATGTCATAGTAGGTGTGTGCTACCACTGAGGAGTAACCTCCTGTAGTCCAAAACTTGCACTTGAATACCAACACCTTAACACCCTTGTTATGCATCATCTTTCATGTTTAAAGCACAGAGAAGTCTTTCTATCTCTAACCCTCCCTCAGAAGTGGTGATGAAGTGAAATGGGGACAAGATAGATGAAGAGTCTGGCTAATCCATCTTCTTAGCAAGACAAGACCCCTATCAGCAAGTAAAAGCTGGGTTACAAACAAACAAAGCTGCTGAATCACCGTCAACATCGTGTTTAAGATAGTAACCCTTAGATTTACATCCTTTCTTAACGCTCAGTCACTAAAAACCGCCACTGACATTGACTACTGTAAAAACATATTGGATTCAGATTTTTTCCAGATTTTTTTTCATATATCTCTTAATTAACTTCTGCTCTATTCAAAACTAGTAGATGTTTCATTAAGAATCCAAATTTTAACCCTTTAAGGACCAATTTAAAGCATAAAGTCACTAATATTGGGAAAAAATGGGAGGAAAATGACTGATTTTTATTAGATTCATTTATTTTCTACCATATCAGTGACATTATGTTTTGAATGGACCCTCAAAGGGTTAAAAAATGTCTTTAGATGAAACATTTACTCGTTTTGATCAAAGCATAAGTTACTTAAGAGATATAAGAAAAAAAATTGGAAAAAAATATTAACCCAATATGTTTTTACAGCAGTCAAAGTTAGTGGCGGTTTTTGGCCACTGAGCGCTAACAATGGATGAAAATTTGCCCAGCGCGTATTTTTGACCTGGTGAAAATTTTGAAGTCATATTCTCAAAGTGTCCACCAATATAAATTTTGCCCCTAGTGGCTGATTTTAGCCAGTGTTACACAAGTTCCCAGATGTCTGTCATTTTAAACTTTTAGAGCTGCCTCCTTAACCATCGTAATCAGATGCCAGTTTTCAAACTGATTTGCACAGCCAGTCCAGAGGTCACCATCTTGTTTGAACTGGCATGCCAAGAATCACAGGGGCCTTCACTTCTGAGAGGCCATCGGTCTTTAAATGCTCCCCTTGAAGGTTTCAGCCCGTGAATTGGGACACAACTTTTGGTTTCCTTCTTTTCCCCTACCCTCCCTTTGCACATAGCTGTTTGTTCACCTGAATAATGTAGATTAAGGACTTGTTTTTTCATAATTAACAAGTGTTAATTATAATTTACAGTTGAGCACCCTTGCCCTTGCTTATGTATAAATGGACTTTGTGACATTTATAAAGCCAAGAACTTTTAAAATAAACTTTTTGGTCTGAAACTTTGTAAAACTTACAAAGAAAGACAGAGCTGACAGTAAGAAGTTGTGCAGCCAACACACAGCAAACATGCCAGTAAAGAAAACCGGACTAAGAAGTCTTTCACTGTGAAAAATATTACAGGAATTACTGTCAGCATCCGCCTAAGGGAAGAGATTCAAGTCTTCCTATTTTTGGCTTTATTGTAAAATTCATAGTTTGTTGTTGTAAAACCGAGTAGCAACAAACTCACCCGTCCCATCGATGTTAAAACTGCTGCAGATTGAGGGATATAGTGTGGCACTGATATTAGCAACTCTACTTGGAATATGAAATGTGCTCCCCAGGATATTTTTTGGCATCGACCCGTGGATTTTTTCTCCTCTGCCTGCCAGTTCCTGTTTTTCCACTCCTTAATTATTGACTCTTTGATATTCTTATTTGTTCAGTTATTTTGGTCTTATTTTCAACTCTATCAAAACCTTTAAGATCAAATGGGGGAGTTGCAACATGAAGAGGTGGGTGGAGGTGACAACATTTGGTAATAACTCCACCTACTTTACTGTATTGATTAGCCAATTACACCTTTTTATAACCTTGCACTATCTCTGGGATTTCTCTGCATTGTTAACCCTCGGAGCATCTTGGGGACCGAAAGTGACATTTTGGGTGTTTTTTATTTGTTCGTCAATTTAAAGGCTAGCTTTATGAAATTTTGGCACTAATCTTTTTTTTTTAATTTTCATTTTTAGTTTCTTAATTCCAAAAGCCTGTCTATTGGAAGTGTTTTGAATGGGAGATTTGCATCACACCGACACTTGTTGACCTCGTGACCAAATTTGCCCCATTGACTTCCATTATACCCACATATTTGTCATGTGCTGTAATCCTAACATATTATAATGCTTTTTTCTATTTATACCTAATAGATCTAAGCTTTTACCTTCAAAATTTAGGGAAATATGTTTTAGGTGTAATGACCCCCTTTAAATGGTGGACAAACAAGTAGGCCTGAAATCTGTTGATGATCCCAAATGTCATTAATTAACACTTTTTTTCTCAACAACTTTTTATTCCCAAAAGCTGTTCCCCCAGCTGGGACTTGCGGTGTTTCTTCGTCAGAGTGTGCTTTTAACAAGGCCTGTAACCTTTACCACCAAGTCACACAACCCAGCATCTTGCTAAGTTGTCATATCAGGTGACTGTATCTTCAGATCACTAACAGCTGCTTCACAAAGCACATATACACACAGAAAGATGAAAAATCACTCGGTCCTAATTTGCATTCTGTAGGTGACATCGGCTGTATGTGTGCGCACTAGTGTTCAAGGTGTATGACAGCACTGATTGAACCACAATCGGACAATGAATACCAATCTGTGCATTCCCAATCTGTTCTGTTCTGCTCTGCTTTTCTCCTTCTTTGTCCTTGTGCAAGCAGACTTTTCAAACAGCTGTATCGGCGCCATGTCTGTCAAAGTTATGACACAGAGACTAGACACTTTTAGGAGTCGTTCGCCGGGGCGCACAGGGTAAGTACCGAACTTTCAACACCAGACAATTTCACATATAAAATAAGGGACACCTAGAGTGGTAAAAGTAAGTGAACAATTTGCAGGGATCTTATTCATAACAGCTAAAGTCAACAGATCACACATAATCATTCAAAATTATGGTGAAGATAATACCAATGATAGCAGTTGGAGTAAAGAAGTTATGTGATTGAAATCATTATAAAGGTGACATTGATATCAATAGTCCATTGTAATATTCCACTCAACACTGTTGTGTCCCCAGCATCCATATTTTGTAAACAGGTAGCAGGCTTCCACCCACATTAGCACCTGTGGGTTTGATGGTCCTAAAATGAAGTATGGTCAGGCACAAAGGTAGTGCATATTGCGATCTTGGGGAGGTAGAAAGTGTCTGCACCTTACGCCAACAGATCTTAGTCTAAAGCCCAAAGACACATGTTGTTCTAGTGTTGCTGAGGTTCCAGTGTGCTCCAACAAATGACAAGACATCAATGTTTTACTGATACGGTAGTCCCAGAGCTCCGTCATCCCGTAGGCTTCTTTGGATTGCTGCTACAGTCGTCTTGCTACTGTTGACCTGTTTTCCAGATAAGTCAACTGATTCTCGCCATCATTCTATCCATTATCATCCTTATTATGAAGCTGATGTTAATGTTTTCTGCTTTAATTGATTCCAACTCCCATCACCTCAGCATCATTAGTCCAAAACTATTACTGCAATGAGCTTTTTATAGACCTGTCGACTTTAATTAACCATTAATCAGACCAAGATCAGTCTATTATCATTAACTGGTTTGGCTCTGTTGGGGGTTTCTGTCAAAAAGAAGCTTTTTCTTTCCACTGTAACTTGCCTAATGCGGCTTAGTGTTACATTTACTGTAGATTAAGGTATGATAAGACTGGGTCTGATCTTACAGCACCGGGCTCAATCAATATAATATTAAGTATATGTTTACACTCTTTGTTAAAGTGTCTCGAGAGGAGTTTTACCATAAATTGGTGCTTTAAAAATAAAGATTGATTGATACAATGAAATTGAGCTTTTTTATTCATATGGAGGGCTTAGGGAGATGGGTATTTTCCCCTCATCTCCATACTTCATGATACAGCTCTCTGTATGAGGTTGATCTCTTGATGCCAGAGGACAAGTACACCATCACCACTTTCCCCTCATTAAATCAGCCAAATGAAGCCCAGAAACTGCAGTCTGAAAACTTCACCAAGCTTCACTACTATCTCATATATACGTGGCAAACAATTACACAGATGCACATACACAAATAGGCAATTTTTCTGGACGGTTCTTAAAGGTAACAATTGGTGCCACTGTCCATGTCACTTGCAGATATTTGTTTATACCGAACAATATCAGTGAGCAGCACAATGATAGTTAATCATGCCTGGTCTATTCATGCATTGAAATTGCGACTCACCTCTCAGTTGGTGCATTTAACATGCATTTAATGAGGGAATAAGAGTAAACACACCAATTAGTTTGAGTCATGTTGTATCAAAATAAACAAGGGACTAGGTACAACCTCATTGCACCCTGTGCCTCACTTAACACCCAGTTTGAGCAATGCTTAAAAAAGATCTGGTTGGATATGCTCTGATTTACTCTGCGCCCACTTTAGATTGTTTAATAGAGGCCTTAAAGATGGTAACAAACACACAGACAGAAAGTGGTCAAAACCTTGTATCTGCATAATGACAGTAATATTATTCCTATGTGACAATTCTGAGCTACAATTAAGCAAAAGATTTGGACTAACTAAACACAACAGCAAAGCAGCTATTTTAACTCACCTTCCTTTGAAATCTCAAATAAAGCACAATCTTATCAGCGTACACTGGCTTGGTTGTCTTCTCGTGCGTACTGCATCTTGAATATTAACTAATATCCTGGTTATGGTCAAAATTTGGATAAGCTTTTAATATTAATCTTCATATCTTTCTCATGAACACAACTAAATATCCAAAATAAACAGAGGGGTTCAGAGGTCCCACTGGAAATGAAACTCAGACAAACAGAGAAACATAACAGAATATTAAACAGGCTGAGGTGTCTCGCTGTTTTCAATGATAAGAGCACAGACTCTTAAAGTCAGACTCTCATAAATAGTACAATCTGAATACCTCAGGGTGTCGTGTTTGCATACATCAAGTCAACAGGCAACCTCCAACCATAAATTACATGTCAATGATGACTCCCCTGATACAGCGTATTTATAGCCAGTCATTTTTTAGGATATTTTATGAGTCATGTCTACGCGCTTTAAGCTCCACACATGTAATTTAACTCTGTTGAATTTTAAAAGATGTGTAGTTACAAGGTCAAGTAAACTTATCAAGGAGATCTTGGTCCTCATAGCCACGGTGGTGGTCACCCTCAGGTCTGGATGCATCACATGGTCTCATAGAACATAAAGAATAAACCCTCTCACCAGAAGCATGTTTTAAATTATTATTGTTACCATTAAGAGAAAAGTCACATAACTTTGTTTAAAGGTATGTCATTGGACACCCCAGATACAGTTTTATAACTCCACTTTAAAAATGACTTTTTTAACCATCTTAATGGCAATGTTGCAATCAAGAAGCAATCACCACCACTGTGTAAAATACTGCAGTTCCTTAAGCTCGATGGGTGTCAGGAGAGCCACTTGAAGTTAATGAAGTTTCTTTAGAAGCCAAAATTGGTTGGCATTGCATTTTAAGTTTGATTAACCCATCTTTTAACCCCTTAGCAGTAAAAAAAAAAATTTTTATATATATATATATATATATTTATTCTTTTGCAGTTAAATTCCTTTTGTCCCAATTGTTTCAATTCTAATTGTTTTTTTTTCTTTGTTCAAAATCATCTGGAGTCAGCATTTCCAATATGGCAACCACAGTTTCTCAACTTCTTGGCATGTGTTGCTGTCATCAAATTCTAAAGTTGATTATTATTGGCAAAAAAAAAAAAAAAAATTTATGAGTTTGAACATTAAATATCTTGTCTTTGTAGTGTATTCAATTGAATATAGGTTAAAGAGGATTTGCAAATCATTGTATTTTGTTTTTAATTACGTTTATCACAATTTCCCAACGTCAATGGAATTGGGTTTTGTATTAATGAGCTGCTTGTGCCCTCTTTTTGTATTAACGTGGACCATTTCCCTTCAAGCATGTTCTTTTTGGCTCCTCAAGTTGTTTAAAGCATCAGTATTACGAAGTTAAACCTAAGATTATTTCTAGGTTATGAAATCTAACAGAAGTAGATTCATGATAATACCAGTAAATAGTGAATGTAAATGAATATTGAGCTTCAGTTTTTCTTGCTTGTTGCTGGGCTCGAGATGTAAACCCTCTAAAAATGTAGGAGGTAAGTCTCTTTACTGAGCTCTCTCTCTTTCTGTGTGTTTTCTGTCTACCTAACAGCTTGAATCTTTAATGTCTTTTTCTATCTATACATCTCACTCTCTGCCTGCCTCCCGCCTCCGTCCGTCCCACCTCGTCTTTATGTATTTTTCTTTGCATTTCAGCTTTTGTCTGAACACTGGTGTTTCCATAGCTGTCAGAACAAATCTCAAAATGAAACCTGACTCCAATATAAATTGTTGCACATACGGGAATGTAGGAACAAAGGGAACAAGGGGGTAGAAAGTAACAGAGAGGTAAAAATGAGAACAGCAGGGGTCAGAGGAGTAGCAGGGGAAGGTCAGGCTGCCTCGAGCAGAGTTCACTCTTGTTATTTTCCTCCTTTGATTCTTGTTTTAGTTCCCACTTTTAATTATTTTGGTACTTTCGCTGCAGTTTGTAGACACAGACTCATGGTTTTGCCCTACGGGAGAAATGCAGATGGCAAGATGCTCCTCTCCTCTCTCATCCCTCACTTTTCTCCACATTTTTTCCCCCCTCTCCTCTCCTCGGCCTAATGAATCAAGAGAATTAATTAGAAAAACATGAAATTAGAAGCGATGAGCTATGAGGAAAGATTAAGGAAGTGAGCGGGGGCAGAGAAAATGGCACAAATGAGTCGCTTTTTGGACATTCAATTACTCTTCTAAATGTGTGGAAATATCTCTCTGTTGCTTGAGATATGAGAAGTTTTGTACGACTTGACAGATGGGTTTAAATGAGTTGTTCTTAACAGTTAATCAGCCCTCGTTAAACAACATTTTGGGAAAGAAACGAGAACATGTCCACAATTAACTGAGCGGAGGCACTTTAAAGAAGCTGTTCATGTGTAGAGAGAACGTTGATTCACAGCAGCTCTTTCAGCTCGCTTTGGCAAAGCTTCTGACTTGCTCTGCAATCTGCTGATAATAAGGAAACAGTTCATCGTTTATTTCTCTTATTTTTTTCTACTAATAACAAAAACCACATTCCACACTTCCTTATGTTGTGTTTAAGCTGGTTAAAACTCAGCACAGTTTCTTCCTCTTCGTTTTGATAACCATAATAAACTATTCTGTTTTAAAGCTCCTGTGAGAAGTTTTTTGATGCCAATGAAATGGACTGTAATTCCTATTTAAGCCTTTTAATGATACACAGAAAAAACAAGACCATCAGTGACAAGACTGACAATGTTTATATCGTCATTTTTAATCCTTAAATCAATGCGAGGGGGTAGGTGTCAGACATAGTGATCAACAGCTAGGTCCAGAAACAACCTTTGTCCACATTTTCCACTGCAAATTTTCACTATGATTGATACACTCATCCATTACAAGAAAGCAGGACAAGGATCATCTTGAATAGTATAAAATATAGCGCAAGGTGCTAAGTGGACAGGGGTGCCACACGTTTTTCTAGTTAAGCGGCGCATAATCGGGGCACTATGTAAAGCTAAGGACAAGAGTAGCAGGATTAAATCAATGTATTTATTCTTTGATGTATCATGGGACTTAAGAATCTAATTTGGAAAAGATGAAAAAATGCCAGCAGTAGAGGCCACAAAACTAAAGCCGGACACACACTGAAAGATTTTTAGTGTCTGAACTAATTTTAAAAAACTCCAGAGAGGCTACACATGAAAACAAATGATGACAGATTTAACAGTTTTGTTTCTGTAGTGTGTGCAACAATGTAGTGAAACAGTACACAACACACTTGAAGACCCAAGCAGCAGCTGGGGTCCGAACTTTCATAATGGTAAATCTTGTAAAGTCTCTCCAGTCTCTCCACACTCGTGAACACTTGTGTTTATGTTTAGCCTTTAATATTGTTACCATGGTTGCTTTTGTTGTGGTTCCTGCCTTGATCAGTTTGCTTCCTGATTGGCTGTCGAGTTGTTTCTGTAACAATTAATAGCATACATGATCGGCCATCCTCAGCCATCCCTCTACACCTAAGGATTTTTGATTGTAAGTTTTGAGCATGTTCAATATATATGATTCTATGTCAGGGAAGCCACATACCTCACACCACGATTCGATAATCAGACCTTTGGTGACTTTTTTCAGATGGAGGAATCGGGCCCAAAATTGGCATGACCAACTTAAAAGGATTGAAAGGGTGCGAGGACAAGGTGGTTTTAGACCCACCACCCAAAGAAGATAGTATTCATCAATGACTCCAAATTTTCCATCGCCACTCTTGCCAAGTTCTTGCCTGTTTAGATTTAGGAGTCTGCAGTGAAACAAAAGCACAGTTTCGATGTACTCTATAAGTACATTGTTGTGTGTTTTTCTTGTATTGTAGACATGAAAAGTGGTTGACTGAGAGGAAAACCTTGATCATCAAGAAGCAGCATCTTTGTGAAGTCATCTGCCATTAAGCAGTTTGTGTCATAGTTTGTCAGAAGCCACATAAAAGCCTCTCATCCACATTAAAACCAGAGTCTGCTTTTTCAGATCTAAGGGACCGTGGTCAAAAAGCTCTGACATCTGTTGTCAAAAGAAATCAGCTTAGTGTGAACAGAAGGCAGAACAGAGAGAAAATGATTGTGCAGATGTAATCTGACAAGAAAGGAGGAGACACAACTGATAGTGGAGACACACACACACATTTGACCTGTGCTGTGTGTGAGAGGAAGAGGAGAATAACACAGAGGGGAAGAAGCACATCAACACCAACATGACTCAGTCTCACCTCTTCCCCTTAAAACGCTCACTCATTTTTTCAGTAACCTTTTCACTCCTTTTTCTTGGAATCTCTCTCAGCTCTGTTTTTATTCTCTTTTTTCCTCTTCTCTCAACACGCCTAACCTTTGAACTCCTGTTTTCTTCCTTTATCAGGTCAGTAACTCTCCTTTACTCATCCATCTTCTCTTCCTTTCACTCCCTTGTCCTTCCCTGTTTTCACCTTTGTTTCTCTCTCACACACACTCTCTCTTTTTCTCCCTCTCCCTTTCCCGGCTGCTGCCAATCTGCTTCGGTCTATCAGGGTCCCCGAGGAGATACGGTACAAGGGTTTTTGATTTTGAGCCAGGGTGAAGATGCATCAGACAGAGACAGCTGTGTGTCACACCAACATGCACACACACATTCTCTTGTAAGCTCATGCAAGGATGCTTACACTCCTGCATGCTCAACTGTCTACATGCAGGCATGCACTCATGGATGCAATGGATTACATTCACAATACCCTCTATGCTTTGAATACAGCGCAAGGGGTAAATGAGGTGGTTAATGAGGTCAAAGGTTAAGTGTTAATTGATCTCCTAGATCACATTGGGATCATTGCGATCAGTGGGTTTCTGTGTGGTCTCTTTTACTGAGAAGAAGCCCACCACACTGAGACACAGGTCATTATAGCGACACTTTGGAGCCCACTTTGGTTCATTCAGCTTTAGAAGCTTTAACATAATGAGCCACAGGTCACTTGGGTGTCTCATGCTCAGTTTTTCAATGATTTTGGAGAGTTTTTTCCCCACACCAGAGAACATGTTTTACATCAAGATTTTCCACCAGTCTGGGAGTTTAAATTGTCAGCCCAGATGTGTTTACACCAATGAAACGTTTCTTTGGTGTTGGGGTTCTTGCCGGCCTTCAAGAACCATCCTGGATTTTATAAATTTCAATTGGGAAATAATGCTGTTGTATGAAACGGGGCTGTTGCCACACCAGGTAACAGTGTTTGCCAAGTTCAGTTCTAATCTGTGCCTCATTTCTTGCATGTTGTTTCCAAGAGGCAACAGCCAGTCTTGAGAAATGAAGCAGATGTGGAAGTGCCAAAGCCTGAAGTTCCCAGGATGCCCTCGTGAGGCAGGCTCCAGGACCACTGGAAATCGCATACACACTAATTTAAAAAAGACCTATTTAAAAGCAAAAATATACATGTTTAAAGGCGATATAAGTAACAAGATTGGATAACAGGGGTTCAGTGGGAACCTCCACTCATGGGCTTCAAACACCTGCTTCACAAACAAATGGGTCGTCTTTGTCCTTTTCTTCCGCTTCATCCGGGTCCGGGTCATGGGGCAGCAACTTCAGGAGGGAAGCCCAGATGGCCCTCACCCCAGCCACTTCCACCAGCTCCTCCGGGGGGATTCCCAGGCGCTCCCAGGCCAGGCAAGCGATATAATCCCTCCACCTGGTCCTGGGCCGGCCACGAGGTCTGGGACATGTCTGGAACACCTCTAACGGGAGGCGTCCAGAAGGCATCCTAAACAGATGCCCGAGCCACCTCAGCTTAGCGCCTCCTGAGTGTCCGAGCTCCTTACCCTATCTCTAAGGCTGAGCCCGGCTACCCTGGGAAGGAAACCCATTTCGGCTGCTTGTATCCGCGATCTTGTTCTTTCGGTCATTACCCAAAGTTCATGGCCATAGGTGAGGTAATAGAGATTTTCACCTTACGCCTAAGCTCTTTCTTCCCCACGACTGATGGGTAACACTACTAATTCTTAGTCCATCTATTATACCATCTATGCTTCCTGCTTTACTTTTTCAAGTTTCTCACTGTCCTACCCTGTCAAATAAAGGGCAAAAAGCCCCCAAATAAATCCAAACAGGCAACTAAAAAAACTTGTAACTAATTGGTTAATAGTAGGGGGCAGCGCTGTCACTGGTGGTGGGGGCCAGCTGCCATGAAACAGAGGGGGGAAGAAGAAGCAGGGGTTGCAGCAGCCCTCTGGCAAATGGTGAGACTCTTTCAAAGCTGATGTGCTAGGATTTATTTAAAACCAAAAACAATGTGAAAGCTTGTGCAGCTTCGGTGCATTATGGAGGTGCTTTTAGCTGCTTTCATTCAGCTCTGTAGTGTACTCTCTACCAGGGGTGGTGCAGCACTTCTTTCCAAAATAAAAGCATGGTGTTACAACACAAGGTATTAAGCAACATGAATGAATGATGGTAAAAATATCAGAATAAAAGCATCACAAAGAGGAGTAGCACTCTTATCTTAAAAAGTTTCTGTCACAGGGTTGGGGACACAAACAAAACATTACTCAGTTTTTGAAAGCTGTCTAAATGTTATTTTCGTCATTTTCATCCAATCATGTTGCTTTGAATCTGCCAGAAGTGGCATTTACTTAATCTCCAAAATAAAAGCGTGGTTTTAAAGTTCAAGAAATGAAGCAACTTTGAGGCATGACAAGAAAACTTCAGAATAAAAGCATCACAAACAATTATTTCATGAGGAAATTTCTTTTCTAAAGATTTCTGCAGGGCTGCTGACATGGACAAAACATAACTTTGAACATCATTAGAAAGAAATAATGACACATCAGTAATTCTGTTGCATTTTAATTCTACTTTGACAAACCTTGATAAAAAATTTAGATTATTATGATATTTTTGGCCATGATAATCATAACTAGAAAATTTTTAATCCCAGCGGCCTTAAAAGATGTTAACAAGTTTCACTTACAGCACATCTTTTGCTTTTTTTTTTTCTTCTTCATGCGACATCAAAACTGTTGGTTGAAGGTTTGGAAGTACAGTGATTGAAATGCCTTACAAGGGTAAATGTACAGGACGGAATGTGAAAGAAGAAAAAGAAACATGGCCTTGAGGTAGAGAAGCACAGAGGACTTGGTTTAGTAATACCTCCTCTGCAAACTCTGTTCCAGAAAAGCTGTTATGACTTACAAGAGTTTACATGTTGGCATGGAAATTAGCTTTTCGGAGCTCACAACTGGCCTTGGTCCAGCATGCACTCTCAAACGGAGGCTGGTGTACTGTAACGCAGGTGAAACAACAGAGAACTGCAGTGGCTTTTAGTTTTTAAGGCTCTGTGTTCATGCCTGAAACAAAGCCTTTAACAAAGCTTTCCAAAAAACTCCTTGAATTTGGGATGTTTGTTAGTTTGAATGTCACTATTATTCAGTCCAGAATCTTTTGCGACCTCTTTTTTTAGATCTCTGCACTGAAATTTTCCATTAACCTCACATTTTAAAGTTTTCCTTGTGTGACTAGAGGAGTTACAGCCACAAGTCACATTATGTCAACATTAAGCCCACTTGTTTATGACTGATTTACTGCTTGGAGGAATTTCATGAGGCAGTTGGCAGGTAAAAAGTCAGACTTTATGCATACAACCCACCAAAGTTTTGGCAAGGTTTGAGGAGTTTTATTCGTGTGACTTTAGCATTATAGTGGATTTACATTTGGTTGACTCTGTCTCAGACTGAAGATTGAAAAAGTGTTGCAGGGAAAGGTTGCTCCGGTTTCAGTCATGTCATGTAGTTTCATTTAAAAGCTGCTTTGGCCAAAAGCATTGGCCATTTGCAGCTGTCTTTGCATTAACATGACCTCGGTCTCCTTAGTGGGTTTTCCAAGCATTAAATTTAAAAGATGATGATATAAAATCGTTACTACATTGCAAGTTTAAAGCTGCCCTAACATGGGTCACTGATCTGAACAAGCCGAAAGGCACACATAATGAAACCAAATCCATGTTCGCCCTCAGAGTTGGCAGCAGCACCTCAGAGAGCTGAATTCCCCTGTAGCATGTTGAGATGTTCAATAGGACGCAGGAAACTCTGCAGCACAAATTGAAGGGCTGCTATCCAGAAGCTGAAGAACTTGAAAGTGCTCCCCTTACTGAGTCTGCTAACCTCTGATGCCTCTGCACTTTTAACCCTCACTGAGGCCTCAGTGTGGGCAATCAAACAGTCTACTCATCCAGAAGCTCGGCTGGCAAGTTACAACAAACTTCAGCTTGGATAACATCATCGCAGCACTGGGGTTGTGCCCTGACATCACTTATTTCATGTTCAAGGAGAGGTTTTACAAGCATCCTTGGGTCGTCTGTCACTGGTGAACTTGTATATGACACATTTGAGCAGATTGCCCTCTCAACTCCTTCAATCCCACCAGACATCTGGCACCGATATAAGGATGATGCTCACACTAAAATGCTCTGCTGAAGTATCAGCTCTGAGCAAAAACTCTTGGATTTAAAATGGAGCGTGATGAATACAAATTCAGATACAGCTGGGGGGGACTGTGACACTTTACATGGAATGTAATGAAAATATGCAATTATACATGATTACTTCTATCATAGCAAATTATTGAAATATGTAGATGCAAATATATATATTTTAAAGTTTTATTCTATTTTAAAAACACCAATGACAGCACACACAACAGTAAATGACTGTCGTTACACTGTGTGGTGTGCAAGGCTGTGGTAGTCTGTAATGGATTGGCCTGAGGTCTCACTACAAACAAGCGGCAGCTGGAGGAGAGTGGGTGAGTTGTGTTTAGTGTCTTTGCTAAAGAAATTAAACAAAGCTAAAAAGATGTTTGGTGGCTAGTGCTGTGTCTGGGACTCTACATGTACTGTTGATGAAGTTAGGTGCTGTTCTGAGCATTATTTGTGGCTATAGTGACATTTTGGTTGTGGTGTGCGTATGGCTTAGTAGACCGCTGTTTATTGCTATCCTGCGATTGTTACTGAAGTTGGTGTAACTAGAGAAGCAAGTGGTCAGCAGCATTCATCTCTTTAAGGTCTGATTCTTGCCTTCTAAAAAGGGTCAGCAAACACACAATTAATGGTGACAAATGGACGGTTCTAAAGATTATCTTCCCAGTTTATCCTACTTCCTTCCTGATCTGACGGTCAATGCTGTCAAATCTCCAAATGATAAATCAAAAAGTCTAGATCTCAGAGTACTTATTGTTGCATTGGTTTAATTTCTCCCCACAAGACACTGGTAAGAACTGCTTAACATTGTTAATATGGCCTTAAAACTGATTTGAAAAGCATAAGTATTGGAATTTTTAACATCTGATATTAAATTAGTATTCTTGTGTTCTGGTATTTCTTTTTACTAATGTACAGCCTTGCGCCAGTTTTTGTTGTAACTTGAGAGTTCTTCTGTGTGTTGTCTTTCCTGGGGTGTAGGTTCTTGGCCCTTGTTACAGTGGTGATATTTCCTGAGAATGTTTTCTTGACAAGAACAGCACAAGCAGAACTGCCAAATGTCACACACATAAGCCTACAAACACCTGCACAGACACACACACTGACAAACACAATCCTCCATTCTGCTATAAAAGCATGCATATGTATCCAGATTGACACAAACACGAGTGCAAATGCTCTCTATATAACATACATACAATCAGCTGTGTGTATGTACTTCAGATAGGCAAATGTAAATACACACAAACACTAACAAACTCAGACACACACACAAGCTTATCACAAGTTTGCCGGAGGCCTTTGGAAATGCCAGCAGATAACTGCAGAACAACAAGGTGTTGCATTTGCAAAATGCCACAAGTTGTCGACAGCTAGACGAAGGCAAAAGCGGCAAAACGTGGAAAAACAGAGGGGGAGAAAAGGATGAGGAAGAGAGCAAGAGAAATTGAGTAGAAAGATGTAATAACATTAACACAGATTAACATACTTTGATTCAAAATTTAAGAGGGCTATTACAAGCTAATTTCACTAAACACGCATTTAAATTCAGACAGAATAGCAAAATTGATAGCTTAATTAAATTCTGAAGGGAGGGGAGAAAGGGGGAGCAAATTGGGTCAATGGAAAGAGGATGGGAAAAGAAGGAAACACCAAGAAGGATTTGCCAGTGACAGTGGGAAATATTGACCTTGTCTTCGCTTTTGTAAGTGTTCAACGACCAGAGAAAGGACATTTTTAGGACAATCAGGGGAATATTTAGAGAATAAACTATTTGACTCGCACCTCTGGGTATTAAAACTATTTTGCACACTCTGAAGTTACATTACTTTCACTAATGACTTCACACAATCATTTTCCTTTGTTTAAGTGATTAATCTTAATTTTAAACAGTGATTGATTCACCCTTTCCATGCCAGGGTTTAAGTGTACTACCTTGTTGTATGCCTAGGTGTCACTTTACAGCTGACTTCATGCTGAAAGTTATGACCAACCTGAAGTAGAACCGTTCGCACCTTAAAGTCTCCCTAGCTGTAGAAACAAAAGTGTATAACAGGAGACTGGAACACAATGGCCCTCATTTATCAAAGGAATGTACGGCAGAAGACTGTCTCTACGACCATTTCCACGCAAGGATTGGCATTTATCAATTTGAACGTGAGGGTACAATACGATCAAATCTCACGAAAGGTCTCACATCGTGTACGCGAGTTTGAGTAAGTGCAGATTTGTGATGCAGCAAATGTCTGTCTCAAAATAATTGATATACAAACCTCAAACCTGTCATTAAGCACAATAAGACAGATTTCATTAAAGATTAAGACGTAAATAGAATAAAATAAATTTGTTATGTCCTTAGTGAATAGGCCTATTTGATAACTCTGCCCAGAAACACTGCCACAGTGTGGGAGCGCCGTTTCAACATTGCGCACACACACATCACTGTGGAGCGCTGGGTTTGACTGCCGAGAGGCAGGTCTCTCTGTCTTGGCCCGGCAGCGGGGACGTTGTTGTACACTCCTGAAGGGGTGTGGGACATCATTCGGGCCAGTACAGTTTTGCACAATGTTGCACTGGCGAATGGAGTGCTGTTGGCTGTGCCGGTGCAACGTGAGGACCCGATGCCCGGAGAACAACAACGAGGAGAGACTCCACAAAGGTGCTGTACAGAGGAGACAGGACCTTATCCATGGATTCTGACATGTAAAGTATAAGTTTAGAAAGTGCTCTTGCTATTTAATCAGTGATAAAAATTCAATAGAAATCCATAAAAATGTGCCTCAGGGGCAGCAACACACCGTTTGGTGACGGTGCAAAGAGCAAATCCTTGTGAGGATATCCACTTTCATGACAATCGATTTCTGCCACTGCATTTATCAAGACTCGATCATACGTACGCTGGGATTGGTCAGGTACAAACCCTTTCATAAATCTCACGTGTGTCCTATCGTACTATGAATCCTGCGCTCAGTTCTACGCAAGATTGATAAATGAGGGCCAATGTGTGCAGACTCCAAATTCCCCCTAACATTTAAAGTTTAATAAAACCAAGAAGAATTGTAGACCCAACCAAAATAAACAAAAGCAGAGAAAGCACTGGGACGTCTAAACCTCCTCAAACCAACTACAAAATCAACCAAAACCTATGACATAAAAAATGAAACATCTGCTCCTAACTACACGCTGCTTTAAGTGTGTGCGAGAGGCCAACTCAACCTCCCTGCCGCTCTAAATCACCCCCTCTTACCTGAACCCTGATAGCACTTGGGCGCATAATAAGCTGAGGGAAAGACCAGAGAAGCAGAGAGAAAAACATGTACCACACTTAACAATCCGTACTAATTAAAGGGCATTTCAGCAATTTTGAAGTATGAGTCTAATGTCAATTGTAAGTGTTACAGATACTATTACTCATTATTTCCTCTGGTGGAATTTTTCCTCTTTGAAGCCTACAACTTGAATAAGTAATAAGTGTGCTGCGAACGAAATAGCACCTCTGTGTTGTATCCACAAATGGTGTAAAAATTAGGGGGCTCTTTGATGGGAAAGTACTAAAGAATTTCTCAATAGAGCAAACACTTCAACCAAAATGACTGCTTGGTCAGAATCTTACAAATTAAGCTAAATGAAGTGGTAGACTTGGCCCTGTGTGCAGAAAACTGTAGCCTAGCTTGCACACCGGGCTACTAGCGTCCAATGGAAACGAGGGGCTGTCACCACCCTGCAGGTGCTGTAGCCCCCTCATTTACCAGGTTAGGTAAATGAGGCTATCTTGCTCTTCTTGTGCGTGTAAACCAGTACAGAGACAGTTCAGTTTAACTAGACTTAGCTGTGCATGTAAACTTTACAAATGGCTCACTCTCCTTCGCCTCTTTCACTGAGAAAGTCATATTTCTTAAACATATGCATCTAATTACGCTGATTGACCACAATGCAACAATGCTTTTGAATGCATTTATGGAAGACAGTAATGGAGGACTGCAGCTGCTGCTAATGTCCCATTTCACTATACAGCTGGTGTGCATAAGAAGCTGTTATACAGCTACACTGGTTACATCCACTGTTGACAAATCATTCTAGTTCTGATGGAAAATACACTTTTCATGTCTTGCAAAGTCTGTGGCAATCTTGTTGAATCATCTTTAAAGAACATGTTTCTTAAACAACTTAGGGTTAGGGTTAGAGTGATTAAAACATCATTCAAGAAGTACCTGTCATTATTGTGGCTCAGTTTAACATCACCTCAGAGCTGTAACAGTGTTCAGTGTTTTTTCACTCCTGGCATGATGCTTGTTGTCACAGTTTTTCTGTAAATGTGTTAACATGTATCACCCTTTTCTTTCTCTCCTTACAGAATACTGTTTTTCTTCCCTGAAGATATAAAACATCACAAGGTACGGAAGAGACCTACTGTACACGTCGACTACAATCTCAAACAATATGCACACACACACACACACACACACACACACACACACACACACACACACACACACACACACACACTTTCTACCTTTTTAAATTGCCTGAGAAACAGAAAGAGACAGTCATGAACCCTTTCTAAATTGCTGAATCTGAATGTAGGTCTGGAACATTATCCACCGCATCTCTTTCCCAAATTGTCTTTTTATGGAGCTAATACTTAGATGAGATAGAGACTGCTGCCCTAATAAAGACGAGAAGATCATTTCACTACCAAAGAGCCTGTAATTTGTTACCTGACTTTTCTCCTACCTCTCCCTTTAGACATAAATTGAGCAAAAATGACTATTTGATTGCGTATTTTTTGGTAGTTAGCTTACAAACTTTCCCCTATGTGTCTTTGTTATATCAGTATGGGACAATATTGGTGGAAACTATCCAGACTAGAGTAAAGAGTCAAAAACACAGGAGAGAGAGTGCATGGCTCCCAATTTAGGACTTAGTAAAGATACCTTCAACTTGTAAAAATAGTTGTCATGAACAAACTCTTCACATACTATCACAAATGGACTAATGCTATGGATGGATTATGAGGCTTGTAAACAAGAAGTGTGCAAAATCATCCAACACAATATTAAACAATATTCGACTGAGATTTGGTTAAATTATATAGTTCACCATGCCATATACAACATAAAATATTAGCTCTAAAAATGGACCAATACAGCAGAGTGACTTGCTGTAAAATCTACTAACTTTGTGAGACCGGCAGCTTTCAGGAGATACAGTCTTTGTATTTGAACTTGTTTTTCTGCCCTATTGAGGTCCATAACTTTAAGTATCAAGTAGGAGATGGATTTTGGTTCTGACCATACAGATACAACAGCAGTCTCTTTAAAAATCTTTTAAAAATCACATTTTTGAATGAATAAAATTGAAAATTGAGATGAAAAATGAAAAACAAGGCAGCAACCTTTTCAACTAGACCTTCACAATATATTATGCCATACATCGTTTGATACACACACACACACTCCTTCAGTTTTGTTTGCCAAAACCTTAAAACACCAAATTAAAAAGAGCCAGGCGATATATTTTTAAAAATATTTTTTTGTATTAATGTGTCTCACAATTTTTGTATCCCCTAGCTGCCATTGATGGTATTGCAATCTGTTGACTGGCAGAGTAAGTGTCCTAATGCAGTTCGAAAGAGTGCAGATTATGTTTTGTTAAGTTTTTTTTTCTTCTTTTATATACATTTTCTCATTTCCTGCTGGGATTGGCTGCATAGCTTTTTTTTTTGCTTTGCTTTCTAACACAGCACTTTGGAGATGCACTTCAGGTAAAAGCACAATAGAAACCCTTTCCTTGTCATTCAAATCATGCTGAGAGGTGGCAGTGTGTGTTTCTGCACATCTAGAAGTGTTATGGAAAATGACTCATCCTTTTCATAAGTGTGATGTGACTGAGGTGTAAGCGTGATTCTGGCGCTTTGGCGTCAGAGCACCAGTCAGGAATACCAACCTCTAACATTTAAAGTTTCTTATTTGAACACTAAAAGCAACTGAAGAAATGGTGTGCGTGTGCGTGCGTGCGCGTGTGTCTGTCTGTGATGTAATCGTCTGCGACACATTAGGCTTTGGGGAACTGGCAGAGTCATGATGTGCAACCTCATATGGTATGTAGGTGAAGTGACAGATTTTAGTGCACACACAAAAAACACACACACAAACAGCCTCAGTCAGACACAACACCGACTCACACACATACAGATGCACAGACAGTACAATGTGTCACACCACTGGCATCATATCCTGCTAAGATGTGCATCTCCTGCACTGAAGTGCAGCTGAGTAAAACTCTATTTTTGGATCCTGTTGATTTCTTTCCACAAGCAAAAATCCAGACTGAAGAAAGCTGTTGAAGGTGTAAAAAGGCAGGGTCAATTGGTAGCATGCTATTGACAGGATAAGGTTAGAGGTATACTTTATACATATGTACAAAAGAAATCATCCAGATGCAGTTTGGGTGTTATGACTTATGAAAGAAATTTGATTACCACCATAAAATGGGATTGTGCTCTCTTTCTTACGCATATTAAATATATTGTCCAGACAGCATGTATTCCAACAAACTACCCATTGTTGACTGTGGTAGCAGTATTATGAAAAGAACCTCTTACATTAGCATCCAAAGGCAGCTAGCTAAATTTGGCATAAAGATTGAAATCGGAAAACTAACTCACCTGGTTTTCTAAGAACATCATAAAATCAACATTCCTACACCTTTCAAAGTCCTAAATAATCTCAACACAAGAGGGATATGTCGGGTTTCTACAGGGGATTCAGACTAAGACCTGTGTGGTGGTGTAGTGGTTAGTATTGTTGCCCCACAGCAAGAGGGTCGCTGGCTTGTGCCTGCTGGCCAGCAGAGACCTTTCTGTCCTCTATTGCATCGAATCTCTCTCTGGTTTCCTCCCCAAGTCCCAAGACACACTCATTAGGTTAATTGGTCACTTTAAACATCCTAAGGTGAGAATGGGAGTGCAATCGTTTCTACATGCCTTTTTGTCAGTCGTGTGATGGAATAATGATTTATCCATGTTTTACCAAACATCTTGCCCAATGTCACCTGAACCAAACACAGAGGGTGATAGCATTAACCACCCCGCACACACACAAACACATACAGACACATTTAAGCCATAACAAGTATCCCGGTGTCACCTTTTCCTTCCTATGCCTTTCCATGTCAGTTATCAGCTCTTCGAACCATCTGAACCAAATGTCTGCTTACACGGAACACTCTGTGGTATAACATTATGATGGCCATTTACTGTCTAATCTTCAGAGCAATAATGATGTCTGTTGGCTGCTGCTCATGGTGAAATTGCATTAGGCTACTGGGTTTTCCATAATGGAGCGTTTCCTGATGCTCCATGAAAGATGATGTAATTTCTCCTTTAATCTGGGCCACATTGGTCTCTGCAGACTGTAAAGTTACTGGCAGTAGCGTGCAATATTAACCCAGTCTGACCCTGAGTGCTTAACTCTTTCAAGGTGATTTCAGGCTTATGTGATGTAATGTCAGAAAAGTGAAATGTTAGGTTCTCACAGTTTTCTCTTTTTTGCAATACAACATAGACTCTTAATACATACAATATGCTGCTATTAAAGCTTAAAACCTAGTATTAGTAATTTTACTGACCATTTGAAAACGAGCAATAAATAACACAAAGAAAACAATACTCTAGCCTATGATCACTAAGATCGACCAATCTTAATGAGTTCTCAGTCTTAACATTAAAGATCTTAGTGCACTGGTCTGATACACCCCACTTTCACACTTGTGATCCGCTGTGAGTTTTTTGCAAACTGTGTTCAGTATCCTCAGTCTTGCAAGACTTAAAGTTGACCTTTTTTCCTTGAATGTTATTAGCCACTGTGTTTGGACAGGTTGCATTAGCTAGCTTGCATTAAGGGAATGTTAACGTCCGAGATCGGCAAAGAAATTTACGTCTCTAGCTCAGGAATCAAATCGTGGACATAAAATGTAGGAAGGAAAACTGTATACTCTGTCGGAAAGTAATCATGTACATTGACTGCAAGATAAATTCAACTTAATAAGAGCCCTTGATAACACATGCGCAACTGGCATAAGCAAGCAACAGCACAAACACATGTTCATGACACCAGACAAGAAGAAGACAAGGTATGTGGAGCGTACTTCTTAGTATCGGCCCCTAGGCTAGGAATGTAATTATTTTTTCATTTATTCAGTTTCAAGGATGCAAGGATTATTCATTGTAATACTAACACATGCCTTCAAATGAGGTGCATTTGCACTCAGTTTGGAGTCAAACAAGAAGATAAAAGAGAAGCAAAACAAAGACAACCAAGAGCATTGAAACAAGTGACACAGAAAACAAAGCTTGCTCTCTGTTACAGATACAGGATGTGCAGAAAGATCTTCCTGTGCTACAGTTATTACTGCAAGTAGTGCAGTCACCATGATATAATGCGAATAAGAGAAGTTTAGGCTAATATTTTTAGCACACCTACCTGATTTTAAATACAGAGTGGACATTATAGTACCAGTAGGTAGGACTATGACTTCTACAGACAACTCATAACAGTTCATTTGAAAAGAAGTGAGAGCAAAGATGTATTATGCGGTGGACCTTGATAATGTGTATGCAAAATCATACAGATTAGAAAGAAAGAAAGAAAGAAAGAAAGAGAGAAAGATAATTATTTTCATTTCTGTCAAGCCTGCTGTCAATCATCTGATCTGACTCCTACGTCCTCACAGTAGTCAATCAGCTCTGCTGCTGGCGGTGTTGTTTGCTTCTTGAGATCATAAAGAGGCACTGGTATCAGCTTCTTAACATCTTAAAAACTCCCCATAGCACCTTTAAATGTGCAAATATGTGAGGTAGGTCCATTGGCCAGGTGCTCTGTATTGCACGAGTCCACACACATGGAAGTAGCAGACACGACAGAGCACTACCTGAGTAAAAGCAGTCTTTGTCCCTTGGAAAATTGATACACCTGTATCATTTCAAAAGTTTCATTGTCTTGAATGTTTCTCGGCTGTATTCGAGGTTAATCTGTACTTAATTGAATCATCCTTCAGTCGGCTCATAGACATCAAGTTTCTAAGTGGATTGTTCTTAGATAAGCATGACAGGCACTTCTACTTGAGATAAAGACAATTCATAATCAAATGCAAATACACCTATGTGAAGGTACTTTCATGCTCTGATGTAGAAATTCAACATTTTACGTTTATTCTGCCTTTGAACAAAAACAAAGAGACTCCTCTCATCTCTTAAACAAGCTGCGTTTAATCCCAAACACTTCTCCATTTCTTTCTCTTTTCTTTTCTTTTTTTTGTGGTAATACTCCACTTTCAAGGCTGTAGAACCTTGTGTTATTACTCCAAGCGTTTTTCCTCTACCGTCTCTTAATGCTCACTCGAACACCGGAGCTTGTTGTCCGCCAGCAAGGCTCCAATCAGTCTGCTGTACGCTGTTAAAGTCTTTTTAATCTGCGCGAGAGGAGAAGAAAGATAATTGGAAACAATCAAGGAGAAAGTAAAAGGCACTGAGGCGAGCACGGTGAGGAGACGTCGGTGTGGGAAAATGTTGTCTTTTATCTCTGTGAGACAAACAGTGATATCAAACATAATGATTCGCTCTTCACACGCCCTCACAATCACACACATAAACGAAAGGGGGAACGATTGTTAAGCTTATCGGTTTGCTGTTTTATAGAGAAGGCAGTTACAAAACTCAAAAATTAATTAAGCTATTAGAAATCAGACTGTCAGGTTCAAACTCTTGGTTTATCTCTCTCTTTCTTTCCCTCACAAACAAGAACAAACTCACTGAAACATTTGTAATCTGTCAAAAAGAGCTAGAACGATTTTTTTTTGCCGGAATTTGCACAATAGAAGGAGCTGCAGGAAATTTATATTACTAAATCATATAGTATAACCCAAAATGTGTTTCTCCTACCATTATTATGTTGTTCCCTCAATGATTCTGTTGGTTGAAATGCCAATATTAGCAAATCTTCGAGGCACCTTTGTGTCCTCTGTTGCATTTTGTTCCTTTTTCACATGATCAAACATATTGAATTTATTATTTATTTAGATTTTGGTTTTGTTTTGTTTTCAAGAGGTTAGGCAAATGGATCATGTCAAAAACATTGATGGGGTCTGGGAATTTCATCCAGCAGGGGTGGGGGTTGAACTTTGGCTGCTCACATCAAAAGCTATGGCCTCTATTTGTAAAGCACACCATTTAAAGACTGATATAAACTTTCCATCTCACATTTCATGCCTAGCAAGACAGCATATGTGAGATTGATTGAACACAAACAAAAAGGCACATGTTGGTTTTAGTAAAAATAAATATACACTAGTGCAACAATGACAACAATGGAGCTTTACAGCAGTTTATAAACAAGCTCTGGACACACAGAAAATCCCGGTTAAAAGCATTGATTCATCCGGTCTTTACAGAAGATTTGTTGACAAGTAGGAAAATAGCCTTTCCTGAAATACCGCCAGTCCTCAGGTGTAAAGTTTCTCTTCCTTTACTTCTTTTGCCCTCTAACTCAACTCCCTGTCAGCCATATCCACTCAAGCTGTCCCTGGTGAAGTCCAGTAATTGCACTGATTATTGCTGCTTTTACGGGTAACCGATCTCAGTGTTTGCGGATTATTTTGAGTGGGCTCCTTTCTGTTCCACTCAGCCCTGCCTCAGAGGACTAAAGGTGTATTTGTATGTGTGTGTGTGTTATGCTATCATCAGCGTGACCCAACCTTAAAATAATTTAGTCCAATAAATAAAGAGAGAAGACCACTTACTGTACGTGTCAGCATGTGAACACTGTACCCTCTTGGCCTCACAGTCCTGTATTGGTAAATGATGACAAGACTGAGGTCAGCAGTTGGATTAATGTGTTAATACAAACAAAGACAGACCACAAACACTTTAGGGCAAAGATCAGTTTTTTTCATGATTGTTTTTTTTTTTTTTTTTTTTGTGTTTTTGTTTAGTTTTTTGGGGATGTTTGACGTTTGAATGACTGAGACAGACTTTCTTTTGCGTTACGTTTATACAGTCTGACATGACATGGTACAACATGTAAGCGTGACATGAACCGACATGACATGATACACTTTACAAAATGTCCCCTTGGAAATTTGTCTTGGACTCAAGAGCTCCACAAGTGCACAAGTGCATTCAGATAAACAACAATCGATCAAAATAATGAATAATAAACACGGCAACACAAAACTTTTTTCTTGTTTCAACACAAATACAACATGTTTAATGTGCCATAGTAAGAAGTTTGGTGTTTCTCGCAGACTAAACCTTTGTTAGTTACATGTTGCTAAGATTGCTACACTGTGCTCAATTCCTATCTGACGGTGAACTACAGTCATTTAGAAGCAACTTATTACCTTTTTGTGGAAACTGAAAGTAGTTTTTTGACTAACTGTATAGTGTAAAGGTGAGGAAACACTAGGAAACAAAGATTTATTTCACATAACTAAACATTTTAGGTAAACAAAGTCAAAGTATTTCGGCAAGCATGGCTAACATTAGCAGAGCTAGCACAACTTCCTTGCAGTTTAACACCTACATACCTGTGCTGGTTAAGCATACCATTTCTACCAGACACAGTCTACAACTTTGTTTCCATTTAACAGATCAGAAAACTGCCAAAACATGTTGCCCTAGAAAATGCAATGTGCCATCTCTGCTCGGTTACACCCAGATCATTACAGCATTAAGGCAACAGCCATCAACAGGATCTACAGCTCTTGCTAGTGTGTGTCTTTGCAAGGGTAGCAGCAGGGTTTGCATAGAAATGGGACTAAGATAGCACGTAAGAGGGAACAAGTGAGCCAACAAGCAGAATGAGGTTTTGATTAAAGAAAAGCATCAAAGTCTTTGAAAGCTACATGTCTGCCATTTTGTAGAGGTCACTCTGATCTGACCAATTTGGATTGCAATATTGTCTAAATCCAAAAGAGAGACAGACTAAATGTGCTAAATAAAATATACAAGAAAGACATGTTTGAAGTATCCAAGTCAGTATATATCATATTATGTGTCATGAAATATATATTTTTGATCAGCATATGAGATTAATAGAAAGAAAGCAAGTATATGAAAGGAGAGACATGCTTCAATTTCAGCTTACAGCTCTGTCCCCCTATGAGACTGAGTCTGCCTTTGAGGGAACATTGACGAGTAGATGAAATTCTCTATCGCTTCATCTATTTCCTTCTATCTCACGCACACACTCTGTGCATTTGCAGCCCAGACTTGAGACAAACATTCAGAAACTGAGCCAAAGGGATTTGTATTTGTATATCTGTTTTCCCCTAGCTCTAACAAACAGAGAGGCAGAGGAAACCATGAAGACACACACACACACACACACACACACACACACAATTTATGCACATACAGACAGAGGATAACAAGCTGAAACAACATAATAATGCCTCACATCTGTGTAAGTACTGAATCATTGCAACAGTCCCATGATGTAACATGATTACACACTGTTGACTTTCCTTGTTTAACCTTGCTTTATTGGAAATGAACAACCAAAAAGGAAAAAAATAATAATTTGCAGTGCTTTTTTCTCTCTCTCAAAGTTAGCATTGTGAATGAATTGAAATAAATCAAATTAAGTGCTCAAACTGTGAATGTGTATTTCAAATCTTTTAGTTTTCCTTTATTTCCACACTAGAATAAATGTACTCTGAGGGAAAAGCTGTTTCTAAAATTGTTCCAAACTAAGACCATGTTCTTCTGCTTGCTTGAGGTGATAACTCACATGAGTGCTGTTTGCCCCGGCTTTGGCAACACTTTGGGTGATGAGAGGTTATTGCTTTGCTGTCTTGCACTTAATGCAGGTACTGACCTTAAAGAGTGCAATAACACGAGACTAAGCTCTGTGAGGCTATAAGAAATACACACTGTAAAATGAATAAATATTGCAGTCCAAAGGGCTTTTTGTGATTCAGAGCAGTAGCTGTGAACCATGCCAGGTGGTGGTCTTGGCATAAATGTTTTTGTCAAAAGAACATGAGATGTTCAAAGCGTGATGTACTACATGTTTGTGTTTGTGGTGATATTTTTCCAGTTTGCAAGTAAGGTTCTTACCAAAGGTCTGAAAGCTGAACACATGTAAGCTGTCAAATAGCTGCTATAACCTAAAAGTCTAACTGTAGCTTATAAAAATGACAAACCCTCGCACTGGTAGGCAAGAAAGTGCTTGGGGATCAGCCAAAATAAAACTTGCTTGGATTTTTAACAAATCTGAGTATGAAAACCCAAAATATGCCAAATCTCAAGCTTTCCAGATATTTCAGTGTTTAGCAAAAATACAAATTTGTGGTGAAGTTATAAAAAAGATCAGTTATATATTGGAATAGCTGCTGAAAGAAGCCAACCAAGTGGCAAACAACTGTTTATCTAAATTATTAACCAATCCATTGGTGTTTATTCAGCTAGCACCCATAAACAACATGAAGCTAGCACCAATTTACACTGTGAAGCTAACTCATTACATTTTGTATTTTAAAAAAGACCCAAACAGTGTTCTACAGAAATATATAACAGAGACTTTATATTAATAAACAGACTAAAAGCCGAGTCAGAATCTTTGGTGGGCAGCCATTCACCACAACTGAGAAGAAAGTGATATAATAATGTCTAAAAGTGGGGTCAAGTCCAAGTCTTCTAGCCGGGCCCCTGGGGTATCTACTTAACTGGAAGTATATATATGCACACCCATAAATAATTCACACTTTTTTATGCTTTCTGTTTAATTCTTTTGTATGGCTCTTAAACATACAGAACCAAACTTAGAACTCAAAAAAAGATGTTTGTCCCAAATCCTATTATAAAGAATTTAAAAACTTGAAGCCATGATCACCTCCTAAAATGTAAAATGTAAGTGTTCCCTTTTTTTTTAATGCAAAGTTCTAACAAAATGAAATATGCAACATTTCAATACAGAGAATACTAAATAACTAATATGCCATTAAGTGTATTTCTGGTCACAATACTGTGCATAACAAGGACGGTTTAAATGATTGTAATATGGGAACTATGTGAACTGTGTTTCAAAGTTCAAAATCTTTGGTTCTATATTTTTAAATTATAAAAAAATATATATTATTTTTTGTTTTACAGGCTGATAAATTGTCATAAAATAATTGTATCACTCTCTTGACCAAAATTAGATGAAGGGCAGAAGAGTTGTGGTTGCAATCAGTGGTATAGATATGATTGTACCCTACAGTCCTCACACAGGCCATCAATTCCAAAGTGTGTGTGTGTGTGAGTGTGTGTGTGTGTGAGTATGTTTATATGCATTACCTTGGCTTAAAACCATTAGGAATTCCTAATCAGGGCTATTGATCTGCTCTGGCTATCCCTTGTTGCTCTGTTCCTTCTTACCTGATAAAAGAGCACTGAACAACAACTTAGCAAGGACACACACACACAGTTACAAATACACACCTAACATACCAACAAGGGACTACGGTTTCTTACTGACCAAGTGAGGACATCTGTTTCTATTTTAAAAAATCATTGATTTTAATGTGTATAATTTTACTGTGATATTACTTTCAAAGTGGTTTTCTTTCTGTCTTCTTGAAGTTGTCAACAGGGGAGACATTTGCAAAGTTGTGTGCTATCTACCTGAACAAAGACGGCTTACTGTGGACTCAGATTCAGCCTGCTGTTCATGAGATATATCAGAACAGTTGTAAACACCGTTTATAAGACTTAAATGGAGATGAAAGAAGCATTCTTGCCATCAACAACACTTGTATTTGAAGAAGGATAATTGTGGACTGAACATTATGCAGTGCAAAGTGTTTTGTGTAGTCAATGCTTGTTGCAATTTAATAAGAAATCATCGATTGTCTGTTTTTATAGGCAAGATTTGAATCTAACAGCACCTGCTTTTTGATGGTGTGAGCTGTGTCAAAGCCTTTTAAAATTCAATCTTGGCTGGTCTTACAGAAAGCTTAGCAGCTTTAGAGTCTCTTTAAACCTGTCAAACATACAAAAGAAGAATATACCAACACATGTAGTGTATGACTGCATATGTTTTTCTCTATACATACACACTTACTTTGATATGCAAAGTGGGCCAGCAAAAGCTTTGACAGATGCTGCAGACTCCACCATTACTGTTCAAAACACAAGGGAGATCCAAGTGAGAATGAATAAGCAGGACAGCTGAAGAGGAAGTAGGAGATGGAAAGAGAAGGGAGGAGAGGGGAGGCAGGAGGCAATAAGGCCTGGAGGCATGAGGGTGAGTCGGGAGAGAAGAGGGGGAATGATTAAGGGTGAAGGAAACTTAAAGTAAAGGAGAGGAGAAGGTGAGGGGGGAAAAAAGGAGTTTGGCCATGACATGGAAGCAAATCGTGCAGGGTAAGTTATCTCCTGGAGCAGCTGGTTGGAAGTAAGGTTCATAGAGCAAGAGAGGGGAAGGAGATAGATGTGAGAGGGGCAGAAAATCTATGTGTGATTATGAGTTTTGAACTTACATTTACTCAGGCAGCATAGAGCAGAGAGGTTACATCAGTGTTGAGAAATAGAGTAGCTACAGCTCATGATGAAGAATTGCAGTAATTCCTTTTCAGATTTTACAGTTATTTCCATTAGTGTAATGCATTTACTTTTCTCAGTGATGATAAAATTCACCCCAGCAGTTTTACATCCCAAGATCGTGAAACAGGAAAAAATTGAAGAGGTGTGTTTAGCTTACAAATGAACAAATTCTATTGTGTGTTCAAAGTGTTCAACTTTGAAAAAGGTGGCGACTTATGTGTTTTTTGTAATGTTATGCAGTTAGCCTTGACTTACTCAGGGATTCCACTGGATCTGGAACGGCTCCACTCCGCTCCGGACTGGCATTCGATCAAATACGCCATGACAGAGCGCCCACCGGATCCGATCCACTGCCGTCATCTGAAAGAAGCACTTGCAAGATCACTGATTTTCCTCGCAAGAATGGACGAGAGCTCACGTTTCACCGTGAGATATTGAATGAGATCCGCCGATCGATACATATAAACAGCGGTGTATATAAACACCCACATCCAAGAACCCTGGCCTCTCTTATTATTGAGTGAAAAATAGTTCAACATATTGACTTTATTTTATTTTGAAAATTAACCGGATATTTTACTCTGTAGCCACATACAACTTTTGCTGCTGCTCATGCTGCGCTGTACTGAATTGATGCACTGTGCAAATAGAAGCTTTGCATAATTGATCCGCCTACCGTTCTGGATTGGATCGGACTGGACCGGAGCTGTTCTTGATCCTGTGGGTTTTAGCCATTAGTGGCTGATAACCTGATGACACCATTGCTGTTATTTTCACAGACTTAACCAACTCCTCTCAAAGCCTCAACGAAAATGTCACCTTGCTGCACGTGACAAGTCAAGACCTTCACGTGTAAAATTGGTGGTTTTCCACTTAATGCCACCATAATACCAGGGTGGTACAGCCTCCTTTGCTGTTCCAACCCGGCACATATGTTGTTGTTTTTCAGCCTTTTATATCAGACTAATGTTTGCTTCCACCTCTCTTGAAAATGTGACTCAACATCCAGCATAAAAAAAAACAAGTGCAATCGATGTGTGAAACACTAAGTGCACATGAATTCATAATGACTCATCAGTGTACTCAGTCAAAAAAAATGTGAAAGACAGAGGTGGAGAGGTCATGCATGCAGAGCTAAGCATCAATAAGAAGCTCAAAAAGAGCAGAAATGAGAGTGGGGCAGGCTAAAGAAGGAGCTGAAAGACTAATGGATGAATAGAGTGAAGCAAAGAATAAGCTTGAAGCTAAAGGAGAGAGATGGAGAGTCGAGGAAGGAAAGAAGTGAGTAAGGAAGATCAAAGGGTAGCTATAAGGAAAAGAGAGAGGGACAGGTAAACAGAGTTTGTATTGTGTTTGCTGTAAGGAATGAGCAGGGCTGCGGTGCAATAAATCACAGAGAATAGTCATTTGGACAAGTTATCTGTTCCACTTCTTGGCAATGTGGGTATACACACACACACAAACACAATCGCAGCCAACATACGCAAAGAGACTCTCCCCTTAAATGAACTATTTATGGAAACAAACAGGTGCTACTGATAAAGAAATAATTAGAAATGGTTTCAAAATGGTGGTATTAGAATCTATATAGTACCGAAGATTGAGTAATTAACCCCCAAAACCTTTTCCAAGACTTCCCTCTCTCTGTCTGTCTCTCTGTGGGGAGATAGAGGCTGGGGTTGCTCACTTGTTCCCAGGCAGACATGGCTAATTGAATACAGAATCAACGCTTCTCCGCATTGCTTACACGCTACACATGCTAAGTACCTCTACAGAGGGAGAGTGAAAAGTGAGGGCAGAAGGGATAGACACTGTGAAAGGTGAGAAAAAAGAAAGAGCCTTGACAACATGTAGAGTTTTAAAATGTTGGTGTTGAGGTGGGAGCATAAAATATTCTCAGGAAAATAAGCTTCAAATGAAAACTATCTGTAACAGCAGCAAAAAGGCTGGTTCCCTTGAGGAAGTGCTGAGAAACAAAATCAGGTTTTTAAGTGTTCTCTGCAGACAGACTTTCAACTGAAATAGTCAGAAGTTTTGAGCAATTGTTTCTACCAAACTACCTAATGCACACTTCCTGATAGACTGGATACATGCAGTAGATGACTACTCAAGGTCCGCGCATTCATGCATAAGTTATGACACTCTCGACCTAAATGGAGACCTGCACACTTATATTTCAACCCTTTTTAAACATCGGTGCAGGTTTCTTCTCCACTAATGGACATGTTAACACAAGATTTGTGTTGCTACATTATGTAGTTGTCTTATATCAGAGGGAGACAATTAAAGGACAAGAATTTAAGTTGTGGCAACCCATGTCCATCATCCAAGACTGGCAACGCTCCCACTTAGCTGGAAGTGGTAAAAGAGTTGTATTGACACTACATACTTCAGGATTATTTGGACAAACAATTGTTTACATTGACCCTTAAATCAGCAATAAGGGGTGATGAATTGGGCTCCAAATCTGGCCTAAGAAGCCCATCATACAGCCTTTCGACCTCTGGTTTGTTTCCTTCTATCCAAATTTTAAATCTATGAACCAAATGGTGCCAACACCTTTTTTCTTGATGTAGGTCATAGTATGTGAGAAAGAAGGCTAAGCAAGCCTGTTCATTGTGTTAAATCACAACAGGTGGTGTGATTCAAGAAAAAACATTTTTGGTTCTGTGGTTTTAATCAATATTCACCAAGGCAAAAGTAAAAAAGTCACAGAAAGTGAAATGTTGAAATCTCTAACCCATCAACAATATTTATTCGATATGGTTACAGCTGGGGAAATCCCAGTCTTGAATCTAATTGGCTATCATTCAAAGATACAGCCCCCGGAGATGGTGCCAAGTTTTAGAGGCTTAAAAAAAGGAATATTCTAGAATAGAACAAGCAATATAAGACTTTAATCCACTGCTTTCTTTTGATTTTTGTTCTCACCATTATTTTGACTTAGACCGGCAAAACAAGATGGACATTGGAGTAAAGGCTGAGAGACAAGGTTGATTACTTAGAGGTTCAATGATAGGGTTTAACACAAAGCAGCATCAATGACAGATCATATCCGATGGTTGCTGCTCTTGGATAGCCAAAGACTCATTTTCTTTCAGATCTGTTACCTTAAATATAACCCAAACCTTAATGGACAATAAAAAAAACAGCTTCTGAAACAGAAACCTATGTTCTTAACAACAGATTCTGTATTTGTATGCATGATTATTTTCAAGTGAAGAATCAGCTCATCTTAACCTGGTCATACCTCTGACCAATGAAAAGTTATAAATCAGGCAACTGGTGTAAACCAAATGCAACTTGAGCAACCTCTTTAGCCTTGTGATCTCTCTTGTGGTAAAAGCTGTATTGATCATTTAAATGGACGAGGGCTTTTTGTCAAATAAGGTGGATTTGGCCTTCAGTTTTTCCCTTCAGCATTTTTTCACTTGCTCATTGGCAGATTATGGTTTGTATCTCTTCAGTGTGCGTGCCACAGCAGGTATGTGCCATTGACGGAGCTGCACTGTGCTCCTCCTCATTGCTAAATCTTACCAGAGGGTTATAAGATGCATCGTGTGGCAAATCAGACTGAACTATGCATAATGTAAAAATGAAAGTCTTTGAAAAGTGAATTCACAAATTTTAATGTAGAATCTTTGTCATGCAGAGGGATGATCAAGGGCACTTTATTTCTTTTCAACTGTTCAATTAGAGACCGTTATTTACTTATGTTCAGTAGTTCGGTCTGCCAGCTCCCAACAACAAATATCTGGGTCTTTTAGGCTGGCAGAAAGTCCAACTCTCGTCACCAGCCACTTGTTCGCATTGGCTTTTTGCCACTGTGCTCTGGGAAGGTAGTGCACAGTGGTCTTGTATGAGCTTGTAAAGCTGGAAGCTGCTGTTGGTAATTTGAAATGAGCTGGCATTGTTACGGTTTGTCTGACAAAACAATGAACTAAAAGCTGTTCTGAGCTGCAGAGTTGTGTCGATTCTCTGTGGGGTTGTCAGCACCAGCCAGTGTTTCACAACATGAGGAACAAAGATGTAGTGCAACTGTCAAAATGTCATATAACGGGAAGCCATGCATGGCAACCTGAAATCTTGAAAGTGCATTTGAGTCAAAATCTTTTAGTCCTTCTGTTCTGGGTACTGTGTTTCATTGTGAGTAGATTCCTTCTATATATTTAGACCGGATGCCATGTTTGCAACTTATCTAAATAGGATGCAAATGTTTGCACGTGGTCTATATTACACTGAAACTGGATAAGATGGACAGGACCAGATGCAGCATCTGCATGCTTTGAGTGATCACATCATTTTTAAAATGTGTGACTAACAAACTGCACAGTTACTGACTAAAACACACATGTGGACGAGAGGCAGCATAAAAAATAGGGTTTGGTTTTCACAACTTTACTGTCCACATACAAAATGTCATGGATAAAACCAAAAAAGACAAGGACATATAGACTACTACAGATGTTTACAAATGCCAACAATGATGAATTAGATTAAAACCTGGATTATAATTTGACGCTGTGAGGGCAATTATATTATAAATCGCCGCCTGTTTTATCTCACCACCCTGATTGGGTTCAAATTAGCATAACCACATGTTTACCATACATTATCCTGCCAAACGTACAGCCACAACCTTAACACATGAGCAAGTTGACACAAAATACTATTTTTTTTTTTTATCATCTTTAAAACTAGAAAATACTTTTCATTTCCACAGCCTGTAACTCTTGCATGGCAACAGCCTCTTATCAGCAACCTTGTGGGATAAATTAACATTAAATTGGCTTTCCAACTCAAGGTCAAGTCAAAGCAACAGCCTGCTTATTTGTTATAAATCATATTAAACCCAACATCTCATTGAAGGCAATGTTAGACAAGGGGAACTGGATACCCACAGGAAATCTATGTTGACATTTCTGTTCTCAATCAGAGCTTTAAAGCTGACACACATTTAAACATAAATTAAGTAAATTTAACAAGGTTGCTTTTGTTAAGTTTCTTTGACGTGATCAGCAGCTTGGATATGTCCTCTGCAGATTTGCTGCAGTCTCATGGATTGCAGTAGTCTTGTTTCACTTTTCTGCCTCAGTAGCTTCTTAAGCTAACTGCACATATTACCAAAGTCCAAAACAGTTTGTCACAGTGTTCACCATTTAAGAACATTTCCATAAGCTGATAATTTTGTCCCAGTGTCAACAGGCAGAGGTCAAGTGTTATTAGCGTTGCAAAAGTTTTGACAATCAGAATCAAGTATTCAACACAGCTTGGTGATTAGTCAGAAGGCAGGTATGAATGTAAAATGAAATAAACCCATGAACTGTGTGTTGTCCACAAACATCTAGCCTTTTCTATGAAATCCTAAAAACATCCAATCTAGGGAAGACACTTCTTTTTTGTGTGCAGACACAATACTGCACTTTCATGTCATTTCCTTAGACATGGTTTGTACTGCGGTAAAGCTTAACTAGCTGCCTGCTTACTAGGTCTTCTTCTGGGGCTTTGCTTTCGCTCCATTTTATGGCAGGTGGCTCAAAGAATCGACTATAAACCAATGAGTTACATGGTAGTGCTGTATGTTGATTTTTAGCACATTATCAATATCTCATTTTCTATAAAGTTGACTATCATTAATGTGACAGCCCAAGTTTGAATTGAATTAAGTGTCTGCTTGTATATTTGTTTCCAAATATCCATTCATTTGCTCACATACGACACTTTGAGTCAGGTTTTTACATATTGTGTGTTTGTTCTCTGTTTCTGCACCTCTACGTTTAAGGTCAAACCCCAGACAGTATTGATTAACATATTGAGTGTGTGATCAATAAACAGCTCACCATTGATCTCACCTAGATAATTGAAAAATCTCACACTCTTCTCATTGTTTCCCACCCTTCGCCATCAATCTTTTCATCTGTTTCCTGACTTCCTTTCAATCTTCTCATTTTGTCAGCGAACCTGGGGTACAATGATTATTCAGACTAACACCTTGGATGGATGAAGGAACAGACTTTTCATTTTCATTGCTTTAATTTCAAATAATGACTTTTTAAGTTTAACTTTTGCTCCTTTCGTTTACCTATTTGTGAGCATTTCCCTAATTTCATATATAATTCAACCTTATTTTCTCCTTTTCATTTTTTCCAATCCTTTTCACCTTATTAAATAGACAAACTCAGTAATTTGGAGCTGTAATAATTGGGGGCAACTAAATGTCTTTTCTTGCATCATACTTCAATTTTGACCAATTTTCATCATAAGAACCCCCCAAAACTTACTTCCTTTGAAACATCGGACTAATGCTCACAAAATGTCTTTCAGGGTAGTAATTTGAAGTTCAGACATCCCTGTTGAAAAAACTTTTGGCCACTTTTGGGAAAAAGCTTCCATTATCCGTGAGCTCGAACTCATTTTCTTTCTGCTTTGTTTCATTTATTTACCTTCATTCAAAAGTAAAACACAGACAATCCATTTAGTATCTTTTGTTTTGTTATTCCACTGTGAGTTATATCCCAAAATAATAACTGAATCCATGTTTTCTGACTCATAGATTATTCAGCAGTCTCTCTCCACATTTAAAAACATTACAATCAATTCAATTATCATCAGAAGAGGAAATGGAAGTTAAATAAGGTGAGTAATCCTTCCTGCTTTTTGAAAATTGGTGTTATTCTCTAAATGCAGCAATAGACCTACACTGTGGGATTAGAAGAACGTAGGAGTGGGCTAAATGAGTAAATGCTCTGTGTAATTCTGGCAGTCACGCCATTTCAACCTCCTCTGGTGTAGCTTTAATGACACTCAAACATACACAAAAATATGCAGATTCGAAACACTAAGAATTCAGACCAGTGCCTGTCTCTGCTGCTCTTTAGTAAAGACAACACGCATGCTGGTAATTCCTCATGGAGCGCCAGCATAACCAGGCTGAGAGGGTTTTAATACACACTTGTCTATATTTCAATCAATCTTTATTTATATAGCACCAATTCACAATCGTTATCTAAAGACGCTTAGCAAAAAAGCTGGTCTAGACCATACTCTGTTTAGACCCAATATAAAGATGGGAGAAGATCGAGCCCCATCTTGTAAGATCAGACCCACTCCTACCCCACCTTTAACCACATGAAGTGAAAAACTTTGCAGCATTTCTCAAGTTACAGTGGAGAGGGAAAAGTTCCTTCAGGGCAAGACAGTCATCTGCTGCTACTGAATTAGGCTTAAAGAGGGGATAGAGGAAGATGCAGGAAGAGCGATATGGACAAAGGTGAGACTGACACGTGTCGTTGAAGAAGATGGAAAGCAGGCAGGTCCACAGCAGCAAAACGTCTGCAGCAGTGATCCAAAGGAACCTACGGCATGACGGAGCACAGGGACTCCCAGAAAAGCCTGTATTAGCAACTCTAGTGGGACTTGTTGACCAAAAGGTAAAGTCCCACTCCGATCAATTTTTTTACTACTTAGCTTTATCTGTGGTTTTTAAATTGTGATTATTACGTTTTTAGCCACAATCGCAATATTTGTGTCATTTTCAAGCGCTTGTCTTCTGCAGAGCTCCAGTAGCTTATTAGCAATTCACCTCTGAGTCGTGGGCGGAGACAGCGCTGCTCTGCACACTCATCTTCACGCTAGCTTGCAGCCTGTCGTTGCTGGTGTAGTAGAAGTGGCACGTAGCATAGGAGCTGTTCAGCTCTCGGACACTTATGTCTTTAGGGGCATGATAAAAGAGAATAACATAATTAGCTTTCTTACGAACATCGCAATCCGCTAACGCACATGCTTGTTCCGCAATTGTCCTCTCTATTTCTCCGAGCCTGACTTGCATAGCGGGGCCTCGGGGGTGGAGCTTGAATTTGTTACGTAGGAAATCTCACTGAATCTGAGGCTGCCGTTTGGGTCTGCCAGAGTTTCAAAGAGATTTGAACGCAAAAATACTCAGAAATGCAGAAGGAGAGAAAGGTGCTCAATGCACCTGTACCCTCAGCAGTCTAAACCTCTAGCAGCATAGCTAAAAGCTGGCCCAGGCCTGAACCAGTTCTAATTATGAGCTTTATCAAAAAGGAAGGTCTTGAGCCTCCTCTTTAAGGTGGAGAGGGTGTCTGGCCTTGCACCTCAACTGGTAGTTGATTCAAGAGTAGAGAACCCAGGTAACTGAAAGCTCTACCACCTAGACCACTTTTGAAGACTTGAGGTGCAGGCTGGCAAGTTATGACCGCAATGTCCTGGAGGGGCAATGGAGAATTGCAAGCTCTATTTGGGACCATAAGAGGGCTTCCACAATATCACATTCTCACTTTCACAATTATTGTAGCTATAAAATACCACAAAAAACATTATCACACTATTTTCTTGCTCATTGTCAGTCTTCTCTATTTTTGGTGAGTACTTTTCTTGGCAGGGGGTGAGCACTATCATGAAGGGGGGTGGTTCAGTGACACCACAGCTAACTGTTAAGCCTCCCCAAGGAGTCATTGGCCCAAGTAAATGAAATACTAATGAACCCATGATAACTCTAATGATGTGTATGCTCTTGCCGCCCATCTTTCCCATTTATCTTAATGCTTGGGTGTTGGGGGACATTTAGGACCATATGGTGGTTTATGTAACTTGGGGTGTTAAGAGAGCACTGAGCACTTCCTTCAACTAAAGCGCAAGTACCTTATGTTTATCTAAAAATCACCTTCTCACATTAATAGTTACCTCTTGTCAACATCACATAAGCTGTTGAATACAGTATATATGGGAGTATTACTGATTTTAAACAAGCTCGAAGGTGATCTGAAAAAGAAGAAGCACAAAGAATGAAAAATGACTTTGATCACAAGGAAGAATTTGCATTCAAAATGTTTTGTGAAAGTGGTTATAATTGCATTAAAAATACAATTAGCGGTTTTCATTTGAATTTAAAGGTTGTTAAATACTCAGAATCCTCAGACAAAGTTCCCAAAAGACACATGAAATGCTGTTCACTGTTCCAGATTTAAGGGTTTGTTCAGTTTGAAAAGTTTTTGGCTTTGAATATTTCCAAACCTCCCTGGAATATGAGAGTTCTACAAGAGAGATATTCGAAACTTTTTAAGTCTTTGTATAATTGATAAAAATCGTTATGTAAACTAGCCCTTACCAAGTGAAATAAAAACTAAAAAGCTTAGAGCTTCCATTAGTAGTGCAGCAATAGGAACTCCAAACAGGCTTAGAGATAAAAGTGCCGCTAATCATTTTAAAGCAAGTATCCTTCGAAAGTCAATGATAGTGCTTGATGCCTGATGGCGGCAGAGTAGGTTGTTAGAAATAAAAAAAGGGGGAAAGTAGGACGAATGTGAAATTCAGCAAAGAGAAGATTGACTGGAAACAGAGAGTCGGATAAGAAAAGAAGGAAAGAAACAAAGTGAGCTGGTGGAAGCAGGGCGACTGGAGGGCAATCTGGATAAAAAGATGGAGGGCTTGAGGAAAAAAGAAAAGGATGCAGGGTGAAGAAGGGGATGAAGGTTAGAGAGCAGAGGGGAGTATAGAGATAAGAGGTAAAGGGGATTGAGGGGGAACAGGATTACCAAACCCCTGCTTGCAACTTACAGGCGCATTGCAGAGCTTAACAAGAGGAACATAAACAACCACATGGAGGAAAAAAATAATATCTGGCTTTCATCCTCCCTAAAGCTATAGGCTGCCGCAGCTGCAAGTGCAACACTTCTTCTGGTGCAAGGAATATAAATGTGGCAGGATATGATCATCATCATCATAATGCACAAGATTCTTCTGCAAAACTGGGTTGCACTTGTCTTTAAAGAGATAATCCAGTATTTTTAGAGTGGGGTTGTATGGGTTACATGTCTCTGGTAAGTGTACAGGTCACACTGAATGCTGGTGAACTCTGCCCTTTTTCATGAGAAAGTGCTGGGAGGGCCGGCACGCAAGCAAGGTTATAGTCTTCTTTAGATAGGTTCAAGTCTACCATGTCATTTAGCTCGTTTTAAGAGACCCTGATCCAAGCGCTCATCTCAGCGTAAGTAGGGTTGGGCATCAAGTCTTGGGCATCGATGGGAACCGGGACTAACATTCCAATTCTCCCAGAACCGTTCAAATTTTAAAATTTTGATTCCAAGTTTCAAGTCCGCCGACTGGAAGAAGTAGCCGAACACCAACGAGGACATTGCCACAGCAGGAACAATGAACTCTTATCTTAGTGCAACATTAGCAACACAGTTATATCATGCAAAGGAGGGTGAACGCCCAACATGATTAAACACCTCAGGATTCATGGAGGAGAAATGCCTAAGTGCCCGTCTTTGATGCGCTTTATCTGCTAACCAGCCAGAATCAAATTAGTAAAACAATAAATTACTTTTGTGTTCTGCTAACATTGAAGCAGCGAACAAATTGTGCCATGTACGGTGGGTCAACTTAAATATCCAACTAATGTTAGCCCTTGTACTTTTTCATAGACAAATGACCTGACAACAAAAATTGATACTTATATTCTGGTTGAAAATAGCCCTGTGAGAGATTCAAAGTAAAGTTCTTTAAAAAGTGAATATAATTTAAAAATTCATGGAGAAGATCAGAAATTTTATCCAAAAAGAAGAACTCCAGTTAGCATCCTCATTTAAACCATGCTTGTTTTTTTTCCTTAATATCCTGCTTTTTAAAAGAATCAGAATAGAGAATCGTTTGGAACTGGAATCGAAATGAGGTATCGTTCAAAATCAAACGATACCCAACCCTTAGCATAAGAGTACTCTCTACTGAGAAAAATTTCAGCACTTTTCCATCAGAAATTCCCTTTTTTTTCTTTTTGTTTCACACTATTAGTGGATGAAACACATGCTTGGGCTCTTCTGCCTGCCGTGCTGATCAGCTAATCAGGTCTAATAATCGACTTTGAACTAAATTAGGCAGTATAAAAATGTTTAGATGAAATCATACTCAATAAATACAAGATACAAAAACGCTAGATTGAGCTACTTTTGCCATGTTGCTGTATTTTAGCTTACAAGATTTCTTGGAGGGATAACTCTGGTGTAGCATCGTTAAATTTAACAGAGTAACTTGTAGCTTAATGCCCAATATTTTACAAAAAAACTTGCCCATCACTCTCAGCATGCTTCGCACAGTGAAGCAGAAGCTTTAAATACACAGTATATGGTGGCACTTATTCTGGTGGTCATGATGCTGCATGTCAGTGACGAAACTTTTGCTGTTCTAGTGCTATTTTCAGGGTAAATAAATGCAACACATTGAACTTTCTCAGCATTTTATACTTTGGTATTTGGTCCAACAGTGCAGAGGACACAGCCAACTCTTTGGATGAAGAAAAGGTGCTAAAAGTACAGCTTGTACACCAAATTTTACTATACCCAATAATACTGAGGCTTGTATGGATAAGTAATTTTTAAGACTAGTAATCAAAGCATGAGATCCACTTTTATGTCCCTCAGTAAGCAGGTAATAGCTGTAATAAACCAATTACAGGCGCTTCAGTTGATGTTGCTGCCAGTGTCCCTGCTGTCCATATACTCTCCCTGTGTTTGAGTTTGGGATCCAACATGTGTGGACAGTTCCGATTACCTCACTTTTGCAATCGCAAAAAATAAAGTAGGTCAAAGTTTGTCAAGAAAATTTCAAATGATGCAATAAGCTTCGTAAAGGCTTTAAGAGGCAGCAGCTGTAATGGCTTGTGTCAGGTTACATTCAGGGTCTTCATAGAGCACCAGTGTAAGGTGAAGAGTTTTTTAAACTATCAGCCTTGTAAAGTTATTTCAGTGGAATCACAGACTAATAAAAGATGACTCTGGAAATCACAGTGTTGGTCTCCAGTAACAGTGGGGTCCGTTCTCTGAAAACATTCGCACAAGCAAATGAAATTCATGCATTACATTGCATGTATACGTTGACTTCAGTACACCCGTAATACACTGAGCAAGACTGACACTCCTTCATGTTTGCTTTTCAGCTTAAAGGTCACTGTGGTGTGGATGATGAGTGTTTACATCGAACTGCACGATACTGCTGAACATAGTTTTTGTCCAAGTGAAACGCTGCCACAATGCTCACACACAACTATACACCAAAACACACATCCAAATCTGGATAGGAAGCTTAGAGTACACATTAATACTTTTGGCACGTGCATGGACCTACACACATACGCACACCCTTGGGCCCTACTGAGTAATAATTCGCATGGTAAATAATAAGGATTTGACTTGAAAGATTACTGGGTCTAAAAATGTGTGAGCGTGTGTATGTGTGTGTAGAGAGTGTATGTGCTGTCATTGCCTGCAGCAGTCACTCATTGGGGGTTCTAAGCTTGATAAGTGATGTGTGTGTGGACGTGTCAATGATTGTTTACATCACTGACAGAGCAGTAGGCATGAGTCATGCTGTTTGCGTACTATATGCGTTGACACTAAGGTTATAATAGATATGGATTTTTTTATTCATTTTTCCCTTTTTTTCACAGATTTCTTGTTTTTTTCTTGTTCAAGCTCATGTTGGTTGAAATTTAGATCTGTTTTATAAAAAAAAAGATGAGCAACCAAATCCATTACACATAAAAGATCTGAGTCAGGCAGCTAGCTTCTGTTAGCTTCAATACACTGATATCAAATTATATCACGATGACAAGCAAATCTACCTTTGACAAGCATAGTAACCTGCTTAAAAATTGTTCTTCTGTTAATACAATGTTGTTAAAATATCATGTAATAATGCATCTGCTTATATCTGCATCTGTGCTCTAGGGATTGTTTCAGTGTGGAATGACAGGTGGCATGAAAGAGATGAAAACTGAGGCCAGGATGGCACAGGGCTGTGTTCAATGGGTCAACTATGTCAGTGTATCAACTGGGGGTGTAAAGATTCCCAAATCTGAATTAGTGACTTACCAATGTTGACTGTTCCCGGGTTATAGACCTTAATGCACAAGCCTGTGGCAGCCTAAGTTGGTAAACGTGTCGTGTGAACCAGTCAGTGGTGCAGTTTCATGTTTGTGAATGCTCACATTTCTTATGGAGTCATCGAGACTAAAGTGTGTGCATCAGTATTTGTGAATTATAACTATGAAGACACTCATTTTGAATATGTGTGTATTTTGTGTGTGTGCTTGTCTTAGTGTACTTGTGAGGACCGATTATTTATGGATAACCTTTTTCTTGAGGACTCTGTTAGCACTTTTTCACGTGAATATTTTTCAAAGTCCTCACAAATAAAATGCTTACATGAGTTCTTATTAACTTATTAACAACTTAATTTTCAGGTGACATTTCTATTTCTATTTCATTTTTTTATTTATGTAGCACAGCTTAAAAACAGTGCAAGGAGGGAATGAAGCTGATAGGCTTAGACAGAGTTCCACTCCCATCAGGGCAGTGAAGGCATAGGGTGCAAACAACAAAGTGATTAGGACATAGACAGGTTATAAATATACAATGAGTAGGAAAAGGTCGGAACATATACGAATTGCCATAAATAAAACATAGACTAATCATCAACCTGAGATAAAGACAATATAGGTATACATAAAAAGGAAAGAAACATGAACATAACAGATAATGACGTGTTTAAGACATAATTAGATGAGATTTCAATTATATTTTAAAGGTTTTGAAGGATAATATTGATTTTAGAGATGCATCCAGATCATTCCATAGTTTCGGTCCTCCAAAAGTGATATTGAACTGATGACAAGAAGTGTGACAGAGAGGTAACCGAAGATGGCCATTTTGTCTTGTTGAGTACGGGTGAAGGCCAGATGAGAAGGAAGAGAAGTTTCGGAAGGAGTCAGGAAAACTGTACTTCCTTTCAATGATTGATTGATATTTCGCAATAAAAAATACATATATGTGTGTTTGTACATTTGTCTTTAGGTACCTGTGGGGACCAAGCAGTGATGGACACCTTTCCTTGAGAGGACTTTAAAGTTTGTATGGGCATTTTGCAAAGTCATCACAATTGAAACATTGGAGTAAGTTACTTTGGCTTTAATGAATGTTTTATTTGAAGTGACATCTTAACCCTCTACCACATTCTCATTGATTCATTTTTTCCCCACCATTTCAGCTAATGTAGTGGAATAGGGTTTAATGCTTAGGAAATCCTGTGGACATGTATGCATGTTTGATGTGTTGTGTGTGAATTATAAAGAACAGACCAGCCTTTGGTCGATGGATCAAGGCTAACCCTTCATTTATTTCTTACTCTCTTTCTGACTTTTGACCTAAACTTTTTTTTCTCTACCTGCACACATGTATAGAATCATACAAACATGCCAACGTAATCCAGAAATCTATATTCACAAGCTCCCACACATACATATACTGGGAATCTCCATCTGTCAATACATCCATAACATGGTAGGAGGCGTGGAAACTGGAATAAGTCAATTTGTCTGAGAAGCACACTCATTTATTTTCACTTGTGTGTTTGTGTGTGTGTGTATGGTCAGCCATGGCCCCATATATCACACCAGTCATAGTAACTTATAAACTGGCCTCACACTCTGTATGGCCCTTAACAGTCATCAATCTCAATTTCAAACCCTGACCCTCTGCTATAAAACAAATGACCTTTACGGTCAGCCAATCAGAATCAAGCATCAGCAAAGGGATGAGTGACGTGCCCAATCAGAGAGAAAGCATAAGATCAGGGTCAGGGAGAAACTGGGAAGTATTATAGAGAATGGATAAAGAAAAGTGTGTGTTTTTGTATACGCCTGTGTGCGCATATGTGAGTGTTTGTTTGCGTGTGGGTTTCCTGCAGGCATGGTTTATCCAATCACTTGCCATCAGTGTTTCTGTCAGTCTGCCAAGAAAAGCCCTGAACGGTGCCATTGTCTTTATAGCTGGCCAAAGACATCAACATCCACTCGTAAAATCACACATACACACAGTATTGTAAATCATCTTTCACTTTTTTCAGAGTAAATTGAGATTTAACTGAGCAAAAGCAGAAAACTGTTGATCACTCAACACCGAAACACAATCATATACTAAACACTAAGATCCAAAGTTTTATTGATATGGTTCTTTCTGTCTCATGCAGATTACAGATCATTTACTCTAGTTTTACCAAGCAAGTAACTAAGCTTGAAACAGTGAATTAAAGCTGATACAAGCATTAAAACGGCCGTTTGTGTGTACCGAGAATTTAAATTTAGAAACCTTGCTCAAAGGAATTATTTAAATCTCATTTTAACTCGAATGCTTCCTTAATTTTTACGAGAACCAAGATGTAATATGACAACCTAGTGATGAAAATAACATATATGAAAGAAATATTAGACAACTTGACCTCTGTGAAATGAGACATTTAAAGTTTTCTTGGGGTTTTAGGCACTAAGTTGAGGTATGTATTTTTGTAGATTTCATTTCAATGGTTATTTTCTAAGTTTGGAGCTTTAAACTTCTGCTGTATTTATGTTTTTCCAGGTAAGTTTAGGTAAGGCAGAGAGGATTTAATTTTTGCATTTCTCTTTTCCCTGTAAGGCATGTTCAGGTGAGGTAAGAACCCATTCGGTTTCAATTGTTTTAAAATTTGGTGACTCTCGCTGTCTTACCTCCTTCTTCTCTCTCAGCTGCCCTTTTCTTTATTTTGTTACTTAACAGACATGCAATCTCTGACCTTAGAAAATGGCTTCCTTTGCCTGAGAACAACAGTGCTCAGGTTGCTGCTCTTATCCTTTGACTCAAACTGGGCTGTGACATTCAGAACTGGAAGAGGATGAGAAGAACAAGGATGAACATTCAACATGACTGTACAATGTAACTATACACACCATGCTGCTGTGTCGCAGAGTCACAGGCGCAGGCAGATGCTCAATTGCTATCAATTGTGAAAAAATAACATATTGGGCTCTATTTTCGTTCGCGCCGGTGAGGCGGCGGAGGGCGGCGAGCCCCGCGCAGTTGTATTTTCGTCTGGCGGAGCCCGGCGTAAGGCGAGTTTGGTATTTTCGTGGACTGAGTCGCACGGAGGCGAGCCGAGATCCGCCAAGCTGGGCGTGGTGGCGTGGCAGGGGGAGGTGTTGACAGAATCAGCTGGCGCAGTGACATTTTCGTGCTCGCCACCGGCGTGTAAAGTGCGCTGAAAGCTCGCCGATTCAAACCTGGTCAGCTTTCAGCGCAAGGCGGAACGCAGCTGGTCTTGTAGTATTTTGGTAGACCGGCGGCGTATCGACATACCTCACTGATGCCTCACCGGCAGGTTTCCACAGTGTCAGGCAGATTTCAGTGCAATAAATAATGATCATCAACTATTAATCTGAGTCAGCACATACATTTAGATCTATATCGATATATTCTGATCTATATCTGATCTGATGAGCGCGTTTGGCACGCGTTTGGGCACACAACCTGACCGAATCAATACAGCTGAAACTGCATCAAATTAAATTAAATATCTAGTAAATAAACACACATGATGAAGTTAACAAGATATGTAATGTGTCTCCCCCCTTTTCTTTCTTCCTCTTATTTCTCGCACAGCTCGACCTGGACACGTCTCCGTGTCCTCTGTCCGTCTTGCTTGCTGCTGCGGCTGAACAGCTGATTTGTTTCAGTGCTCAGATGCGTTATCTACTTTAAGCCGACATACGGATATTATAATATTCAGTTTTGTGGGCCAAATTTATTTTATATGCCAACATCTATGAAAGAAAGAGCCAGGCCACGGAGCGCGATGCGTCATTTACGCACAGATGGTTCCGATTTTAATGCCATTTTTGGAGTTTATGTTGTGATCTGTGCGCTAAACCCACCTTTGTCACGTGAGGTTTGAATATATGCAACTTTATGTGAGTGTCTTTTTTGTGGAAAAGGGTGTTTGTCTTACCAGTGGGTCCAACATTACGCACACCAAATCTATCTGTGCTCAGATGAGAGAGTGTGGAGGACACTTGTTGAGCAGCTGCCCTCTGTCGCCATCGTGTGGCATAACTGTCTTCAGACATCTCTTGATCTCTTTGACTACTTCATGAAAATAGTAATACGCCTCGCCGGTGGCGGATTTAAAGGCAAGGAGAGGAGCTTATGTGATTGGTGAAAACAGGTCTCGACTGTGTTAAACCGACTCCACGCCCTCTCTCCTCCCCGTCTATGACTTATGCTGCCGGGAGGAGCTGAGTTAGGGAGGGGGGATACTTACGCCGGGCTGCGCGGCTCACCAAAATACCAAAATGTGCTTGGGAACGCCTTGTCAGCGCGGCGGATCTGATTGACGCTGCGCTTGCGGCACGTCTTTGGCGAGGCACCAAAATAGAGCCCATTGTATTGCTCTAAAGCTCATGGTGTAAAGAATAAGAATTCAAATAACATAAACATTTGTCGCACTTAAAAAACATACTTTATTTTTAACTATTTACATCTATTTAATTGTATTTAAATTATTTCATTTTTTAGAATTTATTCATTAAAATTTCTTAAAATCGACATAATTCTCTTATTCTGAAAACGGTCCAGTTTAATCTGTTAAAATGTATGAATATAGTTAAATATGATGAGCTGTGGATCAACCGAGATTAATTTAGTTAAAATTTTTGAGACAGAAACAAATTGGGGGTATCAATGATGAATACATAAATCTTAATTGTTTATTCTAAACACCTTGGGTTTATTGGTATTATTACATAAATGTAATTCTTAATTGTTTCATTTACATTTGACTGACATATATGCAGCACATCAAGTTTATTGGCCTGTTTATGTTACATCTAAGTAATTCAAATGGATGGACATTTTGTATGCAATAAGGCCTAAATATTTCTGTGGATGGGAAATAAGGGTTAAGAGACGGAGAATTCATGTTCACATCACAACTATTATTAAACAAATAACTTTCCTACATCAAGCCAGACCACAAAGTGATCCTTACCTTGGTATTCCGGTGCAGTCTTCTGATGGGATGTAGTTCTCTGGATATTTGATTATGATGTAGGTCTCATACAGAGCAGTCTTGTGTGCTTGTCTTTGGCTTGAGAACACTTCTTATCGTAGAACCAAAAAATCTTGATATCTGACGTTTTTGCATGACCACACTCATCTGGATTTTATTTACCATTTGTTAAACATAGTTTGTTGTCTGTCTTGGTGAATGACTGTACTTTTCCACACGTCTGTTGCCCAACTACATATCCACCCTTACTATGTCATCACTTTTATCCAAAAGTACACGGATCCATGGAAAATTGTTCAAAGAAATCCATATGTTGATGTAAACATCCCATCTGCTTCTCTAAGAGGCTTTTCTCAAGGCTTAAAAACATTAGCCTTAACTGAAAAAATAAGGCCATTACAAGTCTATAAATGATTAGCTACCCTTTTACAGCCAGTTCTATTATTAAAACATCAATAACTGTCTCCAAATGAATATATATGAGCCTGTAAGGTACCACTTAAAACAGAGCCAAGATAGATCTAAATTGCCCTGCAGTTGTTCACCTCGTTTTAATCACCAGTGCCCAGCTTTTTTTCTCCTCCCATAATGTTACTCAAGCCTTGTTTCAGTCTTGATAGTCCCCCCTGAAGGGTAAAAATACTCTTTTTCTCTTCCCCTTTTCTCCCTCCATCCCTCTCTCGCCTCTCTGTGACACTCCCCCAGAGGCATGTTGTATTTTGGGAAGCATTTAGGAGTAAAATTTGGGAGTTGTGGCTGGGACTGAGGGGCCGCACTGCAGGCAGGCATCATACATGTGGGGTATCTCTCTCTCTCTCTCTCTCTCTCTCACACACACACACACACACACACACACACACACACACACACACACACACACACACACACACACACACACACAGGTGAACAGATGCACTGATGATATTGCTCTTTCACTATCTACCTCTGGGGTACATGTTTACCTCTACAAGATAATCAGTCTGTTTCTGCTGCAGCGCTTTTTTTTTTTTATCCTAATAGGTATTTCTTATGAGCTCCAATTTTTCATCCAGATAGTAAGTTGTTATAGTCTATTTGATTATACGTATATGTATAGATAGATAGATAAATAGATAGATAGATAGATAGATAGATAGATAGATAGATAGATAGATAGATAGATAGATATCCCTGTTTTTCTATGTAAGATGCCTTTCACTGTATTATCTACTCTACTAGTGATGCTCCTGAAATCAAAGTCTGGTTATACAAAAGACGATTTTAACAACCCTTTCCCTTGGTTATTCAAAGCATTTTGACACAATAGTGTTTGGAGAAATTGGTTTGTAAAGAGCAACTTCTGACAGAAAAATCCTTGAGAGTCAGTGTTGGTTGTCAAGACTGTTTCATTTCAAATAAAAGCCTCTCCATAAGGGGCCACAAAATGCAGCATTTTTAACAGAAAAGCAGGCGAGGGATTCATAGCGCGCATGTGTTTGATGATGTATCCAGACACTTCTTATTAGCTTACAGGGTCAAGAAAATTCTTACAGCTACAACCTTGTTATCTGGTTTGTTTTCGAAAAGCCTTTGTATATACAACATCATAGAAACACTCCAGTATGGATGGACTTAAGAGTGGATTTTCACTTGTTCAGTAAAGTAATGAGAATCCAGTTTTCAGAGGAGTACCAGGGTTTGCAAACCCTCTGAAGCCTCCAGGATGACCCTAATGTGACTCCAGGGCTGGTCAGAGGTCCAGCAGCAAATGCTTGTTTTCCTCTTACAGCAAAGTGAAGCGTGTTTGGGTCAAAATAACTCACAGATTTATTTGAACATACTGTACCAGGAGTGATTGTTTTTATATCATCCAGTTTGAGATTCAAAACCAAGAGTCATGCCATAGATTTGCATAATAAAGAAGCCTGGCTGTGTAAAATGACAGGCATGACCTAAGGTGGAGTTGTGTCAGCATTTTCAATATGGCAACTGTCATCATTGGACCTCAGAACATCTCCTCAGAAAGTTAGTAGTGATGTCACTGAGACTGTATACAATATTTTATACAGACCATGCCAAAGACCAAAGCTGTTTTCGAATTCGCCAACTATACTAGCAGTACATACTGATTAGCCCAAAATTTAGTGTGCAGTATGCAGTAGGCGAACAAATGCGAAATTTGCAGTATGCCGAAAATACCCAGATGACATACTGATTCGGGAAAATTTCACTGTATGCATTGGACCAGTCTCCTTCGCCGACTGTTACTCACAATGCAAAGCCCCTGAGCAGACGGTGGAATAGCGGAGAGCGGCAAAACTTTTCACCGGAGCATTCATTTTCTAAGAGGGCAGCCAAAAGATTTCTTCAGCCTGTCTTCCCCTCCTTCTTTCAGCATTATGTGTGCAAACCACTGACTAGAATGCAATGTTTTGTTATGATGCTGACAATTTTTATCCTCTATTTCCATCGCCTTAAATTTTGGCTGTATGGTACGCGTGATATTTACAACACACAGTGCATGCCATCGGCGATGTTTACACCACACAACTGAACAGGCAGCTGGCATTACAAGGGGGTCTAAAGCTTTAATGCAGAAAGGTGAGTAAACGTTTAAGCAGTCTGACTCAATAAGCTGCCAGGACGGAATTTGAAATAAATTGACAGGAGACAGGAGTTTGTATTAGAGTGTTCTTACTGTAGTTATCAAACCATCGGGACAAGGGAAATAAGACCACACCGAACGGACGCCATCATTTAACACGTTTAGAGAGGATTGCAACTTCTTTCATTTAAGCGAAACAAGGACAACATAACTGACAACATAACTTTGCTGTGTTTACTGTGCCGTGATGAGAATCAAATGCCGCCAGATCAACGAGTCATTGCATGGATAGAACACATATTGATGGCTGGTATTGGGCTAAAAAATCCAGAAAAATCAAATTAAAACACATACAAGATTTTTCATAGTGCATAAATGAATGTGCAACACTGTAGTGTTGTTGCAATTTACCAGGGTATGATGTACTTTTCCGTACCGCAAACCAGCTTAACCAGGCCAAGCATACTACATAATAACGGCCGACCTGCAGTCATACTGCATACTACTATCGAACACAGTACTCTGTCTGCAGTATCTACTGCAGACTGCGGTCGGCAGGGGTATGCAGTTGGCTAATTCGAAAACACCCCTAGACATAATTTCAGGAATTCAGGAAAAGAAGGGTGTGAAAAAAAGAGAATTGGTGAAGGCCTTACATCTTGTAAATAATAGAGAATTTGCTTACATTTTATTTAGCTCCAAAAGCTGTGCCAGGCTAAACAGAAAAAAACTACTGTCTGGACTAATGTGACTAACAAGGGGTACTAAGTGCCAACCAAGACATCCACACTTCAACCCCTAACTCTAAAAATGAGAAATGTTGGTCATGTAGATAAAACTGAAGATTAATTTAATGCAAACCAAATAATCTACATGTGAAAAATTCTCTGCTTAATTTTTAGAATAATTGCACCTTGCAGATTAGGAATTGAATTCCATTTTTCATTAGTCCTGTCAGAAAGGAGAGGATCAAAAATAGAAGAAAAATAGAGCTTTATTGACACCAATAGCTTTCCTGCGTTAACATTATTATTCAACATTTTTTGGTCAATAAATGCTGCTCTCATTTCTATCTACAAGTGAGAGTGATTTACAGGTCCATTTCAGTAAATGTTCCAAGCTGCTCAATAAATACATAAAAGACACGATCAAAAATACAAGACAGACAAACATGTCACAGAGTTGATACTTCTGAATGCACCATGAAGCATATTTTTGCTATCACTTCTAATTTTCTTTCAAAGTTTCTTTATGTGTCCCAAAAAAAACTACAAGACTGTGACACACTCATATCCGCTCTTGTATGTGTGAAGTCCAATAAGCCATAAAATCATGTCTTCTCAATCACACTGTTCATTTCATGCTTAGGAAAACTCCAAAGGGCCACTGGTCTGCAAAATGTTCATTTCCTTTCTGTCTTCAAGCAAGTTATTATGGCATGACAAGCTCTCTCACTCATATTTAACAGCCCAGGAATAAAATTATACTGCCCAATATTCTTAAAGGCCTAAAGATGCCGTTATCACAGTGGCAAAACATAAATCTGCTGAGGGACTGAGGAGGATTTAGGTGGGAGAGAGCATGAGAAGAAAAGGACAGAATGTTTTTGGTTTATGATATTTGCCCCAGAGATTTTAAATCCATACCCAAGTAATGAAGGTAAATGGAACCTTTTTTGTGTTGAGGCGACCACAGCACAGACTCTCTAGAAGGCATTTATTATTTTTTGTTTCTCTTGCTAGTATTCTGCGATTTTGCCACGATTCAGAAATAATGGAGGAGAATGAAATTAGATAGATACATAAACAAGAAACAAATGAGATAAATTAAATGAAATTAGTAATCCCATCTGTTTTTCCAAAATCATATTCCCAAGTTTTGCTTGAAAGTCAGTACAACTCTGTTGAGGGGCTTATAACATTGAGAAATGACTTTAGAAAACTCACAGAATAATTCATTTTCTAAGACTTTTCTCAAAGTGGAAAATAATGGAAGTAAACAGATTTATTTCTTTAGGGCTCTGAACCCTTGGAGAAATTTCCTTTATCAAAGAATATATTTCCATTTTATTCTTTCAGGAAATATTTTCGAAGATATTACACTTAATGGAGAATAATGGAGGTAAATGGAATTTTGTTGAAGTGCTTCACAAAGCATATATTTCTAAACTTAACTTTTCTACACTTGTTTTTTGAGTTGTTCTTAACACAGAAAAAACACCATAATATACTAATTCATCTGTTTTTTTCTTTTAATTTTTGTATTCTCTTTAAACAATGGAGGTCAAGGGAACTTATTTGAAGCTCTATAGAGACACGCACAGGCTACCATATCAAACATATATAAGCCAACAGATTTACTCTCAACATACTAGAAGACTTTGCCTTCACTGAATGAGAGCAAATGAAAGTTAACAGAGTTTTATCATAAGTGCACTTCGGGGAGGTTTTATAAACCATAAACATCCATTTATTTTTCCTCAATTTCTTCCATATTTTAAGTGTTTTGTTTTTGTTTGTTTCTTGTAATTGCTGCTTGTAACATTTGAAAATAATTCTATAATAGCATTGGGCCATCTGTTTTTTTTTTCTCCTTTATACAGTACTGTTATTCTGAGATTCCCCTGGGAAAATATAAAGATAAAGAGAATTTATTTGAGAGCTCATCAAGCAAAATGTTTTTTTGTTGAAATAAGCAGCAATCTGTTTCTTTACTCCAACAGTAATTTGCATAATTAAATGTTTTTTACACCTCAAAATAAAGGTCAATGGATTTTTTTTTTCAGCATACTCATGACTAGACTAATGTTCGGTACAAAACATCCAGTATAAAGACTTTTGTTTACCTCCGATTTTACTTACATTTTGCCTAATAATAAATATAATAAAAAGTTTTTACTTCCATGAGAAAAGAAAGGGGGTACATGGATTTATTTGCATAATTAAACTTCTTTACAAAATAAAGCTGTTTAGTTTTTACCCTTAATTGTTTTCTATTTTTCTCCACTGGGACATAATTTTAGTAAATGAACTTTTGTTTTGAAGTGCTATTAAGATTTAAAAATCAAATTAAGAGTGATTACAATAAATTAACAGCTGTCTGTGTTTCCACTCACAATGTCCTGATTAGTCTGGACCAGCCAATAACCTCCCTGCCAGCAACGTTTACATTTTTGTTTCTTTCATTAGAGAGTAATTCCTCTGCGAACGCTTCAGTATTTTCTGTCATTGGACACTTCAGTTTAATGAGGATTATCATATTATTGCTTTTGTGTGAACAGACTCCTCAAACCCACCTCATTAACAAGCTCTTTGTTAAAAGGAACTGGACTGTAAAGGTCAACCAGTCAAGTCTTTTTCATTGCAGGCGATAACTGTTATAAAAATGACACATCCTTACAGTTAAAACAGCAGCAGCTTTGGAGGAAAACACTGACTCTGGAAGCAGAATGCTATGTTTCAGCTTCAGGGATGTTTCATGGTGATAACATTTATTCTTACTGTTCAAATCCAGATGCGTGAACATGTTGTTGTCGGAAGTCAATACTGCACTCACTGGAGGTTATTCTCCGATGACTCTGCTCTCCCCATCCTCCTAGTTTCCTCTGTTTAGTGTGATTTATCTGCTCTTTATTTGTGCGCCATCTCCTCCCTCCCTCTCTTTCTCCCTCTCTTCTCCCTTCATTAATTACACTGATTGTTGTCCTTTTCTCTCTCAGACTGGATCATTATTTATCATCCTGATCCCCCTCTTCCTGCCATTATTTATCACACAGTCACTCGACGTTAGCATATTGAACTTTCTACATTTACGCCCCTTTTTTCTATGAACTCTTATTCACTGTTTTCTTTTTTTTACCCTCCTTTCACATCAAGAAACCTAAACTCTGTCTTTCACACTCCCCATCTTCCTTATCATCTGCATCCTTCTTAAACTCTGCATACCCTGTAAATCTTTTTTTCTCATCTCTCACAATCTTATCACAGTAAAAGGGGTCATAGTTTATCACAGGATAGAGAGCTTGTGCTTAAAGAGATGATGATTTTGAAAAGGGCAAGCATGGTATAGCGTATAACCAAGAAGAAAACATCATCGATGGTACACAGACATGTATGAGTCATTTTGGGGGGGCCACGTTTGTTCTTGTTTAAGACAATGTTCCCATGGTGGCCATCTTACTGTGACAGCATGCCGAGGCCAGGGAATGCTAGTATTACTGTCCTGCAGGTCATAAACCGTATAATTCATGACACACTCGGGTCATTTCACCGCTCACTGATTGTTAAGCAGCTACAAAGACTATACTGTAGATATAGGGCCATATTTTAACTTAAAAACATGCCTATTTGACTGCCTGTTGGTTTACAGCTCATATTAGCATTCAGCCAACATTTCAGTAAAAAAAGAAACAGATATTGTGCAAACATTTACTACTTTCAGAATGTTGACTTTGAGGTAGTTAACAGGCTGTCAAATATGTTGTGCCTACATATCAATCTGGAAGATGTAAAATAGCTGTAATTTGTCTGAATTTTTCACCTGAAAGACAGTAATAATACATAATAACAATGATTAAGTTTCTTACCATGAGCATGACATCATCACAAGATGGTTGCCACGGTAATATAGTTTATTTTAGGAAGCCACACTTTTCAGCAGAACTGTTAATCATGACGTCACTTTCTCCCCCCTTTTTAAGGTTAAACAACTAATTAAACCCGAATTCTTTGAAAATTGGAAACTTGCACTTGATTCAGACCAGTATGGCATGAGTCATGTTGGAGACAAAATTATTCTGACATGTATTTTGAATTTTTAAAGTTACTGTCTCTACACAGCATGAGTAAAAACATTCACAGGAATGAATTACATGTTAAGTCAATGCAAAGACGCTCCTATGACTCTGGCGGCGCGAATGACGCAAATGTCAACTTGAGTGGATATTCGCATAACAATAACTACTTAGCACGAAGGTTGCTTGGTGACGTATGAAAACAGACAAACAGACTGTTCACTGGATTTGAAAATGGAGGACAAACTGATCACGTCAGTGTGTGGGTGCACACACAAATGAAGCTAGTAAATACTATTCATTTGCGCATCTAGATTTGCGTGAATAAAGCGAGTATATGATTGTACTCATGCTTGGTATGAGCGCCCCCTAAACCTGAGTAGCACCTGTCTACATGGAGCAGGCAGGCTTTATGACCTATACCACAAACAGTCACCAGGAGGAGCTCTAAAGTCTTTGGTTTCATTATTAAGGAGCATTCATGCCGTCCACCATCTGATATAGTTTTTGGTAAAATGAATGATAAAAAGACAACATCGCATAGATTGCAGATTAAATGGAAAAGAGGTGAAGGAAATGGAGAAAAGAGTAAAATGATGGAAAGAATGGTAAGACACAGAGACAGTCAAAAAGAGGAGGAACTGAGGAAGTGAGAATGAGAGAAAGGAGTGAAAAAGAGCTGGAGGGTTGAAGAAAAGAAAGAGAGAGGAGGGGATAGCATAAAAAGTTCACCATTAAATGAGATGTTGATTTCTTTTTCTTTGCGCTTTCCTCAGTCGGATTGGTTTCCCCGAATGTTGCTGACTGTTGTGATAATTCTACCTCAGTATTGATTGTACGTCACTCTAATAAGGACTTTAGCTAAAAGGCTGTGACTGTAAATTATGAGGTGAAAAACAGAAAGACAGCACAGCATTTATGTTCATTGTTTGAACAAAAGGCTCAGAATAGCTGGGAATAGATGGATGAAGAGAGGAACAGGAGAGTAAATAGAGAGCAGGAGAGGGGAGGTGAGTGTTAATGTGCTTTGGAAACATTTGGGGTTTGAGAATCATTGACTCAAACTGAAATGATTACCACTCTAATTCACATCCCCAACTGCACCCCTGTGCACATGTATCTGAAACATACCCGGCCCCGTTATTTTGCATGCTGACTGACTTCATCTTCATCACTCTAAAAGTTGACTGCCAAAGATAAAAATCACATGGATGAATACATTTGTGTTGTCATAGTCAATTTTTATACTTTTTGTGCCCACAAGGTCACAGATGACTGCAGGGAGCTGAGGTTGGTACTTTTGTCATGCAAAAAAAAATGATGTGGCCCTTATTTTATTTTATTTTATTTGTTCAGTTTTTGTGTCATGTGATATTTTAATTATAAGGGAAGTTAAAAAGACTCCATATCTATCACAAGTACTGTCACAGGATTAGGCGACGAACTATTCCTCTTACCTTAAATAGACAAATGAATTTATAATGACTGCAATAATAAAGAGAGGAACAAAGAGAGGATGTCTTTAATTGAAAATATGTAAAAAATGGGAAGAAAAAATAAAAAGAAGGAAAGAAAAAGAACAGATTATAATGAAATTAAAGATGGAAAAGAAAAAAGGGAAGAAAAGGGCAAAGGGAAAGACGGAAAGTAGAAAAGAAAAGAAGACAAAAAATGAAGGAAAGAGAAAAGAGGAAATACAGGAAAAGAAGGAAAAAAACAAAAAAGTGAAGAAGATTAAAGAAACAAGGACAGGGACGAGAAATAAAACCAATACAAAAGCAGTAACAGATTATTGATTGATTTGAAAGCACAAAGAGGTTTGTTGAGCTCAGTCCTGATAAACAGTAACAAAACCTGAAACTGTCTAAATTCATTCAATTAGGAGGAAAACTAAACTCTTTAAATGAAGCTGAAAACAAGGGAGAATTACGATCCATGACCTTCTTCAAAAGGCTTTCTAATGAGGCAGAATAAGATCCTGTATTCCTGAAAATCTGGCCCTGGGCTTATAAAACAAGGTTTGATGGATTGCTGAAGCCTCTTGTCAACATTTCTACTATTGAATCATGCATGTCTTGATAATAGTCACAGCTAATTTAGTGGATCAATCAAAACTGAAAAACCTTAAATGTCAGATCCATTTTGAGCTGCGCCAATACAAATGCATGCACCTGCGTTATTTTCTTATGGGCAGTGATACACACAGAGGGACCGCTTTATGTAAGAGGCTGTATTTGTGTTTCTGTGTGTGTGTGAGCGAGAGTGTGTGTCTTAATGGAGTCATTTAAGTAGCCCATATAAATGGTTGTGATGATGAAGTGTTGGGATCTTCAGAGTCAGTGCTGCTCTGAATAATGCCTGAGGATGCATTTAGACATCCTCACTGCCACAGCCATCTATCAATGTAATGGCCTGTTTAAATGATCCTCAGTCTCTCTCCGTGTGCAGGTTTGTGTCTTCGTCTCAGTGACTAAGTGTGTGTGCGTAGGTCTGTGTTTGCGACAATCGTTTGGTTGTAATCCGACAGAATTCATCTTAACTTGTTGTCCTTCGTAAATGATGCGATAAGTCTCATCTATTTCGAAATGGCGAAGAAGAGTTTAAAACTTAAGGGTTCAAAATATACCTTTAAATTGCATCAAGGAACTTTTTTAATTGACAAATTCTTTAACAAAGCCAGATTTGACTCCACAGATTATTTTACTGGATTGAAATAAAATCAGGGACAGTGCTGTCCTGTTTAGTGGTCTTTGGTTGGACTGTGCAGGATAATACAGGCTGGGGTTGGTGGACTCAATTTGGACTGATTCTTTCATGAGTTGGGCAGGTTTTGAATGCATTATAAATAAATTATTGAAGTTAAGAAAAACAGTTTTACTCATTTATGTCACATACACTTAAAAAGCACAACATCCCAGTGAATGGAGATGTTGTGCTTCAATATGATGCACACCCAACCATGGACATAACCCCGCAAAGACCTTAAACATCTGCATCCTCTCTGACCCAGATATTGCCTGTGCTTTTCAGTGTCGTTTCTTGACCAAGAACCAGTCAGAATCAGGAGGGGATGTAATGGAGGGATGTAAAATGCTGTTGAATGAGGCACCACTGGCCGAGCGTCAAATGTATGTGTCCACATAGACATAAACGTTTCTGACGCAGGTTCACTTCCAGTCTGTGGCTCCTTTCCCATGTTACTCTCCAATCCCGCTCCCTGTTTCCCTTCTACATCTGCTATTATGTCCTTTTAAAACCAAGGCAAAAGGCCCAAAAATAAATCATTGCTGTTGAATGAAAGAAAATATTATCAAACGGTCATTACCAAGGAAAACTTGGTAATGCTGCATGTCAACTTTGTGACCCAGCATCAAGTAAATATGGTGAGAAGCACTTTGAAGTTAAAGTTGTGGGCACTGCCTGAGAAGACACAGCCTCTTACAGGGAGGTCATTGTTTGGGAACCTTATGGACCATGAGGATAGTTGACACTTTGTACGAATTATGTACCAATCACTTTTGACATGTTATTGATACATTTCAAGCCAACCACTGGACATTCATATTATTCAGTACATTTACAGGCAGGCAACAAAACAATGATTTATCTCCTTGGTCCGACTGAAACTGGACTTAAAAAAATCCCATAACAACGTCAGTCTGACTGAAATTCAGAATCAGAATTAGAATTGCACTTAATGAAACTTTTCACAGTCAGACTAAGATACTGTGATAATGTGGTTGGGGTCACGTTTATGCCTCAATCAAACCTGCCTAAGCATTCTGCACTCGCCTTTGACTTTGCATTGCTGGGCTCTTAGCCGGTGGTTTTACAACATGGATGCATTGCCAGCAAATCTGGTGGTAAACAAAATGTCCAGACAAAACTTTCCTAACAGACAGCACAGAGCTGTAAAAGTTACATCCCCTTTAGCTCCTTGCTCATGCATTATGTCAGCTGTTTTAAAACCTAACAGGTCAACTGTGAGACAACCCAATGGTAACAAGCTTAAAGGGGGATTCAACACCTACTGTAGTGGAGGCAGACATGCTTCTGTTAATAATTTGATTCTTGCCCAGAGCGTGTAAACTTGGACGAGGGCAGTGGTCCAGTTAAATGGCCGCAGCTCGACTTCACTGTGCATTTAAACATACTAATTATGCACTTAAATTTACATTGGCGTTGTTCATCTTTTTTTTTTTTTTTTCATCATTGCAGGGAAGTTTTTACAATCATTGTGAACTTTAACAGTAAGCTTTACTGTTTCTGCAAGCAGACACAACAGATTCATTGGGCTTAGAGTTAACAGAATAAAGGTGTACAAAGCCGGGACCACAAATGATCCAATTTTTCTGCTGGATAGTTGTGGTAAATGTGTTCTGTGAGTACACACATGAACACTCCGCTGATGAATACCAAATTAAACTTTTATTTCCCCCCCAATTAGCATCCTCATCTTTATCACAGCCGCATCGCCAGATTCCTCCTCATTAAAGAAGTAACCATCCCCTCTTTCCTCACTCATCCAGCCCCCTCATTTCACCCTCTACTTCCCCTTTAGAGGGCTTTCATTCACTTTGTGCACTTTCCTCTCACTCCTCTCTTTTCACCCTGTGCCTTTCCTATTGCTCCCCGTTTCCTTTTACTTTCCTTTTACTTTTCACCCCATCCTCCTCCCCATCCTCTCTTTCTCTCTCTCCCTCTCTCTCTCTCTTTTAACATGACCTAGATTCAAGCAGCAGCCAACGCAGACATCTGGGCTTCAGCTCACGTGCCAGAGACGGCATGACACCCCTGCTGGGGGGGAAAAAGAAAGAGGGAGAGGGAGGACAGAGCGATGCAGAGAAAGAAGAGGGGTGAAAAAGGGGTAAAGGGAAAAAAGAGAGTGAGATGCAGTGATTATGGGAAACAGGATGGTGGAGGCAGGGGAACGGAAAAAATCTGACTGTGGTAAGCATTTAAGCAAGAGAGGGAGCATGTGGTCGGATACTTTGAGGTTGCAAAAAGTGCATTCGAGGGAGTGAGAGAAAGAGGAGGAGGAAAGTTGACACACTTAAAGCCGGCTGCGCAGGCAGCTGGCGTGTAATAGTTATTAGCTATTAGCGTTAGCATGGCTTAGCAGGGTCACGGTGGCCAAGCAGGCTAAGTTGTGTGTAATCTCCATGTTAACTAGAGATCATGTCATGTTTATGCAAGTATTTCCTTTATCTCTGTTCCCCAAGTCACTCTGTTTCCATTTTTTAATCTGTATGCAGAGATATCGAGCTGCTGGAACGGGATCTGAAGTAAATAACATTCAGGAGTATTTGTCTTTGCGCAAATGCACGTAAAAAAAAAAAAAAGAATCAAGCTCTATTTGTCAACCCTATTGTGCCGCCTTATCTAACACGAGACAGTGCTGCGAATGCAAACCTGAGCTGGAAGACAGTTCATTATTCGGCTGCAGACAGATTAGAGGAAGTAAAATAGAATCCTGTGATTCTGGCATAACTCAGCTGACAAAAAGACGGATTATTGCTCCTGATGCCAAAACCCGGTTTAATGTTCAACATTTACTCCCTCGTTCCCTTTCTCTTCCCGTGCAGATTCTGTTTTTTTTTTCACACTCTTCTTTTTTATCTTTAAAGTTTCCCATATTCTCCCCTGTCACCTTCTTCTTTGGGTCACCATTCTGCCCCTGTTGTCTCCTACGTTGTATCCTTTTATCCTTTCATCATTTCCTTTAATGTCTCACTCACCTTCCCCCCTCACCTCCCTTTCATTCCTTTTAATCTTTCGTTATTTCGCTCTGGCCATCACATATTCTGTCTTTGTTTCACTCGCTCTCCCTTGGGTGCTCCCCACTCTTTGATCATGTCTGACTTTCACAGGCAGCAGAATTTTATGATTCAAACATCCCAATTCAGGCGCCATTTAAAATGCAACATGATGTTAAACATTCATGGTCATCGTCCAGGGGTGGAACTAGACTTTTTCAACTAGTGTGGCCAAACTGGGGCACCAAGGGGTGGCCTAAAGTATACAGGTACATAAATGAATAATCTTTACATAAAATATCTGTCTAATTGAATGATACAATTAATGAAATAATATCATACAGATGTTACATTTGTCTGTGTAATAGAAAACCAGATAAAATGGCAACAAACATTGAGGGGTTGTCAAATGACCAATTTTAAAACTGTTTTGACTGGCTAATTTTAAAATTGTTGTAGTTCAATACTTAATCACATTTGAAACCCCTCATCTTCCACTTCAAAGCAGTCCAAAGTCCTAAAGAAATAGCTTGAACTTTAGTCTTTAACAATGTTTTTTGATATTTTACGCTTTTAATTTGAAAAGGATAGGACAGAGGGTAGAGCAAGAAACTGTAAGAGAGAGCTCAGATCTGAAGTACTTCAGTGATATTCTTTTCTGTTTGACACAAACTACATTTTTAGACTTGTCTACAGAATAATCAAGGAGTTGTCTCAAGTGAAATGTGCTGCTCAGAAGCGCAGTGGTGTTCATTTTTGTTTATCGCTGCTAGGGTGATTATATTCTGACTTCCCAAAAAGAGAGCACGACTACGTGGGGGGCGAAGTCACAGAGTCGCACAAAGTTAATTTTGAGTTTTTCGGATTGAGTGTCTTTTAAGCGCTTCTAACTCAGTTAGTCCATGTGACACAAACTCGAAACTTCTGTACAAAATGGAAGTTTTATAAAAGTATTTTATAAACTTCCAGGACAAAGCAGGACAGCCCTCAGAAAAGAGGACATGTCCAGGTAAAAGAGGATGTATGGTCACCCTAATCCAGTGGTTCTCAAGTCCAGTCATCAAGGCCCACTGTCCTGCATGTTTTGGATGTTTCCCTGCTCCAACACACCTGATTCAAATGATGAGCTCGTTATCAAGCTCTGTAATGGCTTAATAACGAGCTGATCATTTGAATCAGGTGTGTTGGAGCAGGGAAATATCCAAAACATGCAGGACAGTGGGCCTCAAGGACTGGACTTGAGAACCACTGCCCTAATCGCTGCTGTAGCAGGGAGCAGGAAGATGAAGGGCCTTAACTACAGTATGCCAAGAGGGACAAAATAGAGAACAACTCAAAGATCTAATTTCCCACGGTTCTTTTGGACCTTTATTACATCGTAATTTATGCATCAACAATCAAAGGTGGCAGCTGTGATGTTAAATTTACAGGCTTTTACTCTAGCGGACACTGGGAGGACTGCAGTTGTAGGTTCTTCTTGGCTGACTCCATTCATAGCATCAACAGCAAATTAACATTTTTTTTTCCACTTTAGCACAAATATTATTCAAAATGAAATCAGTCAACACGTGTTACAATATTTTTTTCTGTTTACATTTTAGGGTTATCTTCACCTCAGGAATTTTCATGCTGCTCCTTCACCTCCTGGTAACCTTACTGTATTTTCTGCCTTACGTATATCCACCAAACTGCCCGTCTTCACCCTCATCCAGTGTTCCCTTCACGTCTCATCACTCTTCACTGTTATTTCTGCCAGCTTCTCTATCCTCCCACACCCCCTCTCTCTTTTTCTCTGCCTTTCCCTTTCAGCCCCTCATTTCAGTCTGCAGGCATCCTCCTCTGAGGTCACAGCAGCTGCAGAAAAGGTAAAATTGAAAGCAATGGAAATGTAGGATTCTTCAGATGAACACTTGATTTTAAAGATTCTGATGCATGTTCACTTATATGTGTGCGTTTGAGTGTGTGTGTGTGTGTGTGTGTGTGTGTGTGTGTGTGTGTGTGTGTGTGTGTGTGTGTGTGTGTGTGTGTGTATGACTAAGTGAGGAAGAGCGTATTATAAGAAGAGACGGATACAGAAGCAGGCAGATTGCCATCTGGTCCTGTTGAAAATCAGTCAAACCAAATGCAGATTGTTGATCTGTAAACTGATATAATCTGGTAAAGAGATTTCATGACCTGCTTTAAAGTCCATTTCTAAGAGGCCTTGAGTACGCCTTGATGTGTGTTTGGTTAGCTTAGTCACAGTTTGAAGCAACTATTTTTGCAACAACTTTAAACTGTTTTAAAGACACAATATGATATTTTACTCACAAACGTATTACTTAAAATGAGAAAATCTCTCAGAAGATAACTGCTGCTTTCATATTCAGCCTTTTATTTTTCAGATGGATAATTTACACGTTTAATTTACCTGAAGATCCAAAGTCCAAAATGACAAATACAATAACTATTTTTATTTTGTAATTTTAATGCTGGAACGGTGTCAAAGGAGCAGCCAAAGAAACCGCCCTATTTTTGCATTTTCCACATAAAATATTCACAGTATTATTTATGTGTAGATGAAAGATTAGCAAAGACTGCTTTGTTGACAGGGAGTGCAAGATTGACTAACTGGAAGTTCCTCTCTGGAATGCCCAATCTGCCAAATACGGGTGATAGTCATCTGCATAAAACACTGAATGTTAGATCATTGTAGCCTTTAGTGTGTCATAGTGAAGGACAATCAAGGCCAATCGAAATGTGGTCAAATTCTGAAGAGCTTTGGTAACAACATCCCTGCCTTAGATCTGCCACAACAGGCTGAATAAAGAGAAATGTTGGCAAGACATGGCAGATGCTCCTCAGTACCCTGATAACTGTTGTTAGCATTAGTAAGGACTTATCTGAGCATTGTTTAACCCAGCCCCTCTTTTTTCCAGCGTCTTAACATTTGTTGTGATGATCAGTCAGTTACCATCATTCAGTGTTTTATATCTGCCAATCAAGTCATGGCATGAATTTATGGCTTTGTAATTGCCTGATTTGACACAGAAACCAATGTCACAGACAAAAACCTTGCGCAGTCTGACCTTCCCGTTAACAATGACAATAAATGTGTATTTTGATTTGCAAAAGTCAGTCCCACAGCTCCACTTAGCACAACATGTCAGTGCCTGTCCTTCAGAAGTTTCAAGGATTGTTCGAAGGATTTATCCATAATGACTGTCTTCGACTGACTCAAGCTCTTGAGTGACTCAGCTTGGTTAAACTTCACCGCTGTTGTATATCAAATAAAGCAAAACATATTTAATTGTCTAAACAGGTCACACATAAAATCATATCATTTTCAGTGCTCTGAGCATTGGAAATGGGTTTCATTCACATCCATTACATATTGCAAATGCAACCAAAACTCTTAATTGCTAAACACCTCTTCAGTTAAGAGAGGAAATAAAAAAGTTAAATCCTTTACCTTAAGCTGTTCTGCCTGACAAAAACATTGTTTAACTGAGCGTAATGCGGCAACTTCTACAAATCTGGTATTCCAAGCAGGTGGAAAAAGGAATGACAAATAGGAGTGCCATGAGAGCCAAGTGGAGCCAGGACCTAAGATAGTGCAAACAATACCCTAAGCAAGGTTAAATTGCCAACATACTGCACAGAACATAATGTATAGTTTAAGATAAGAGAGATATGAAGGAAAATACCAGCAAGGGGAGAATAATGCAGCTCTGAAAGATTAAACAGACAATAATTGGTCAAAAACCGGTTCGGAAGAATGTGGGGAAAATCTTATCACAGCACAGAATACTGTGGAACCGATGATGTTCACAGTTACAGCTAAGTTTAGTTATGCAAGAAGAGAAACAGTTTGATTGGCACTTCCACCGACTCAGCAACATCTATTTTAGTGATACTGTGTGAGTGTGGGTGCATGTGTGCGTACACATTCCCATATTCTCAGCCAGCACAAGGTGCCCTTGATTGAGTAATCGTTTTGTACCACGGTTATGTGTGTGTGTGTGTGTGTGTGTGTGTGTGTGTGTGTGTGTGTGTGTGTGTGTGTGTGTGTGTGTGTGTGTGTGTGTGTGTGTGTGTGTGTGTGTGTGTGTGTGTGTGTGTGCATTTATTCCCTGCCACCATCTGTCCTCTATAGGCTGTTGATCATCCATCTCCCCATTAACTGTCAATCACTCTGTTCCCTGTCGACTTCTCTGCTCTCGCTATCTCAGCTGCAAAGCTTTAACACCCCACCATTACAGAGAAACGATGCATCGCAACATATTAAGTCTGATCCCTGTAGTCGACCAATTTTGTGATACTGTATCTTCATGTGATTATACCCAAAATGATTGGATCAAAAATAACTTGTCATTTCAGTGTTTGAGGCCAAGCATGAGAACTGAAGATTTGTTTGAGTAAAGTTGCAGAAAAAAAGTTTTTTAGGTCTTTTTGACATTGAGGGGGGGACGATAGTGAGCTGACTCTTTACTGGTTGGTATGTCAAAGTATCATCTGCAAAAGGATGAACTCTTTAAGGTGTTTACTACAATAATTCCCCCCCCAAAAAAAGTACTTGTAAGGAAAAACATTGTGGTCCTTGCAGCAATCCTTGTGGAACTTCATAACTAACTTTAGTTTGGGTTAACAATTAAACAGTCAAGGTCAGTGTTACAGTCTAAAATTTAGGATACGTTTTGAACCAATTTTTAAATGAACTGAAATTTTGTTATAATAAATAAATGTCAGGGTAATAAATACTCGTATTTTAAATGAATGGTTCATCTAAGGTCATGAAATGATCAGAGGTCAAATCCTGTGTGAATGGAGCTAAAGTCTTATAAATTTCTCACCAAAGAAGAAAGACTTTGACTTTGTATGTGCTTGTACTTAAGCTGCAGAGCTTTGAGTGTGAGAGTGGAAGGATCCCCAGACACTCATGTGGTTGATGAATATCTGACAAACTCTGAAATCCGACAATGCTCATTTACCGACAGTGGTGAGTGACTGGCTCCCTTGCTGGTAAGGGAGTGATGAAATCCAAATGTCCAAATTTTCATATAGATGATTTTGATAAGTATAAAACAGTTACTCAAGCAAAAATATAAAATGAAACTTAAAATTCACTGATAGTCTTTGGGTTTGAAAATGTAATCATCTTGTGACAAGAGAAAATTTTCTAATGAAATCCGGTCTCAACATGTACCATGAAGAAGATCCATAATTAGACGGTGGAAAAAAACTGATTTTCAACTTTGCTGTTGAAAATCTTCTCAACAGCAAACACAGAAGCCTTTTTCAATTTTATTTAACATTAAATTTTTTTTTGTTTTTATGTCTTTATTTGGAGAGTATAGGACAGGGACTACAGCAAGAAACAGTGTGGGGAATGGGGAAAGTGCCACAGGCTAAACAAGAACCCACTTGAGGACTATAGCCACTGTCCATTGGGCCCACAACTTCACAACTTGGCCAAACCAGCACCCCACTGGGCTTACCTAACACAATCAACTTTATTTAGCTCTGTCTCTTCCTCTCTCAGTCTCCTCTATTCCCCCACTTTCTCCCCCCTGAAAAAATTATATTTGGTTCTTGTAAAATATTCATGTCTCTGTCACAGCGCTGGAACCATGAATCATACATCTGAAAAACTGGGGGAATCGAGAGAGGGAAAGGGAAGAGAAGGAATGAGATGGATACAAATGTAATAACGGAAGGAGATAGTGAGCAAGGGATGGGAAGAGGGAGGAGAAGAGGACATGTCATATATTAGGAGCCAGAGGTGTAAAGGGCAGAGAGAGAGAAAAGCAGATGGATGACTGGAAAGCAAGGTTATAGGGAGAAGGACAGGTTATGAATGTTACAGTTGTTAATAAGATAAGAGAAGCAGTAGGGGTTGAGGATGGGGGAAGAGAATTGGAGAAGGATGGGAAACATGCTTTCAAATGAGAGCAGCACAAACATTGTGATGTGAACTGAAATGAACCAGGACAAAAACAATTTGTGAAAAAAATCAGTCCTGGTTGACTCCCTGAAATTGGATGTTTTTCGAGGTATGAGCTCCTAATTTTTGAGAGAAAAAATAGAGGAAGCACAGACTCCATTAGTTATCAAATACTACCGGCAAATTGTATTGGACTCTATCTAATAATTACTAAGACCCTGTGAATTTCCCATTAATGGAAGGTACCATTCACTGTGTACATAATGGATACTGTTAAAGACTTGGGTAATATCTGGAAGCACTATGGTCAGTGGCAACAAGAGCTATGTTTCAGGATTGTTATTCTTTAGATGTGTGAGTGAGTTTTTGTCTCTGCATGTAATCCAGAGAAACAATCCAGATGTAATCACAGTGAAACTTGGTGGCATCTAAGGCTTTATTTTTTTTAGCAGGTGTCATAAAGCATGGCTGTGATGGTGCCCTCATCTTCTGGCATCCCTAGATCAGCCACATACCCAGCGCTTTGTCATAATGCTAGGAGACAAGTGAAGTGGGTGCAAATGCTATTTACACAACATTGGAGCTTGATGTGGAATTGACCATTGCATAAGGTAGACAAAAGAAATATCAGTCTACCAAACAAAAAGGTTTACATTGAGTATACAACAGGGCCCACAGTGGTCTGTATGTGCAATTTCAGTGGCACAATGGAGGGACGTAAGTTAGGAGTTACAAGTAGAAAGTTTTACATTGACTGTGTAAATAGTAACACCCCTGATTGCAGGTGCATTTAACACTTGGTTTCATTATTGTTTCATTTTTGTTACTATTTTTTTTTACCCAAAACACTCCTCCAAATAACCAAGAGACTTGATCCATTCTGGCTATGTACAGTACTACACCTCATGTTGCACCCAGTTTGTGCACTGCTTAACTAGCAACAAGAGTATTGTATGTTTTGTATGTCTGTACCTTTGTTAAAAGGCACCGTATCTTGGCCAAGAAACCATTTTCAAAGGGAGACTGTTTATCTCAATTAAATTTTTCAATCAAAATTAAATTTAAACTACTTAAATACCAACAGAATTATTTTCGAGGTTAACACTGACCCAATTCATAAAATATATATATATTGATATTTTTGTTCATGGGGTCCAATTACTGGGATGGGCCCAGCCCCCTTGAATCTGCTCTTAGCCCTGGGCCAGCATAGACATATTTACAGTAGCAGAGAAGTTTTTTAGTTTTTTTTCCAAACACGGATCATCACATTTACAGTCGGTATAGTGGGACTTGAATACTTCCATGAGAGGTTTTCAAAAGGAACAACACTTCTCTGTTGATATTAAAAGAATGAGCAGAAACATGTGATTTTAACTCCTGTCCAAAAATGACAACAAAAAAAGAAAGAGGGTAAATCTTTCCATCAGGAGCTGGAGGATTATTGTTCAGCTAGATAAGTGAGTGAATCCATGGTGCTAATAAGTACTTTCCCAAACTGATCAGGAGGATGTCTAGATAATTCTACCACATTACGTACAATAGAGATATAGAGGATCTGCTGCTTGCGCTGGCCTTAAAGATGGAAATTAACTTTGAAACAACAAAGACAGCAATGATTTGCCTCAAGGCTTCTGAGTTACTTGAGTTATTACATGAATCGTTTCAGCTCTATGGGCCGGCATATGGATAACATTCTGCAATACCCGCTAAGTATGCTAAAAGCTAACAAACATGGAGAATAATTCTGGACTCAGATTACAGATTTGACAAATGTTATCACAAAAAGTTCAAATAATTAAAATCAAGTCTCACGGATTATCACTTTATGAACCATAAAAAAGGTGAGACATAAAAATGCATGTTGTAAAGAAAACACCTTTTTTACATGTCAGAAAATCTAGGGGCCAAATCTGATTCATTTCAATCCAAATTGTGTCCTACTATTGTGATAAAATGTGTTATTCTGAAGCTTGAAACACTAATGAGTAAATCTGGGTCACATTAGATCAGATAAGATGCTCAAATGTACTGCCTGCACCACCTCCTGTTCAAACACACAAGCTGTGCTCCACCATGAGGATGATAGGTGTGAAGTTTACAAAAAGAGAGGCATTACTCGCTTCATCTATAAAGACGCAGTTTATCAAAGAAAAGGATGTCAATGATGTTTAATTTAATTGCAACAAAGACTTGAAGGGGTTTTTTCTCTTTACGCGAAGACGTAACATCAAGAATGAACGATTTTGAGGGTAGAAAACAGTGTCTCCCACGGTAACATTATTCATCTAATCAAACATGAAAGGATGTCATGTGGCTAAACAGCTCTTGTCACTCCTACTTGTAGCCACTGCACGTGTGTGCTGAAAGTGAATAGAGGATAAGACAGGAGGCAGAGGAGGGAGAGCAAAGAGAGAACGTTCCCAAAATACACCATGGACGAAAATATGATCGTACCCATACACACACATTTAGTGCAGACTGGGGTATAGAAGTGCTTATAGGCAGATGTTGAGAACGCCAAACATGCGAAAAAGCATGAGCCAGCATTTTCTGTTTCCAGAGAAAATTTGTTGGTGATAAAAAATTCAGTATAGGAGCAAATTGTTGGCCAAGTGACAGCGAAACTGAGATCCAGAGGAAGCGAGTATCCCTCAAGTGTTACAAAAGACCTGTGTAAGCTCTCTGCAGTCAGAGCGAGAAAGTGGGGAGAGACAGGAAAAGAAGGCCAGGTGAAATAGGGTCAGCGCTCTTCCTCAACTGAATCTTATGAGGGTTGATTATCTGCAGCCCTCACACACATACACACACACACTCTTTCTTGCAGAGGGTGCGTCTGCATATGTATGTTTCCCTCCTCTCTCTTCCTCTGTTGTGTTATTCGTGCTGACACACTGTAGCTACTGGCTATGTGCTTACCCCGTCCTCTTTCCAACTCTTTAGCTGAGGCAGATCACAGACACTGCTAACAAACACACGGGTACATAACCAACATTTAACATATCTGTCCCCAGAGCGAGGTTAAAGGCATAGTATTATCCGATAGAGCATTGTTCCATGTCCTCATGGTGTTTAATGTAAATATGTATAGCAGTCTGTCTGCTTTAGTTTAGCCTTTGGCTATCTGGCACATAAGTATGAATACACAGATCGCTTATTCTATGGAAAAAAAAGGGGGCTGTACAGTCTGTTCACATTAGTCTGAGGGGTTAAGCTGTAAGCCACGGAGCATGTATAGAGCTAATACTACATCTGTGAATAGACCCACATGAGCCAAGAGATCTACAAATGAAGACCCATGATTGCAAAGGTCAATAAATGATTGTGCATTCATTTTTTTTATTTTTTTTTAAGTACATACAGATTTATACACAGATCTGCAAATGCACCTACAGAGCCCACAAATGTGCAAACAGGTCTGCAAATATACATGCAAAGTCACAAATGTGCTTGCAGGTTTGTAACCAGAATAACATTTGTGTAACAATATCTGCAAATGTCTATGTCTGAAATGTCTGAAATATTCACAAACACATGTGCAGATCCACAAATTCATAGATTTAAACACAGATATGCCATTGCATGCACGGATCCTTCAATGCACTTGCAGTTTAGAAAATATGTAAATGAATTAGTAAGTTCATACAAAGAAAGTGATGACCAAATAACCTGTGTTTTTGTTACATTCTTGGCTCCGAATTTGAAAAAAGCTCCTAAAAAGCTTTTTTATCCTTTTGAAATTCCAAAACACACAGACTTGCATTCTTAAAATAACCTCTGTCACACTGATACAGGAGAAAATTTTTATGTCTTACTGAGAATTATCAATAAATAACATGTTTTTCCTTTGCTTCCCATCAAAGCTCACGTCTGCATCAGTTTTCTGATGGGCAGACGGCAGGGTTTTGAGCAGACGTATGAAGCCCTCTGCTTTGTTCTCTGTCTCCACCCTGCTGCGGCAGTACCTGGTTGGTGATCTGATTTGCATTGCAAAAGAGGAAATGCAAAGAAAAACATGAAAGGTAGCAGACTTTTCATGCATTATATTATAGTTTAAAAAATAAAGCAATTTGATGCCATATAAACATCAATTTATACAGTATTTTTCCAGTTGTAATCTTTGTTCTATGTTCTTTCATTCAACATACAGTTTTTGACAGTATCTATAGGTTAAACTGATGTGTGTTCCTATCGTACACAGGTTATAATGCTGCAGTAGGCAATCATGGAAGCTTGGAGCAAGCATACTTTACAGCAGGAAAGAAGTCACTGGAATGGAGTGTGAAGATTGTGCTCTAGTACTTGTTAGCAGCAGAACTCCAAGCCTCCTCTGCACTGAGTGCCCGGGGCAGCTCCTCTATCCCTGTGTTCCCACAATCAGCACCATGGACAGAGTCGTGACACAATCCAGTGCAGAATGTTACAAAAGATATAGTTCAGCTGGGCAGGGAAGCAGATTTACATTATGTGACACAGTGTGTGGCTCCAGAGTATGTAGCTGAACTAATCTACCCTCACTCATCATTTCCCTGCTTCATGTATAACACACCAAACTGAACTCAGAAGCTCACTTTCTCAAAGTTTGCTGACTGGGTTGAAAACTTTAAACGGTGAATAAAACTGGACTCACTGCCCAGCAACATAACAGGATCATGCAGAGGCAGCAGCATAAGCGGATAGCTGTTAATTAACTGGTTAGCTTCCAAAACATGGCATTGCCTGATGCTAAAAGGTATTATTTTCACCCTGAGATGAACCACAATTTCTTGTCAGCTCTAAATATTAAATGAAGCTGTATTGGATGTAATACAAGAGTGTCCATGCAAAATGGAGGGCAGTTGGAACTGTATTTTAGACAATGCACTAATGCCACAAGGCAAATTTCCATGCCTGAACAGCTCTATGAACTCAAAGTCTGAGAGCAGGAGTACCAGTCAACAGCACAGCAGTCAGTTTTCCCCTTGCCTAACACCATGGATGTAATGATAATGATAATACTGCATCAGATTTCAAATAGCACTTTATCAGAGACCCTCAAAGTGCTTTACATTAGATACATCATTCATTCGCTCACACAGTCACACCTTGGTGGTGGTAAACTACCTTACCAGTCACAGCTGCCGTGGGGCAGACTGACGAAAACGTGGCTGCCAGTTTGCGCATGTGGCCTCTCCAACCACCACCACACAACAGTCACATTCATACACCACTGGAGGACACACACTGGGAGCAAGGTGGGTTAAGTGTTTTGCCCAAGGACACAATCGGGATAGGGGAGAATCGAACCTCCAACCTCCCGGTTATTGGACGACCGCTCTACCTCCTGAGCTACTGCTGCCCCAGATGGTATCTTACAGTGTCAGCTGAGGATGGCAAAGTTGTGACAGAAGGATTTGTGGAATACGTGTATCCCAGCGTCCCAGGTCCACTAAGGTAGAGACTTACATTTATGTTATTTCTTCCAACTTAGAGAACTGCTCAAAAGAAGTGTGCACAAGTGTGTTTAAAACCCTGGATGTGGACTGGTTGATCCAAGCTAAGTCTAAGATAGAAACTTTTTTTTTCTTTTTTAGAGACTTCTGGACACCCTGACCTAGCTGAACAGGCTAAATTTAAGTTATTGTTGGTAGAAATAAAAGGGATAATAAGCTATTTTTGTGTGTGTGTGTGGCATACGCCGTGTAACTTTGTCTAAGTAAGATCCCCTTAGTTCTAAGAGCATATACTTTATAATCAATAAAATAAACCCCATACTAAAGCCGAGAATACGCCAGTCAAATACAATTTTTCATACGGTTAAGTTCTAACTCTTTAAATGTTCATATTATAAGTTATAACCTTTTATGATGGCAATCTCACAGTAGTACAGACAGTAAAAATATCACAGTCTTCTTCTATACTGTTCTATAAGTAATACAAGTTCAGGTGTTGTTGAAGGTCTCTTTGCTGCTAACACTTCTCAAAACTTTTGCTACTCAGTTGCCCCGATGAAATTTGAAAAAAAATTGGCAGGACTGTCCCAGCAGAGAGGGCCAATCCCCTTCTAATTACCCCGTTCCCTTCCTTCAACGAATTGCTCACCCACAGAGGAGTAGAGGGGCCCTTTTTTTTTTTTGTGCCTTCTGAGCGTCTGAAAAGGCTTCACCAGAGAGCTCACTTATGGTAAGACAGGAGCGGAAGTAAGGAAGGATGTGCTAAAGTGGAACAGACTCCAGCAGAAAAAGGCTGAGACTTCATGAAAGGTAGTTCCCATGTGGTTCCACTCATTCAGTCAGTCGAAAAATCTCCCAGCAGACTCTGAAAAATCATACTTTTTATAACTAAAAGGAGACAAGCTGTACCAAACCAAGGCTTTCATCCCATCTCCTATTTTTGACGAGGACTATTTTGAGGGGATTCTGGAGGTGATTTTCACTTTTTCTTTTCTCCCCGTGAGCAATCTTACCTCAGGACAGAACAGGAAAGTAAGCCGGTTGTGAAAAGTTTGACATAGGTCTGATGACAAACCCTCCTAATTTAGCCTTAAGACCAGGCTACGGTTCAGTTAAAGCGAAGAAAAAAAGGCTTGTGATTTATATTTTGGCAGAGCAGCTGCAGACTCACCTCTGCAAATTTTCAGCTGTAATTTCTTCCCTCTGCTCCAATCTATACGAGCAGCCGAAGCATGGACATTTGACCTCAGCCTGATCACTGCTTCCCAGGTCCGAATGAATTATAGATGATGAAATTTCACAATGATTTAGTAAGTGGCAGATGGGACAGTGGTGCTGGGTCATAAAGCTGTAATGAAGTAGATGCTTTAGACCTTTCTCCAACACCAGTTTCTTCTCACAAGATTAACGTAGGAGTGTTAAATAGCCTGAAATATGGGGACACAGATCATCATCAGACTTTGATGAAACCACAGAGTAAAAAAAAAAAAACAGTAAAAAGAAAGAGAGATCTATTAAATCTGAAAAGCAAAGAGGACAGATGGGGGACATATTTTTTCATGCATCCACTGCAGTCGTGGAAATCTCCAAACATTTCCAGAAGAGATTTGCTCACCTGAATTTAAGGTGTTTTTTTACCTGACAGCCCCTAAGTTCGATACACTTGTAAAATCAGAGGTGATTGTGTGAAAGCAGCAGGTAACAGACTAAAAATTCAGTGTGAATGAATCAACGGGGTGATGACATTATTCACAGAGTTAGATTCAGATATCAGTTTGATGATTTTTACTGTCGACTTGTGGATGCAATTGTATATGATGAAGCAATTGGTATTGCAGGACATGATATTTTTGAACCAATGACACATAAAAACCTGCTTCTTGCGGTGGATACTGAAAAAATAAAATTATTATTATTATGATCTCTATTTTGAGGTCTAGTGTTGGTCAGAAAACTATTGCTGTGGGCAGAGTCCTTCTGGAAAATATAGTTAGGGTCTTCATAAAGCTTATTGGCAGATAGACACATGAAGTCCTTGTAGAACTCTCCAGTGAAACAGAGATGTTAAGGTGTGTCTGAAAATGCCACTTCAAAGCACTTTAGACACTGTTTTTCTTTCTTTTTATTTTTAGACATAAATGTTTGTGTCCCTATAGCTCAACAGCAAAATAGGACATCTATCAGTGTCTTCTAAAATGACCTAAGTGACTTATGGGAGTTTATGAGATGAGAATCATTGTCTGGGGTGAAACACTCTCCCCACCTTTCATTATATTCCCTTTTGTGTAAGTATTGTGGTCTCACACTATTCTGCCTCTAATTTAGGTACCTCAACACAAAACTAATCTCAGGGTCTGTATCTTTTTATGTCCCCAAACATTCTTGAAGGGTCAGTTTCCAAATCTGAGTTAGGGGTCTATATCCAACTGCATCTCTGTAAAGGACAGAAAATCATCACCTGTACCCAAATCTTGAGATTTTGTTGGTTAGCTTTCAACTTCTTTAATGAATTAGTTTAGACCTGATGAGCAAAATCAAGAGATTGTACCATAACTCAAGTCCAAATAGCTGGTAGGATAATGTGTAGAGTCTGCAGATGTGTTTCTCTGTCCAATCTAATTCCCACTAGGGCCTTCATTCTTTAATACTATGTCATTTTTATATTCTCCTCTCCCGTCACATAATATATGTTTGAACTTTTCAATATTTCAGCACTCATCTTTTTACAGGGATTTATTATACACGTCAGTGTCCTTGAATTTTACCTTTTATCTCCCTGTTTCAATACCACCAACATGTCCATAGGGTTTGGTTGAAGCAGCTATAAGGAAGAACAAAATTACTGAATATTAGGAATCAAAGTTTGGGAAAGTCAGTGTTGGGAATTCAGGTGTAAGAGCAGAGGCAGGTAATCCAAGTAACAATGAAATCAGACCGGTACAGGACAATTAGGATTATGTAAGGGAAGTATCTACTGCTCTTAGCTTCTACTGAAACAGTTTAATTGAAGGAATGGATAATAATTAAGACTTTAAGGTGAATCCATCAATGAGTGATCAATCATTTTGTGGGTAAAACCATAAAGTTATGTATTAACTCCCTTACATGTGTGAAGATGTGTGTGTCAGGGGCAGGGCAGATAAAGGGGGTGGCATGGGCACTGCTGGAAATCTGAGAAGCCACCCAAAATTTAAACTATTTGGTCTTTGTTGCAACAGGCTGCAAGTAGCTATCTCTGCTTTTAAATGTTTTTTTTTTTTTTTTGGAAAAACTTAAGTTTTTTATGTCTGTGATCAACTGCCATTAATTATTGTAATCAATCAACAACACTATTTTTATGACTTAATGCTAACTTTACATTGGGCTTATTTCCCAATGTGCAATTAGAATAACTCAGTGGGCTCTATTTTTGTTCCTCGCCAGTGAAGTGGCGCAGGCGCAGCGTAAGTCAGGTCCGCCACGCTGACAAGGCGTGCCCAAGCATATTTTGGTGAGCTGCGCAGCGCAGCATATGTATCCAGCCTCACTAACTCGGCTCCTCCCAGCGGCGTAAGCCGTAGGGAGGGAGGGGATGAGGCGTGGAGCGGAATGGAATGAGGCTGTGTTAATTCGGTCAGGCCGGTCTACCAAAATACCACAAGACCAGCTGCGCTCTGCCTGTGCTGAAAGCTGACCAGGTTTGAATCTGCGAGCTTTCAGCGCACTTTTCACGCCTCCGGCAAGCACGAAAATGTCACTGCGCCAGCTGATTCTGTCAACACCTCCCCCTACCACGTATCCACGCTCAGCTTGGTGGACCTCGGCACGCCTCAGTCAACGAAAACACCAAACTGGCTGTGTGCCGGGCTCCGCCAGACGAAAATACCACTGTGTGGGGTCCGCCACCAAAGGAGATCCTATGTATCCTGCACAGATAAACATATCCAACTATCCAAGTCCACTCAGCCAGTTTATCATTTATCAAAACTGAAAGATGTGATTTTATAGAAGTTTGGCTGAATGCATATGCCAAGTTTGGTGAGTTTGAGTTGCCATAATTGCTTTTGTTGCATTTGAAGACAGTTCTCAGGCCCTACGTGTCTGACATTGACTTCCACCATTAGTGCATTTTGCAATAAAGCATTTCAACTTAAACATTTCATTATACAATGAAAAACATCTTGCTGCAGAAAGCGACGGTTCAGACTCTTTCAAAGGACTTCTTTTAATGCTCAGTCGTAATGGTTTCACCTTGTCTTCAAGCATGAACACTTCTTGTATCTTCTATCTCATTTTTTCTTTTTTGTCACTACCCAGAGGTTATGACCGTATGAAATTGAATCCACTCTGCAATCTCGTCAACCCCTCTCATCTTGATGGTCCAGCACAGGGCATGCATAATTCTGTCCCTGCAGCCTTTTTGCTAAAATTATGTCTTTGCAGAGGTACAAGTCGGTGTCTTTGCAGGCCTATGTAAAATACTAAGGTAAGGTAAGGCCTCTTAAATATTATCAACATTTTTCTTGAGTCCTCATCTCTTTGTTTTCACAGCTGAGACATGAGCCCAAAATAGCTAAATCGATGGTTTTAAACCTTAAAGGATTACATACGACTGATAATGTATCTGAGTTTGAGTTTCCAGATAAAAAACGATTGGGGAACTCTTAAACAAACAGCTCCGAGACAAATGGAATATTAAAAATGCAGCACTGCTCCAAAGATGGAAAGAGAAGAAGGCTGAAAAGATGCAGAGCGGAGAGGAAGAAGTATGTGTGATGTGATAAGGAGTGATTGCTCAGCAACACCAGTCCACACAGGGAGAGAAAATGGCTGCAATGATGATGTTATTTAAAATCACACACTGACACGAGTTCAGAGGAACAAAAATTAAGAGGGACACTTTCCCTTTCTCACATAACAGACGAGCTCATTTCACCCATCCCTTGTAAAGTCCCCCGCTCTCTTTATCCCTTTTGCATTTTTCTTAAATTTCCCACGGCGGGGCAAGTGTGGGACGCTCGGGAATTTAGATGCGTCAGCCATGGTGAAACCGCCTGAGGAAATTTGTAATGAAACTCATCTCCACACTGGCAGGATTTGCAGCGACTGCTCAAATCAGATTTTTCCACTTGTTTGACACAGGCCTTATCTCCCTTTTGCTATCTAAACAGTGAAAAATCAAATTCTGCTCCATTTTAATCCACACGTAAGGATGACATGGCGGCAAATTAGATTTTTAACAGGTAGTGAATATTCATCCCTGCCTACATCAGTAGCCATTACAGAGAATCCCAATTTATTCTACATTACACACTCATAACAGCTCATGATATCCCTCCATCACTCTGTCGGTCCTCCTTTATCATTTCTCCACACTTCACTGAAGGGAAGAAAAGAGAAAGAGATGCTACACGGCACTCACTTTGGCTTGACAACTTGTTTCACTCGCCCTTTCTTCCTCTCTCTGTTCTTCCTCTGTGTGTACGTCAGACAGAATTCATGTACCTGATCTATTTAGGAGACCGGGCAACACTGGAGACTAAAGCACTAAGACACATCCTGCTGGCAAGAGTACCCTGTTTAAAAAGCAGATACACACACACGCAGCCTGCAAGTATGCACAAACATCTGCAAATCAAAGAGTTTTATAAATATTACGAGTGGCATAACTGGTTCATTCAGCTCATTCTACATTCTGTGATCCGGTGTATCTGAAATACGAGTTTCAAGGAAGAAAGCCATGTTGACATATTCAGAATCAATACATCAAACATTTTTATACAGTGCAGTGGCTCAGGTGTTTTTCTATGAACAAGGGTCCGACTTACACTTGAGATCCTTGCAAGAACAATACATCAAACTTCACCAACTTAAACCTTTTCAATCTGAAATCTGTGGATGTCTCAGAAGAGGGCTGTCACAATATACAGGTGTTGATGGTAACTGTCTTTATTTAAATGTAAAACGTTGGTACTGTGCTAAAATTAAGCAAATGGTCCTTTAGGCTGGTTGCTACACCGAAAACCGACAAAAAAGAGAAGGACTGCCTGTGGAGTAGATTAAAGCAGCTCTTTATGAGATAATTCAGCACATTTAAAAACAAAAATGTCATGTGTTTTTTTTTTTTAATCCAAACACAACACTTGAGTTTTTGTCTCCTCAGCTTACTAATTAAATTCTGTTATTTTCACAGTTTTCATTCAGTTCCCTAACTTAAGATCGTACCAGAAGTAGCTTAAAATTAAAGCATACTTTGACTGTAAAGGAAATAAAACAATTTAAATTCACATAAGATAATATATCAAAATAAAAGCATAAACTTTGAACAGAATTAGAAATAGATAAAAGCATGTCAGGTAACTGCGTTTGTTAGTAAAATGTATGTACTTGTATATTTATATGTTATGTTGCTTCACTCTTGTCCTGCCTCTCAGTTTTACTCAGTTTTTTTTTACAGCTTAGATCAAGAATGGAAAAGAAATCCACCTACAAATCTTTGACGATTAACGTTCACAGTTCCTCAACTGTTATTGGGTTGTTTAAAGGAAAGGTGATGTAACATAGAGGTAAACCTTATCCTGTTCCAGCTGTTTTAGAAACCTTTTACAGGCATCAAATGCACACTGTCCACTGTGGCATGTGACACTCGACAGCCAGCAGGAAGGCAAGCTGACTAGGCTTAAAAGAAAAGGAAACTAAACTTGGTTGAGGAATAAGCATCCCAAACACCTCTAATCCATCCTGGCTACAGAGGACTGCAAATTAGCTTGTCTTTCATGTAATAAGCAAATGGCCTCTTCATAAAATTAGACACACAGGGTAGCTGAAAACTAAAACTCACACAAGTCCTGACCCAAAACTGACCTGAATATTGCCTCAGACTTACTCCGTCACAGGCCCGTGTGAAGAAGCGGTTTGCTTCCACTTAACCAAATCTCCAGGAGCCTTTTAAGTCTGTGTTCCTGTCAGTCTGCTTTTATACTTTTTACTCTGCCTGTCTAATTTTCCTCGCCATTCCTCTTATGCTACACTAATTTCTTCTTTCTCCTTGTAGCTGATTTCATAACATCTCTCGTCCTTCTTTCCTCACACACACCACATACACACACACACACACACACCAAACTCTCTCTCTCACATACAGAGTTGTTCTTAACCTAGATAAAACTGCTTAGCCGTGCTTGGCTGGCCCCATTATATAACACCATCACAGTGCCTTGACTCAGGCCAGCCTCACAGTCATAGATGTGGATTTGTATTTGTCTGTGTACACAAACAAGCACACCTCCGGTCATGAGTGAGTTTTCCCTTGTTTACTGCCACCATGTCAGTTTGTATCTTACCAATCTTACTGCAGTGGTGTCTGTGATTTTGAACCATGCTAACAGGTCAGCTCGACTGTTAACCTCAGGATGTACTGGACTAATTATCAACTACGAACTTCCCTCCAATCATTCGCTCTGACATTGTTTGAGTTTGTTCAACTATGGCTGAAAGATGTCATGAAAACCGGGCACAATGTCTGTGGTGTCTGGCTAGCCTCGGCTAACATGGATGTAGACCCACCTTTTGATTGCTGAGGGTTGATGCCTGGCAGTGTTATATTTTAGGAAGTTGACAAGAGTTTGGAGCTCAGACAGACTTTCACCCTACAGGCTGACAGCTGCAGTGCATCCACCTGTCTGGGTAATGCATATGTATGTGAAACTCTTACCCCCAATTTCCACTGCATCTGGAAGGGCTACGAAAAGGCCGTATCTGCCGATCGTAGCTGATCGTACCCATTCAAGTCAATGTGTCAATTTCCACTGGATCGCCAGACTCTGCAGCTGATCACAAGAGTTCAATTTTTTTCCGGACGCCGGAGCATGCTGGATAAATTCAGCACAGATTAACCCGTGCTGGAAAGGAAGTCGGGCACAGACACAAAATAAAACATCCAGCTTCTTTTCAAAATAGAAAACTCAGTGTTTCAGGCAGATTGTATTTCACACCATGCAAACGGGTGAAGATGAACAAGTGAAAGGTTTTTAGATAGCATTTCACCATGGATGCGGAGATGCTGATTGTAGAAGTCTGGAGGTGGATTTCCTCCTCTGGAAGGACACAATCCACTGCTTTTATGGTTAGCCTATGCAGCCAAGAGACAACTCGTTATCGCGCGATAGCACATGAATCGGCTGGTTCTTGTGAGTTTTCGCTATAATTGTAATCTGCCACAAAATTATCGTCACAAACAGATCCAATAGGAATTGGCATACAGCAAAAATTGCCGCTGTTCCGGATCGGAGTTGTTCAGGATGCGGTGGAAATCCTGGGTCAGCCTTTGTAAAATAAAAACAAATGTGTCATTAAAAAGTCATCCCCTGTCGAATACATTTGAAGAAATCAAGTAGCTGATTCCTTACATTTCGAAGCCTGCCTCATGTGGACAATCAAGGAACTGCATTTTTTTTTACACTTTTGCACTAACTTCACTTTCAAAACAGTAGTTTGCTTCTTGATACCTAGCTAACATAAAATAACTGAGTTGGTTTTGTTCCTATGTTTTGGACAGAACCTTTACAGTACACTCTTTTCCTACTCCTCTCATGCGCCACAAGGTTTGATTTTAGGTCCACTTTTATTTTCTTTTTATTTGCTCCCTCATCATTTATCACCGCAATGTATCTTTTCATTTTCATGCAGACGACCTGGTGATCCAAGAACATTTTGCAGTAAACATGCAGAATTATTAAAACTTAAGCAGAACAAAGCTAAGAAAACAAGCCATGGAAAATAGTAGCACCTGCTCACCAGCCTGTAGTTACAAATACAAAGTCAAAGCACATATTTTTTGGGTGATGTGTGCCTTTGTTAAGTCTGTCAGAATTTATTTTCATATTATTTTGTGTGTGTTTGAATATCTGTGCTGTCAGGAGTCTGAAATGGTGAGAATAGATGAATTTCCAGCGCTAACAGGCAAAAAGAAATAACAGAAGTATCATTGGAGAGTAAGACGGACCCAGATGGCGCATGTTTGTCTATAATATCACAGAAGAATGAGACAGAGAGACAAAAATAAAGGAAAAGAAGGAAAGACATGAAAGTAAGGGGAAGTTTTGTTGTGGTGAAAGTAAAGTGTGCGTATGTGTGTGTTAGCATGCTCTGGATGGCTGTCCCAGATACCCAAATAAGTCCCCTCTCATAATTCTACATCTCAACTGCTTAAGTCAGCAGGGATGAGACACACATGAGCACACAAAAACACACACTCATGCACATGATCACCTTAGCTTCATCATCTGCTGCTCGCATCTCGGCCCGTTCTACTGGGAGGGATGAACGCACTCTCGCTAAGTGAGAGATGTACACTTTGTGCGGCTCTGTATAAGTGTGAGTGTGTTACATTCTGTCGAGGCAGACTGATCCACAGCGTGCTGTCTTTGATTGTGTTATTTAAGCGCTGTGATTCTCCACAAGCAAACATTTCACACACACACACCCGAATGCACACAGAGCTAATTAACGTCTCAGTCTCCCTGTGGTACGCCGCAATCAAGCCACATATTTTTAATCAAACATGACTGCTCAGCTAGCTGCACACCTGCACTGCACCCTTTCATATCCACCATCGCACACACACATCCATACACACACATACACACACACACACATTTAGGTACACATTTACTCAGTGAACCGAAACCATATGAGCTACAAGTTTAGCAACAAGTACATATGGTGAAGCAGTAATTAGCCTGATAGCTAATTAGCCTCTAGCCCTGGCGTGCTCATTTATCCCCGTTTGCGGGGGTGATTTGTTGTGATGGGAACACAAGGGTAGGAAAAAAATTATTAGGATAGTCACATGATGCCATCTGCTTTTCACTGAGTCAATCGAATACAAAGTTGAGAGATGTTGGTACAGCGACACCATGTGAATGTTAACTATGCAGAACTAAGGTCTTCTTACATCTACACCTCTATTCATCTTTTATTTAACATCAATGTTGGAAAAATGACTTACAATCAGTAAAAAGTTACAATTACTAGTTCCTCTTTGAAAAAATGTACTCAAATTACTGAGGAGCTACATTGATGGGGTAATTTTTACCTGGGAGAGCCACTGTAGCGTGACTTCTTTTTGCTTCATACTCTAATTAACGTCCCCAGCCTCTCCTCTGCCGGCATTTCAGTAATTAGTTCTCTGAAAACAGCAGACTCGACAGTCGACTTGGAAAGCTTATCAAGCCTCCTCCTTGGTCCAACGTGAGCTGCACCTAGGTCGCTGGTGGATAACTACCTTTCATGCATTAGAATTAGAGACACCATGTGCTCCATGGGGCTGAAACCACGATGGTAAATAGTAAAGCGGAGTGAGCTCTGTTTTGACTTAAATGTATATTATCTACTGTCTTCTAAACTGAAATAAATGAAGTAAAAATAATTTGTTAGATTAAAGGTGGGGTAGACAGGATTACGTTAAGCTTTTTTTTTTGTGGTGAATATACAAAAAACTTTTAATATCAGTCAATAGCTATTAGTTATTGATGACATTTGGGAATATGATGTTATCGCTGTGTTTTGTTATGTCTGTGAAGTCAACATTTTAATCTTTTTGAGCAGCCCATTCTTTCTGACTGTAAACAAAGCCATTCTCCGCCTCCCCCAACCCGGTTGGTTGCGAGGCGGATCTTGATCACTTGTGCTGATTGGTTGTGAGGCAGATGCTGCTCCCTCATATTGTGAGGCACGCTCCACGTCCACTAATAATGTGCGCAAGCTCAAACAAAGTTAGCGCACTACAATATCAGACAGTAGAAACCAACCACAAAGTAAAGAGAAATGTCTGAATCTCGAGAAAGCTAGGGTGGTTGAACAACAGACCTGCAAAAACTTGAGTTGTGTCCTAATCCAGGGGTTGCAGCCTTTGAAGGACTTAGTCATTGAGACCTTCATAGACCAGTCAGGCCAAACTGAATTAAGTCGATCTACTTTTTGGGGGTTTGGATGTTTGCGTCACAATTGTATTATTGCGCAAAGAGTCACAGGATAAGTGAGGCCATGAAGGATGCACCTGCTGCAGCAACACACTTTTTTATGACACAATAAAACTGAGTGTCTATTGGGACAGAGGGACCAGAGGGACTGATAATTTTTTCTTTGTCTCCATACACAATGCCACAGCAGGGTTGTGATTTCAGGATGTTAGATTGCTCATTCCTGTCCCCCTATGTACCCGAATACTGCACAGGGGCAAATACTCCTGACCACAAAAGTCACTTTGGTGCTTTTGAATCACTTTGTCCAGGGCACAAGCGAACCTTTCACCTGGCCTGGTAACCCACTTGGGATGTTGCTTTTAAATGAAAGCTTCCGTAACGCCAGAAAGCAAAAAAAAAAAAAAAAAAAAAAAAAAAAACACCTCTGTCTGATGTGCTGTTCATGCTGCTGACCTGAAGCCTTTCTATTGCCTTAAATCAAGCGTCTAAGTGGGCAATCCTGTCAGTAAGGTCAGAGAGTTGTGAGCTGCCAAACTGTCAGGGTGACAGCAACCATTCACCCTGTTTTAATGTCACTTAGCAAAATCTGCCCGGGGATACTGAAGCTGTGCGTAACAGACAGTTTGATCTTGAAATTAATTCAGTCATTTATACTGAAATGAAATGAACAACGGGGGGTGTAATTATAAAAGAAAGACTACAATTGACAGAAGATGAAAAACAAAATAAGGACTACATGGAGGGAACAAAAGCCAGTGTTTTTCATTCCTGTCTCACTGCTGTGTACTCAACTGAGCTTGGCTCAAAGACCAAAGCAATTAATTACCTGCAGGCACATTACGGACACCTGCAATGATTTATGGGGCCTTTTATGGAGATGCACAACACTGATAGGTCAAACACAGGATAAGAGGAATCAACTCTGAGGCACGGTACAGATGAGTTAAAAGTACAAAATCCCCCCAAAAGCCCTGAAAACTTTGATTTTATTTAATGTGCTTTGCAAAGCTGCAGCCTGCCCCCCTGTAGAAAAATCAGCCTGGGAAAGTGCACACACACACACACACTCTCTCTCTCTCTCTCTCTCTCTCTCTCTCTCTCTCTCATATACACAGATGTTAGCCTACATTGGGCTGTTGTTGCGTGTTTTGTTACTTTTGCCCATGGGCTCTTTTCTCCCTCTGTTCCCTTCATCCCCAGCAGAGAGAGAGAGAGAGAGACAGAGACAGAGGAAAAATATAGCAAAAAGTCATTGTTGTATCTTTATGTAGAGCAGAACTTCACTGTGTCTACTATGCCTGCGTGAGAGATTTTGTCTGCCAGACGACAAGACAATAGATGCTCATGCGATAAAATGACGCCCAGGTGGTTTCAAATCCACGCACTCACTTCGGCTTTTACAAGGTTTGAGATTTAGCAAGAAACTGGAGCAAATAGCACTGATTCAGCATGCTCCTCAAGGACAGTTAAAGGAGGACACATGCCTGATGGTGGAAACAGTGGTTATCTTTCCCGAGGCTCATATCATCCTGTTAGAAGGATGATAGGTGCAATCAGGAGCAGGTTCCTCAACCTTGGAAGCCACCGGCGATTGACTGGCACCATTAGGCGTGTATAGCCTGTAGTAGTAGCTATTCGCCAGTATTGGAAGGAGTCCTTACAGAGAAGACTTTATTTTAAATGCACTGCTACTCATTTTTCAACTAGACCATGATCTTTAGAAATGAAACTGACAAAGTGAAGAGGTAAAGTTAAAAACCAGATTGTATCAGATTGCTGAGCTGACAGACAAATGTATGTTTATTTAAGTCTAGAAAAGTGGACTGGGCGAGGTTTCAATTATCAGGAGAAGTTATCATGTGCGTGGAGCAGGTGTGCTCTCTACCTTTAAGAAAAGACTGAAGACTTCCCTTTTTAATCAAGCTCATAATTAGAGCGGGTTAAGGCCAGGACCAGCTCTTGGTTATGCTGCTAGAGGTTTGGATCCCCAGAGGAATTATCACATCAAGCACTTTTCCCTCCTTTTCTGTCTGTGTTATTAACTTTCGATCATCATGTCCTATTAGAGTCAGTGACACCAAGGGCTCTATTTTGGTGCCTCGCCGGAGACGTGCCGCAAGCCCAGCGTCAGTCAGATCCGCCGCGCTGACAAGGCGTTCCCAAGCACATTTTGGTATTTTGGTGAGCCGCGCAGCCCGGTGTAAGTATCCCCCCTCCCTAACTCAGCTCCTCCCAGCACCATAAGTCGTAGACGGGGAGGAGAAAGGGCGTGTAGTTGGTTTAACACAGCCGAGACCTGTTTTCACCAATCACATAGGCTCCTCTCCTTGCCTTTAAATCCGCCACCGGCGAGGCGTATTACTATTTTCATGAAGTAGTCAAAGAGATCAAGAGATGTCTTAAGACAGTTAATGCCACACGATGGCGACAGAGGGCAGCTGCCTCAACAAGTGTCCTCCACACTCTCTCATCTGAGCACAGATAGATTTAGTGTGCGTAATGTTGGACCCACTGGTAAGACAAACACCCGTTTCCACAAATAAAGACACTCACATAAAGTTGCTCATATTCAAACCTCACGTGACAAAGGTGGGTTTAGCGCACAGATCACAACATAAACTCCAAAACTGGCATTAAAATCGGAACCATCTGTGCGTAAATGACGCATCGCGCTCCGTGGCCTGGCTCTTTCTTTCATAGATGTTGGCATATAAAATAAATTTGGCTCACAAAACTGAATATTATAATATCCGTATGTCGGCTTAAAGTAGATAACGCATCTGAGCACTGAAACAAATCATCTGTTCAGCTGCAGCAGCAGCAAGACGGACAGAGGACACGGAGACGTGTCCAGGTCGAGCTGTGCGAGAAATAAGAGGAAGAGGAAGAAAGAAAAGGAGGGAGACGAATTACATATCTTGTTAACTTCATCATGTGTGTTTATTTACTATATATTTAATTTAATTTGATGCGGTTTCAGCTGTGTTGATTCGGTCAGGTTGTGTGTCCAAACGCGTGCCAAACGCGCTCATCAGATCAGATATAGATCAGAATATATCGATATAGATCTAAATGTATGTGCTGACTCAGATTAATAGTTGTTGATGATTATTTATTGCGCTGAAATGTGCCTGACACTGTGGAAACCTGCCGGTGAGGCATCAGTGACGTATGTCGATACGCCGCCGGTCTACCAAAATACTACAAGACCAGCTGCGTTCCGCCTTGCGCTGAAAGCTGACCAGGTTTGAATCGGCGAGCTTTCAGCGCACTTTACACGCCGTTGGCGAGCACGAAAATGTCACTGCGCCAGCTGATTCTGTCGACACCTCCCCCTGCCACGCCACCACGCCCAGCTTGGCGGATCTCGGCTCGCCTCCGTGCGGCTCATGCCACGAAAATACCAAACTGGCCTTACGCTGGGCTCCGCCAGACGAAAATACAACTGCGCGGGGCTCGCCGCCCTCCGCCGCCTCACCGGCGCGCACGAAAATAGAGCCCCAAGTCTTCATCCTGTAGGTTTCTCTGGATTGCTGCTGCAGACGTTTTGCTCCATCAGTCTCACCTCTGTCCATCTATCTCTTTCTGCATCTACCTCTATTCCCTCTCAGTAGAAGCAGATGACTGGGTCCTGTCCAATCCTATTAGGATTCCATTTCACGTAATCACCCTTTTACTTCACATTATCCCATTTTCAGACATTTCTCAAGGCTAAATTGTCCCCAGATGACTGTCTGTTGGTTGTAGGAACCTGTTTTACTTCCCACACTCTACAACCATAGCTTACAGCAAAACAAGAGGACTAACTGCTTAGGCTGGAGCTGAACAGGAACTAAAGCACTTTAGACACCAAAATCTGCTCCAGTGTTTACAAACTGGAAGTCTACAGAGCACTTTTGCACCAGATTTTGGCAGCAGACATAAAGACATAAAAAGTCAGGGGACTATATGAATGAAAGAGGCATCAAGTCTATGTTTCTGCTTGAACTAAAGCTAAACTTCAATGGTGAGATTTTGCTGCACCACGTTGGAAAAAAAAACCCCACTGCTCTCCACAAAACATATCATGCAAGGCAATATCTTTTGCTGGGTTGCTCTTCTGAGTGGGGTATCACTTTGTAAAACAAACATTTGGAAGTTCACCCATGGGCTATCCATCTTGGCTTATGTAAGTGATAAACTTATGTTACCAGACGATCTTGAATTCAATGTTTTGTACCAGACGACTCCATTTGGAATACTAAAATAATAAAGGTAAGAAACTGGAAGATATCCCAGACGACTAGAAACATTACAGAAACAGAAGTGGAACAATTCCAGCTCAGTTATTAAAAAATAGATTCTACATTTAATAAAGGCTAAAACGGTTGAGTGAAAGTTAACAAGGTGAAAGTAAAAATAAAAAAAAAGAGAAATATTCAAAGCTGCGAGCACAGAGCATATTTCCTGATTTGTGTCCCACATGGGCTGTTACAGGCTAATGAAATCCCAGGTGAAAGACCGTGGTATAACATGACAAATGAAAAGGTCTGTAAGTGTGTTGGAGGTGACAGAGAGAAGGTTAAAGTCAATCTGTGAGGTTTTAAAGCTCTTAGTGATATTACACCCAAAGGGCTGTAATCACACAGCCAGAACAGATCAATACGATCACATTGCAGCCACAAAGTGTATGAGGCAGCAGTAGTTTGATACGCATAGAGCCAGGCTTCACAAGGTAAATGTAGAGAGATCTGTCTTCCTTTTGTGCATTCCAATGAAAAAAGAAGCACAATTGAATTAAATCTGATTTATGTTAAATTTTCCACATCTGGAATTGGAGTATTAACTCATTCAGTGCCAGGTTCATTTATGCAATTTTCATCCAGTGATGTGAACCACACAGACTGCTCGCATCCTTCTCGCCGGGACTGTCGCTGAATTCCAGCTCAGTCTCGCTCAAAAGTAACGGCACCGGCGGCACAATGACACACTGGAAAATTGTTTCTTTGATTGTCTGCTGACTAAAGTCCAGTACCAGGATCTCCAATGGATTCAGAGACGGTAGCACAGCGCCCACGGGAGCCGATGCGCCGAGACCATTCGCTCTTAGGTGAAAACTTTGGCATTTTCCTACTCTCCTCATAGAGAAAAAAACACTCAATAACCAGGCTAAATGGCACACTTGATGGCACACTTCTCACTGGCAAGTACTTGTTTTTGTTATTGTAACATGGTTATGAAGTTTTTGTCAGCTCTTCTGCGTTCAGAATGACTCCAAACTTCGTCGCATGTTGGGGAGTTTTCCTCTGGCGGAAAACAAAAAAAACCCTGAAAAATCTGTCATAATCTCTTAATGGTACTCAAATAAAAATATCTGTTCAAATCAGTCATTGACACTGAATGAGTTAGCCGATGGAGCTACTGGGCCCAAACAATCTCTGTTAGGGTGAGTGTGTAGAACGCCAAAGCAGAGAGGGCACACCTCTCCTCTACTGCATGTGCATAGATGAAATGACACTGGTTAAACCAGACACAGTGTAAAAAGGAGGAGCTGAGGTGGAGGTAGTTTGTAAAGTGGTTGGCAGGGGGAGCAGCCTGTTTCGATAATTGCAGAGAAGTGAAGTAGCTGAGCTGTCAGCTGACATTGGCTGGCTAAGGACCAATGGACGCACTTTGGGCTGATCCTAACCTGAACTTACACTATCATATCCAAACTGTTAGATGTCTTGAAAACTTTGAAATACGGGGAAGATTTTCAAATGACAAACACACAGAAACACATAATTCACACCCTCTACAGAAGGCAAATGTCAAGCCATGCTCATTGTGACTTTCACAATCAAGATTTCCCTGGTGGTGAATTAAACTGATGGAATTATTTGAAACAAGAAAACCAGCTCCCATCAACACACGCATACCAAGACACACAGTTCAAAATGGCCTGTGCTCAGCGACAAAAGACTCAACTGACTTTATTACTAAAACTGTAGCTGAAGATCCACACAGTTTAGCAGTATAAAAGGATGTTCTCCTTAAAGTTTCTGTCTGAAATGAAAGTTTAAAACTCATCTGCTTTGGTCCCAAAAAAAGATTTGTGGATAATTTCTCCCTGAACTTAACTTCTTAACACAGTTTCAGTGTCTCATAACATATTGAAACTTTGTGCATCTACCACAAAAGCATTAGAGGCTACAATGAACATACTTGTGAACCAAGAGTAGCAAGATTTACAGTATATGCATTTTGGAGCTCGTTCTGATGTTGGATTTATACAGTGTCTGCTTTAAACTTGTAAAATGAATCATTTTTTAAAGTTTCCACACAGTGGTAAAAGGCTACATACTCCTGTCCTTTTCACTTCCTCCCTTACTTGTTTTACTCATCCCTCTAAGCTTCCTTCCTCCCTCCATTAGCTGACATCAACAAGCTGTCATAAATTCTTAGTGAGTAGCATCACAAATCCATTAACATAAACAATGCAAAGCATCTTATCCCCACATCCATTTCTGTCTATGCTCTCTGGTCCTCTGTCTTTCATCTCCTGTTATCATCATTCTTTGTTGAGTCCTTCATCAGAATCCATTAATGTCCTTCAACCCAAACTGCCGGCAGTTAATGTTGACAAAAACAAACACAGTGTTCGTAATGTGTTTTTTGAAAATAACACAATAAAGCTTTCAGAAGTTTCTCATCCCCGCCATTCGTTGGGCGGTGGTCATTTTCTCATGAAGGAAAAAGTCCTAAAGTTTGTGTCTGTATCTATGACCCCATTCAGAGGAGGTATCCTTTGAATCACCCAGCTCACAGAGGATGCAACCAACAAAGGATCCGGTCTACAAAGGACCTGGTCTACGATGAATCTAGCCTATGAGGGAGCAACACCATAAAGGATACAGGCCACTAAGACTTAATCCTGCAAAAGACCAACAGCATAGCTGCAGTCATGGAACCTAGTATCCTTCACCATCATTTCAACAATAGTTTCCATCTGTTTTTACCACATTTTAACCACAGTGGGTATTAAACATTGGCGTGATCTCTATGGCGTTGTCAAGTAAAGATGTGGAGCTGAGGTGGGACTTTGGACTCATTATAACTTATGGATGCAATAAAGATGGACTCAAGTACATTAATAAATAGTCGAGTTACATACACCAAAACTCTTTACTGATCTAGGCTACTTGATTTAAAGGCAGTATCCATATTCTCTTGTTTAACTGGCTTAATGGGGTCATTGTGGTTCCAATTAAAGAAATATATAAGATCTAGTCTTGACCTGTTTATTCAACAGTTTATGTGAAGGGCATTGAAACTTTATGGTTGTCAAATAAAGTGTGCATCTATTAAAACCACTTGTTTTAACCAATCAAAAGAGCAACTAAATTTCCACTTGCATAATTCCTGACATTACATAAACATTCAATGATTTTTGTTGCACAATAGACTACAGACTTTCTCTTCCCCACTTAAAATTAGATCTCTTTATTTTATTTTAAAATATCTATATTTTTTGGCCTTTAGCTATTTATCAATCATGTGAAAGCAAATGGTGAATGCAGCAAAGGAGATGAAAACCATTGGTGGACTTCTAACCCTGAACCCAATGGACCATTGAGTTCTTGCCAATAATATACAAAAGCCCACTAACATCACTAAGTTGCAGAATGAGTCAAAATGTGGGCAGAAGAAGTTATTAAAACAAAGAGGACTTCATCAACTTGGATGGTTCGAAATAAATTACTCCACCCATTTCACGAAAAAACGACCCTTCAATATTTCAACCCTCGCCCATCGTATTTCAAAAAGAAGCGTGTCCATTAATTTATAATAGCATCCTCCATGGCATTTCATCGTACTGCGTCCTTGCAATCAAATCATGTGCCTTTAAAGCACACGTGATGAAATAACTAGTAATATCCGATTTCAGAAGACGTGTAACGGCATTCACCCTTCAAAGGCTTCTCTGAAGGCGAGGCTCTTTTGTGTGAGGAGACCATTGATAGGAAGGTATATTGAGCTAAAGCACACTACTTTGATCCCTTTTTTCCTCCTTAATAATCAGACCCACTTCTCCTTCCCTGGGCTCCTTTAAAGTAGTTGAGAATAATTATGAGTTTAGTTGGCAAGGCTGTGAGTGTATGTGTGTGTGTGTGTGTGTCGGAAAAGGTAAGACGAGTTTAAAGATCCCCACCGGATGGATTCATGTGGTCCAAAAATGGCTTTTGATACAAAATTCTATCAGTGAAGACCACAAAGTGAGGATGGACACACTCGTACACACACGAGCACTGGAGGCCAAGGGGGACCTGACTGTGCCAATTGTTTGTCTCCCAGAATCAAATGGGAGGCGATTTTCAGAGGACTAAAGGGCAGAGTGGAAAATGACAAAATAAACGAGTGCTCTTTTCTCCATCTTCTTTTTCTTTCATGTGCTGCCCGGCAGAAGAGGAATGATCTGCCATGGCCTTTTTGTCAAGCTGGCTGACACAAACACACAGCAGACCCTCACCACACCGAAGTCTCCGTGTAATCTGATGAATGACACCCCATTTCAATTACTGCCCCTCCCCCTAACCCCTGGCTATCTCTCTCAGCACATACACACCCTCCAACTCTCCTCAGAAACCAAATCTAGCAGGGTCTACCCTCCTCACGAGGTGGCCTTATACTTGAACTGAAACATCAGCAGAAATGATGATGAGTAAGCGCTGGTTATCTCTCCTTATTTTCAAGAAGCTATCAAGGCTGAATCAAGGGCCAGAAGGTTAAAAGAAGATGGGATGGGAAAAAATGGCCAGCAGGGTTGAAGAGCAGCCTCTGAAATGTGGCTATTTTGGCTCTTAACACAAGCTGTCACTCACTCTGAAACCCGCCTCTATGCAGGGGTCTTAAGGTCTTTGGCCAGTGTCAGTATTACAGACTGTTAGTCTGGGTGTAGGCCACATGCCCATCTGGGTAAAAATCTGTGCAGCTTTAGTTTTGGAGTGAGCATATTTGGAAGTCAACTTATTTAACAGTCACTCAATATACTTCAGCACAGTTTTTATGCAAAACAAAAAGCAACACAAAGGATTTTCCACATCATGTGTCATATTGTCAAGTCTTATTAAATGACAGTTAGCAAAGAGCTCTTAAGTTAAACTGACCAAATAAACAGAGCAGCAATTTTCCTCTGAAGAATCCAAGGACCGAAAACGTTGGGTAACACTTTGTATGAACCACCTCTTACAGTGCATCAAAAGCACATTTATAAAGCCTTATAAATGCATCTATAAGACATTTTCAAAACTAAGGGTAACACTTTATTTTACCCCTATCTCCAAAACATAGTATAAATATATGTATAATCCATTATAATCCCATTATAGCACTGTATAACAATAGCTATAACCACTTATAAATGATCATGATGCTTTATAGCAGGGTTATCCGATTAAAAGTCACTGAGAAAGGTCAGATAAAAGGTCTGAACCAAAGTCCAGCTGGTGTGTTATGATTGTGTCTACCTTATGTTCGCATTTTCATATGGTTTCAATTATATTTTTCACTTTTAACAGAGTGCAATTATGTAGTAAACAGGCAGCAGTTTCACCATTAAAAAAATTCACAGTCAAATAAATTTGAGGCCTTTATTTCAGATTAAAGAAAACAAAAACATTAGAATGATATTAAGTGCAAACGGAGCCTAAAACCCCATTTTCTTTTAAATTGAAGAGGTCCCACCCTAAAGAATTGAAGGCTTAAAATAAACTTAAAATAAGTTGGGACAAATTGGGACACCATCTTTTCATTTTTGATTATTCTTTTTTTTTTCCTTTTTTTTTTTTTTTTTAAATTTCTCTTAATGACAAAAATAGGCATGTGACTGCCCTGCTAGTGAAGTAAGTGACATAATAAGTAGACCTGTCACATTGGGCACGGAGCTCGGTTATTTTGCGTGCTCTCAGCTCAGACCTCGGGGACCAACTTTGCTCCAAAGAGCTGTGCCTTGTTTTGAAGAGACGCTTTACGTTGCCACTTTCAACTAATGCAACGTTTTCGGAACAAGTGAGGCACACTGGTTTTGAACTGTCTGCTGGAAGAATGAACATAAATTTCTCCATCCATTCATCTATAAAACAACGGTTTTCCTCCTCAACTTTTCTCACTTTTGATCAAGCCATGCTCTCTTCGCACTGTCTCTTCCTCTCTGCTCTGGTGCGCTGGCTGTGCAGCGTAGACAAAAGTTTTGATTTGCTCAACTTGCTCAACTGAGTGACGCTACTGCCGTATTAACTAGAGTAGCAGCGCCCGTGACCCTCGGAGAATGCTCCATGGAAAAATGTCTGTTCTCGTGACTTTATCAGAGATTGGTCATGGGTCTGGTCAGAACCCTCACGCAGTCCGGATCCGGACCGAGGTCATGTTATAATCATAACACATGCCTATATAGATACTGCAATGCAACTGTTCTTAACAGTCATAACACATTATAATACCTGACCTTGTAAGTCATGATAAAATGTTTTATAATGTGTTGTGTTTATTGCTAGAAAGAATTATGATCATTTATGAGTATTAAACTATAGTTATACAGTGCTATAACATGATTATAGCACATTATAAATATATTAATAATGTGTTATAGAGATAGGCGTCAAATAAAGTGTTACCAAATTAAGAATTAGAGAAATTACACTAATTAATGACACAAAGACTAAGATCTTTATCAACTTTCATAACCAGGTAAAGTTGTGAGAGTTATGATGTGTTATTAAACCCAGAATTCAAAGGATTTTTTTCTTTAACATTAAAGGCACCGTGAGGAGTTTTTATTCAGTTAAAAAACAGACCAAAACTGATACCGATGCCTCTTGAGGACCTCTTGAAGTGAAAGAAACTATTACCAAGAGGGCCCATAACTACACTGTAGGAATTTACAGTGCTTCAATCCACTATGAGGAGGCAGGAATGGTGAAAAACACCTTATTCTGACTCTGTCTGCTGCAACAATGCTGGACTATGTCCCATGTTATGAGGCCTGTGGATGAGGGCCACATGAAAAGACAGAGAAAAAACGGTTTTAAAAATTGAAGCTCCTCTGGGGAACTTTTTGTTTATATCAACTTTGGCGCCCTCTGTGGTCAAAGCCTTTTTTGCTAATTTTGTCATCCACATTGTTAAAAAGTGTCTGTTATGAATTTCAGTCAATTAAGTAAATTGTAAAAAAGTTCACATAGGAGCTTTAAGTTGAAAATATAAAACAGAACTAAGTGGTAGGAAATAAAGTTGAAAGTATTGTGAGATTTAGGTTGTATAATTATGAGGAAAAAAAACTGTCACAAATCGTTGGCAGCAGGTTAAGTGAACAGGGTCGAAATTCATGTATACAGATAGTTTTACTGATCAAACAATGTTAGATTATGTAGGACTAAATCCTGTTTCTTTGCAGTGGAAAAGCTCCATAAGAGGTGGCTTACAGCTAAACCTTACTGTGTGGTAGTGTTCAGATGACATGGAGGAGTTTTAGCACTGCCTCACTATTAGCTACTTGATATCATGTAACGTAAGCTTGCACTAGCTATCTTAAAGCAGTATTTAAATTAGTAAATTTTGATCCAAAATATTGATAAATGTGCCTCTGAAAAAGCTGATGTCTATTGTCCTGTCATTAAACATTAAAATGATAAAGATCGATTAGATATCTCTAAACACAGAAGGATGACCACAAGGATATGACAACAGTCGGGCTTCTCAACCTGTGACCATTTTCCTTTCAAATAAAATGCAGAGTTGATTTTAGAGCAAGGTAAAGAAGTTACAATGGCGAATGGTGCTGTAAACAGGAGGTAAACAGATGGCGTATTATGTATATAGGGAAAGATGGAGGTGGAAAACATGAGGAGGGGTAAAAGAGTGGATGGCAGATGGTAAATGTAAATGTTACCCAAATGCTGCTCTATTACTCAGACTTACACACAAGCGCACACACACACTAACGCACACATGCACAAGAGGGCAAGGTCGGTAAGCTGTTACAGCCTCTCTGGCATCACAGTCAGCAAATCTGAACCCATGCACTTTACAAAATCCAAACAGAGAAATTAAGCTTTTAAATCATCTGCATTTTTCACAGAAACAGAAAATTAAATATGAAGTTATGGATAAAACCTTCAATGATCATAAAAGTGTTTCCTTTGAGAACCATTTTAACAGTTCAGCATTGCAAGCCATTTTCTTCTCTATAAAACTTGTATTATGTACCAACTTCAAGATTATGTCATCAGTTTTTTACACTTACTTCTCTTTTGTATGTTAAACAAATCATGACATAGTACTTTTTTCCAAATCTATCACTTCATTTTCTTTGTTTGCATGTTTAGTCCTATTTGCATAGGATTACCCTCACCTGGGGACCTCTGATAATTTGTAGTTATTGCTGTGTTTTGGATCTCAAGTGATACAACCATGTCTGTAATTCTATTGTTTTATGATACAAATAAAGATGGAAAAATTGGGGGCTTAGTAAAATATTGCCACAAAGGACTTTTGGCTTCCTTTGCTGTTTGAAATTAGTAAGAAAGAATGAAATATCCAAGCTAAATAGTAAAATTATTACTAATCTGTGTAATTCTGTACATCAGAGTCATCAGAAATTATATTACAGGCACTCTGGGGAGTTTTTAACTAGTTGAGAAATGGATTAAAACTCACATTGACGCATCTTAATGAAGCAGATGGTATTCAAATGCTTTAAATCAGTTGACTGATTACTCAGTCAGTCTCTGATATGGGGTGGTGATTTCCATAGTTTTTGACGTCCTGTCTCTGTTCTTCATTTGAGGCTGTGTGGGAAGTTGTAAACCATCTTTCTGCATAATATGAAGGCCACTTTAATGTATGAATCAGAAATGTCGGTAAATTTGAGTTAATTGCAGATTTTTCTTATCAAGTGGTAATGCGCCACACAAAATCTGAACAAGTGATTATTCTTGAGGTCCCCAGGTAATAGCAACCGCATGCAAAAAAAATGTTATTGAAATAAAATTTCAAGAGTTGAATCATCCATTTCTGATTTTAGTAATATTTAGTGCTGACAAAATTAAAACATCATAACAGAGTGCTTTTCCTTAAAATGTAGCTTCTGTTTCTGTCATGATAATCTATGTTTTTCCTGAAAATGTGATCAAGCTTGCTAAAGCAGTGTTTGATTGGACACCTTGGACATAAAAAGACAGTGTCAACCCTTTGAAAGAAGTTTGAATAAACCCCTTCACACCCAAATAGAAGACTTTTTTATGACCTACACATATACCCGATTAATATTATCTGATCTTATTTAAAGTCCAGACCATGAATGCCAATATTACTGTGGAAGCACTACTTATCTGCAAAGCATCCCTAATGTGTGTAGCCAGCTGTCACTCATAACCACAGAGCCAGAGGGTGAAAGACGGAGCGACACAGTGACTGTTGGGAGCAGAATGGCCCAAAAATAGGCTAAGTTAATCAACAGGCAGAGCAGGACTACAAAGCCAGTTTTAAACTATTAGTTATCAATGCAAACTTGCCTTTACACAACTGTTCATAAATATGGTCAGGCTGACAAAACGACAGACTGAAAGATTGAAATGGTAAAAGAAACTCTCACCATGGTCCTGAGTGAGGCTGCTCCAAAACAGCTGACAGGTGGATTTACTGTGTATATATATATATTTTTTTTGTTTGTTGCTGTTATGGTTGTTGTGTTTTAATAAAAAAGTTGAGCAGATGAGCAATACAATACAGAAGACAGCTTGTTTTCAATATTGGACAAAAGTGCGTGAGGAGGCGTATACATGATACATGGTTTAATGTAGGAACGCTTCTTCTCCTGCAGTTACCCACATATTTGATTGTTCCCGCATGCCAATATTAATTTAAACCAAGTGAGTCATACATGTAGATTCAGTGAATAAACACACAAAATTCAGGCATCCAAACTCCAATTAGGTGACCTAATTACATTTGGTGTGAACGTAACACTGGACCAGTGGGAGATTCCTTAGCTTTCGTAGCCAGCCTCAAGTGGACATTTGAGGAACTGCACTTTTTTGCCAACAGGGGGAGTTATTACTTGAACACTTACAATTTAACAAAATATGACTATAATTTGTCTAAAATGTGTTAAAAACAATATATTTGCTTTTATTTCACCTCTTTCTAAAATTATTTTATATATATATATTATAAGTTTCTATTTTCACTGTTTCTTCATTGATATTTCTTGACTTCTTGAAAATAGAAATCGGTCTTATTGCTGGACCAGTAAGGTTGCAGGTCTTCTTAAATAATTTTTTTGTCACTGTAAAACCAGTAATTGTATATTAACTGTGGCATTAATTGTTTTTATGTTAATTTATAGGCTTTTAGCTGTCATTGAGAGGATAGAATGGTGGACAGAGCAGGAAACCCAACAAGAGAGTAAAGGCAGAATCTTCAGCTGCAAAACCAAAAGGAGTCAGTGGAAAAACCAAGCAGAACTTTTTTCTCATTTCCTGTGAAAGAAACTCCGTCAGCATAAACCAACATAAGCGGTTATTCTCATATGAGGTGGAGCAGACACAGAGCCTGGTGTGTAAATTGTAAATTTTGACAGGACAGCAAACCTTGTGAATGGTGAAGTTTTATTCTAGTCGCTCTACAGAGAGAGGGAGAGAGAGATAGAAAGAAAGAGAGAGATAGAGAGAGAGAAAGAGAGAGAGAGAGAGAAACAGTGCCACTGTACAGAAGAGCTCCTGTGAAATTCACACAAAAAATATTGTTTTTACTCTTTATCATTTATAATTCTCCATGATGATGTATTCCAGTATGAATTTACAAGCGATGTATACAGGTGTTGTTTCTAAATATATTCAAAATAGTTCCTTAAAAGTCTTTGAGGAAGTATTAGTTTAAAAAAAAGCTCTATTCTTACAGCAAACCATAAAGAAAGAGGTCACGTATCTTTGGAGGGATAGCAGACTCAAAGTAGAGGGTTGCTTTTTTATCTTTTATCTTCTTTACAGTTGAAGTCCTGACTACACATGAAGGAGAGGGAAGAGAGAAGCAGAGCTGGTGATACAGTAATTCTCACCTGCCATTGGAGGAAGAGCAAGGATGTCCCACCTTACCGAAACCAAGCCCTGACCCCCTGACCCCTGCAAACCCCACTGGGCAGAACCCGGCCTGATAGTGACCCGTCAGCCAGTGAGGGAGTTGCACTGGGAACAGGTCCTCACCTTCTCCCTCAAAACAGCAGCAGCATCTTCATCGTGTTAAACATAGATAATTTTTTTTCTCTCAAATATGTATATACTCACACCTGGTTACAACGCATTAGTGATCATAACATCATAACAAAAAGAGTTAACAAAAAAAGAAACAGAAAACATTAAAATTGTTACATCTGGGGTTGCATGCCATCACCTCATTATTTATCATTAAATGTAATTAAAATACATTTTTTGTCATTAAAAAGAGCAGGGTTGTCATCACAGGGGTGTGTCTGAGTATGTGTGTGTTTGTGTGTGTGTGTTTGTGTGTGTATGTGTGTGTTGAAACATAAAACAGCATCAGTTTACATGACAGTTCTGTAAAAGTAGAACAAATAGAACAAATCATCATGAGTTCATAAAATGCGAGGGTGTCGTTTGATATTCTTTTTTTACATGTGCATATTGTTCACTTGTCAGCTCACGCAAGCAGCATGTGAAGATAAATATGATAATAATAAATATGCAGATAAGATGCAAAAAAACAAAAAAAAAAAGACAAATGTCGCTCTTCAGTCAACATTAGAGGGGGGGAGCAGATTGGGAAGCAAGGAGAGGTTCACCGCAGTATTCCAAGAGTAGAAAAAAAGGGCGATATGACCGTGGTTGTTAGAGATGGAGCTTCAATTGAAACACAGTGGCTAATGCAGTCGACTGCCATGAAAAGCCATGGAGAGAAGAGACAGAGAGAGAGATTCCTGTATTCCACATAGAGGAAGCTTTTCAGGGTTTGGATGTTTAATAAGCATCCTCCATTTTGGTGAGAAGTGCAGCTGCACACAACACTCCTCACTGAGCAAAAGCCATCTAAGCTCCCTAACGCCATCCCCTCCTTCTCTTCCTCTTCTTCTCTCTTTACTTGGGTTGCATGAGCTCAGGCAAAGAGCCGAACTGGAAGACCTAGGACTGGTAAACATCAAAAGGAGAGAAAGTTTTGATTCTGCATTGCAGCCGTTATAAATCATGTCGTTGTCTCTTTTTTTTTTTATCCCTTTTATAAAAATTTTCTACAAAAGAAAAAAAAAAATTCTGCGCCACATCATGTCCTGTTGCTACGGTTGAAGCTCCCCCAAAACGCACAAAATCATCCTGAGGTATTTTATTTGATACAATTTGGCTTTGTGAATCCAATCAATCAAGCAAATCAATCAGCCAGGTAAGATGGATACATGACGTTTTCTCTTGACTGTACATTTGTACAGTGTAACGCTACAAAAAAAGTTTCTTGTGGGCACGAGTGTACATGGGAGTATGTGCATGTGCAAGTCTTTCCTGCTTAGTGTTATCAAAAAGAACAAACAGACAAAGAAACAAACTCATGTATGCAAAAACAATCAGATCAGGAAGCAAGTTGTTCTGGTTAAGACTTCAAGCTTACCCAAAATTCTGCCATGCACACTCACAACTCACTCCACACTAAGATGGATACATGATTGATGAGCACATAGCAGCGGAGCCTCTTTGACTCCATTCCTCTCCATCTTGCCCAGTCCAAGCCATCCCACATCCCCACCCAAACACCACTATGAAGGTAAACAAGGGATCCGTCTCAAGTAGTCTTCAGATCCTCAAGAGCCCTGGTTGATTGTGGGTCAACAGTAATTGATGACCAATAGTTGTTAACCCATTCCCGCAGCAAGACTGTACTGGTTAGATACTGTGTAGCACCGCTAGTACCAACCAACCATCAGAGTTCAATTGTACAAAAACTGAAGGAAATAAAGTGTAGCTCTATAGTCATCCAACACTCTAGTGATGTGTCATGTTGATCGAGGAAGGGAAGAGGACGGAAGGAAGGAAAGAAGGAATTGTCAGTAGTTGTTTTATAGCTAATACCCTGTTTTTCAATGACAGGGAGTTCAAAAGACAAAAAACATCAGTGCCCAGCCCATCCTCCATCCGATAATGTGCTGGACACAGTTGTCATTTCATCCTTTTTCTCCCTTGTTTATCTCCTCCTTGCTCTCCTCCCTTCCACCACTTTCCCGCTCTTTTTGCAGCAAGAGCCATAGCGTGACACTGATTTACTAAGCACAAAGGTCAAGGAGAAAGGTTCGATTGTACAAATATCCATCCACCACATCTTTGCGAGACACAGTCCCTTTTTCAAAAGCATGTAAAACATGTGTCAGCGGGTGTATCTGTGTGTATTTTGTCTCCTCAGACACTGAAAAAAATCAACACATGCAAAATAATCCACTACTCTTCATAGAGTTTTTCTGAAAGCTATGCTTTTTCAAAAGCAAATGTGGGAGAGAGGTTTTTAAAACTAATGGCTATTGTGCTACCAAATAAGCAAACACTAAAATCCTACATAGGGGGATCCGGATGCCAGAATCCCTAATAAATCTTATAGTTAAATAGAATAAAAAAGCAATACTTTGCTATTATTTTTCTATGAGCAGTGCCACAAATGAAATGCCCTTCAACTGCCTCAGGTTTACCTCCCTGTCGTTCTTTTTGTTTCATTTCATCAGTCTGTCTTTTTTATATCTGTCAGTCTGTAAACATTATTCAATATTAGCACCTACATTACTCTCAGCTTTTTTTTTTTTTACTATCATAACCCAAAGTCTGCACTTACCAAAAGAAACCAAATGATACCTCTCTTTCAAAAACTACTGGAGGCTCCCCTCTACGCCATTTAGTCAATAATCTGTTTCCCTCTCTCTCCTCTTACACTGCCAGGTGCCTCGGTGGCCATATTTGTCAGAGTAACAAGTAGCAGACCGTTGGACTAGCTGACTGGGACGCCTCTGCCCTCCTGGGATGCCTCCATGTCTGGCTGGGACATCAAACATGCCCATCTGGTCTCCCTGTCAGACCTCTTCTTGTACACCAATGAGCCCAAATCTTGACAGTGGAGGTGGAAAGGAAAAATGAAAGAAAGAAGAGAGGTTGAAAGAGAGGTTATCTCTTCTTTTTTCCCTCTGGTTCTCTTCTCATATAATTTCTCCTATCCTACGAACCACTTGTCTTGTCACAAATCCAATGCCCTTTTCCAACATCTGTAGAAGTCCTCCTTCACTGTAACTCAGGTCCTCTTTTCCCACTAATGGGATTATGCCATTTCTTACCCTTTTAACCACATAGGGGGTCAGTGATTCCCCTTCCCTTTACACCAGGACACCTTATGGCAGAGTGTCAGCCTTGCAGACAACTCACTGGTACATGGCAGAGAATAGACAAAAATGATGATATCATCTGCAAGAAGAGTAATACTAGAAGTACCGTCAGACCCATTGGCACGAGTTCTTTTGAATTACAATGTCAAAGAGAAGAAGAAAAACGCTGTGTGGCTATGGCATCCATTGGCGGATAACATAGTTGATAAATTATAATACAAACCCAGAGAGGAGTAAAGAGGAGAGAACATAATATTTCTTATATCAACTAAACATCCGACTCCAGGCTGGGGATTTTTTTATACACCCGTCTATTGCTGAACTGGGCTGAGTTTAGGACGCCACGTGGGGCTGGGTATGCACTAGTCTTATTGGCTGAGTAAGGCATCACATGCTCTTTATTGTACATGTCATTGGCTATCCGCCCATCCCTTGAGCAGTATGAAGTGGTGGATTTAACGGAAGAGCGGAGATTGTTCGCATCGTTACGCGTTTTGATGGGGGCAGCTCCAAGAACCGATACAGGCGAGGCCACTGCCAGCTGTTTGTAAATATCAGTGGAGCTACGCCCATGAACCAGTCTACTGCTGGAGTCATCCCTCAGCGAGTGGCTGAGGAAAGGGTTTTCCGAGCCATGGGCTGGGTACAGGGACTTGCTCCTTTTGCTTTCCTCTAGATTATGGTTAAACATCATTGATTTGGACCCAGTTCCAAACAGTCTGCCGGAGTAGGGACGCATGCCAAAGAGGTTCGCATAGTGGGAGTCAGATGCGGAGTCCAGGAAGCGATCCTTCTCCTTGAGGCTGACGCTGCGCGCTGGTCGGCCCAGGTCTACATCCTTAGGCTTTTCTAGCATGATGTTGTCAAAGGAATGCTGACGACTCAGCCTCAAGCGGTTTCTCTTTTGAACATGAGGCCCATCCGTCTGTGGCCAATACAGACCAAACATTTCGTCTGTTTGCTGCTGCTGCTGGTGGTGCATGCTGGGGCTGACCAAGGAGTCTGAAAGAAGCTGGTCCTCACTGATGTCATATAGGTTGGCTGTGTGGAGGCATGCTTCACAGCGGTTATATGGTGAGCGTGTGGCGGCAGGTGCAGCAGGTGGAGCGGTAGGAGTGTATGGCCCTGCTGGTGGGTAGCTTGCGGGGACTTTTGACAAGCAGGAGCGGCAGTGTGTCTGTTTGTAGCGATCAATGGATTCATGAGGTGAAAGGTTTTTCTCTTTCAAGCTGTAGTGTTTTGAGTAAGATGTGTCTGGTAGAAGATCTGAATCAGTGTGGTGTAAAGGGGAGGAGTTCAGGTGAATGATGGGCTGCTCACACTTCCGATAGTTGTCACTGTGATCTGAGTAGATCTCGGGATAATCCAAATCATCGGCAGCAAGGCCACGACTCTCACGGTAGTGGATGGGGTCTGAGTGCAGGCTAAGCTCCCGGTCTGAGTCAATTGTGTAGATTTTCTCTCCTCCTCCCCTTCCGCTTTGGTTGGTTCCGCTAGTGACCTGTTTAGTCTTTAAGTAGGACAGTTCCACCTCACTGCAATCCCTTGGGTATTTTGACGTCACAGATCTTTTTTTTAAGTTGTCCTTGGGTTTCAGGTGCTTGTTATTTTCTGGGTCCTTGTAGGAGGCTGCCCTACTGGAGCAGTCGGAGATGTCAGAGTGGGCAGTATCCTCAGGGAGGTAGCGCTGAGTCTTCATCGAAATTCGCGGGTCCGGCATCAGCATGTCAGGCATTGGAGGGGGTCCAGGTGGCACCGAACGCAGAGTGTCCACGGACTTCTTCCAAAGGGTCCGCTGTGGTTTGGCGTTGGTCTGGACTGCATCAGCACTCACTGCCACCTCCACTGTGTTGGGGTTGGCATCATTCAGCGTCAGAGGATGTTGACCTCCCTGGAAGATGTAGTTGTTGAGGTGGTCTTTGTGGCGAGTCGCAAGATAAGACTGCAAGTCACCGGTGTCCCCATAGATCATATCTTTGGGAGCATAGCTCCGGTTGTCAGCGTAGATAAAGTTGCCCTTCTCTGCCATCATGTCCATGATCATGGGGCCGGCTGAGTGCATGAACTCACGTTTGGGAGAGTTCATGTGGGAGCCACTCAGGTTGGACATGTTAGTCATCTGTTTGGCTGACTTGATGAGCTTAAGCATTTTGTCCTGAGGGCTGAAGTCTAGATCTGTCTTTTTCTTCATGTCAATATGGACTCCATGGATGCAACTCCAGATTCCCTACATGGAGACAAATGGATGTGGAATGGAGGAGGGATGGTTGAATAAAAAATGGGGATTGGGGGAGTGGGCAAGGGCAGAGATAAAATAAAACACGAGAGGATGGAAGAAAAATGAAGAGAGACAAATAGAATTGTGATTACTTATATGCTCTGACTAAACATGTTTGTGTTCTGTTTGTTAGACTGAAATGTTTTCATTCACTTGTGACTCAGAAAATCAAAGACAACTAAATGGAAATGGTCTGTTATCACAGATATAACAATCTTGAAAGTGTAACAAATTAGCCCAAATTTACATCCCACAGTAAATTAGATTTTTCTAAACAACAATGTGTGATTAATTAGGACTGTTGTGCTGTAGATGGCTTGGTATGCTCCAGTACGTAACATCACGCCCTCTTAATGTAACTTTATGGAGTACCAGGACTTCTGACCAGCCCATGCCAGTCCTCTCCTGGCAATTCATAACAGCATTTTAAATACGAGAACCATGGCACACTACATAAACCCGTCTGTGGGTACTTGTTGCACTGTAGAATAATGTCAAATTAACACAAACTTGTCACCCCAGATTTCCACCAGATCCATGTTTGGTAGGTCTCTAATCTAATCCAGTTTGGTTCTGAGCCCCCTGGTCTGTCTACCTCCATCTGCTGCGATTTCAGAGAGCAGCACAGAGCAGCGGGGTCATGAAACCAAGGATTTCTCACATCACACAAATAATAATTAGTCTGCTACCTTAATGATGAGCTCTGAAAACTTCCGACCTGTTGACTTCAGGCCTAGCTCCCCTCATTATGGTGGTTTGTTGGTGTAATTAAGTGAAATACAATCTCATGTCAACAGGGAGTCTTTAATTTTAAAAATTAACCTGATGTTTCAATGATGCTTTGGAGTCTGACTTTCTATCTTTTTTGATCTGCCCTATGCTGATTGGGGCAGGAGCTCGAATAGAGTAGAAATGCAACGCACTCACTTTAGTGAAACCTATCTGCTCTGTTTTTGTGGCACACTAAGACAAGCCAAACTAACCTAGTGGAGGTCAGTGGTTAGTTTCTAGGTGTAAACTGGAAAAAATCTATGAAAAACTTCATTAAAAGCTTCATAGCTTCTTTAAGCCATATATCATATGCAGTTTGCATAGCCTGGTGAAAAGATAAATAGAAGCATGGTGCAGAGATGCAGACGTTCTTTGTTGGTATGGCAAACTGAAGTAGTTGCCTGTTGTGAAAACCAGCACTATCTTCTGGTTTCTTTTACTAATCTACGATTAAGTTCTAATGATGTATTGATACATAAAACCTACAACAACAAGTAAATAAGGGGAGCTACTGCACTCCTTTTTTTCCACTTAAAGCCCTGGCAGTATGAAAAAAACTACACATTAGTTCAAGGGTTTTCAAAAAGCTGTTTTCAGAACTCCTTAATGGTTCCTTGGAAAAATCAATACAAATCAGAAAAAATTACCCTCACTAAAGATGGGAGAAGAGCTCTTTTTATTCAGACTGACATTGGTCGATAAAATGCCTCAAAGTAAAATCCAAAAGCTATCATTTATGGTTCAAAGGACACAAGCAAATGCTTTAAACTGTGACCATCCCTCAGTGCGCAAACATCTCTTTAAAAGTAGTCGGCCAGGTTTATGAATTCAGGGTGTATTTGTCTCAGTACTCAGTTTGTGGAGTTTACCAGCACAAATTAGAGCGTCTCATGCCCTAAATCATTCCTCAGAACGGCTTTGAAGTAACATCTTTTTCAAGAACCCCACTCTATCATCACAAAAAGTTTTTCTCTCCACACTACCCCCTTCTGTTAACTTTGAAAACAGAGTCACACTCTGCCTTGAAAATAGTGCAGAGACACTGCAGTGCTTTTAGGCATGCACAACCACGTCGGCTGTTCTCATACGCAACAAGGGAGGATGTTGACCTTTTAGCAGAATGAGAGGGAATAGATTGATTTAGCGTGGGTTTGCCTTAATTTCATCCAAAACATGCTGCAATTAGGATCTATTTTTGTCGATATACAGGGCTGCCTCGAGATCCCTTCTCCCTTCCCCCATCTTCCCCTCACATCCTACATTTTGCAGCCCTCCCTCCTTCCCCCTTGTTTTGCGCAGTTTCTTAGCTCATCTCTAGTTTATTTCTCTGCATGAGTGTGCATGTGAACATGCTGACTCTGCTTTACGCCCTGTCTTTTTGACCCTTATAATCCAGCATTAGCCCCAAGTATGGTTGCAGTGCCTCATTGCACCTTACAGCCTTGTTCATGACCACTGTTAACCCAGTCCGACCACCTTAGGCTCACATATTTACAGAGCCACATGTGTGCGTACACTCACTGGGTTGTTTCTGGCCATTGATATATTTAAAAATTAATCCTGTGTCAATTCACTGCCAAACATTGTCCTTACCCGACTGATGGAGAAGAGGAGACCTGGTTTGCCGGTGCAGACCCCAGTGAAGCAGTACCTGAGCCTCCAGTAGAAAAGATGCTCAGAGACAAAGGTGATAAGAGAGAGGCCCATAGCTGTGGCCAGCATGTAGAAGACTCCTGCCATGTTGTCGACATCCAGCTGGCTGGACATAACCTCGTTCTTCTCATTGTGGCAAATTCCTGTCAGCCACTGGGCCTCCAGTTCTTCCATTTCACCTGGATAGCAAACAGACAGGAGGAGACTTAAATCCTTGACTTAATTGGAGTTTGAGGAAGTATAGACTTACAAATTGTACGGGTGGACGTACAGTTTAAATGTTTAGATGAACAAATTTGACAGTCTACTCCCAACTGATGGTGGTTGGCATATCCTGTAAGTCAACTGGCAAACAGCCACAACATGTCAACCCGACAATCAAATCTCACCAGTGCCACCTCCTGGTTTCTAAAGAGCAGTTTTAAAGCCCAAAGATGGCTATTCTTGTGTTGGAAATACTGACTTTAACTTAACTTTTGGTTAGGCCTCAAGCTAGCAGAGTGGTAAGACTGATGCCAAAGCTCTGTTCCCTAGCATGAAGCTGCAATGCTAACCTGTCAGTCAAATCTGAGAGATGTCATCCATTGCTTTCCCTATAGGAGTTATGAATGGTCCCTGCAATGTTAGGAATCCTGAATTAAACTAACTTGTGGGTGAGCAAGAAACCAGAGGAGAGGAAGAGTTACTCCAAGTGCACTGCCACTTTGTATACAGCTGCTATGTTCCAACCTGCCAGTCACATCTCGATAATGTCAACCAATTTTCCCGAAGAGAAGTGATAAAGCCAAAAGATGGTCATTGCTGTGTTTAAAATCCTGTAATAATCCCACTCTTGGTTGGACTAGAAACCAGTAAAGAAGTGGGGTTTTCTATCATAATCCTGCCACCTGGCATGCAGCTGCTTTGTGCCAACCTGTCAGTCAATCTTGGCCAACGTCATTCACTGGTTTTTAGAAAGGATTTATGAAGCTTAAGGATCATTACTGCCGTATCAAAATGCTGATCCTAACTTACTTTTGGTTAAGCTAAAAAAAAAAAAGGCAAACAGGTGGAGTTTCTACCAAAGCGTCAAGCAACAGCTGCTATATGCAAAAGTAGAAAATATCACAGTGGGCTCCATCAGTTCACCACAGCATATGTTCTAATTTTCCAAGGCCATCAGAAACTTTCTAGTCTTTCATCCCCTATAAGGTGAATTTATTCTAAATACATCTCTGACATAGCGTCGAGGATGAATACTGCTGAATCTCTTTGTGTGTTTGGTTCTGTTTGGCCTCAACACCCACTTGTCTTCCATTCGCCCCCATGTTGCCTGATAGAACAAATAAATTGTTTCTTTAGTGTTAATGAAAGAAAGGTAGAAAGCAACAAAGACCTTATCTTTTCTCATTCCTCACTCTGTGTTCCCTTTCCCTGGCCCCCTCCTCTCAGGCGAAGTCGGTGACATTTGGCGCGTGGCTAATCCAATCTATGTCACTCAGGGCTGGATAACTAAAGGCTGCTACTGAGCAAAGACAAATATCATTGTGCTGGTCAGCTTGATGTCTTAACGGTCAAGGCTCATTTAGATGTCATTAATCCTTTCAGACAACTGAGGAGAATTTGTCTTCTCTCATTTTGCAGAGACAATAATTAATGTACCTTTAAATATGACAGTAGGAACCTTCACTGGAATCGCAGCAACAGAGAGCGTAGTTAAATAAAATATCTTTTGATATCAACAAGTCACTTTAGCTCATTTTTAAATCAAGTGCATTCAAGGGGAAAGCAGTGGGGAGCTGTGACTCCCTGCACTGTTGCTTTAGCTCCAGGGGGAAGTTCTGCTGAAATTCAAATTTTGTTCTCTTTTCTGTAGTCAGACGGCTCAAGCAATAGTCTGGTGACCAGTCAGTCGGAACACAGGAACACAAGTATCTACAACTTTTATCCACACTTTCAAGGCTTTTAGAAATTGGTTTAGTTTGGAGCCTGTACATTTATTTTAAGATGTATGAGCATGGCAACAAAACTTTTCTGAACTCAGTGTTCTCAATGACAGAATTATCAAACCACAAACCCTCCATCCATTCCATTCCCGGACACTCACTTCATGATAGCTCTCTGCCGAGTGCTTATCTGCACTTTAAAATAGGACTCCATCATAACTGGTGGAACACAAGTAGTTCCTAACCCTGACTGGATGATACTTGGGTCTGATGGATTACAACCTTGCTGCACTGTCAAAATGTATAAATTCAAACCTCTGCTACCTCTGCAGGACAGATACTGTACATTTCATCAGGACTGTTCTGCCAGAAAGCAGCTTAGCACAACTGAAGGAGCAAAAATCTGGCAATTCTTATACTACTATAAAACTTTTCTTATCCCCTAGACTGGAGGAAACAAGGATGTAGTCTCAGTGAAGTCATCTGATGTTTTCTGAAGCCCAAAAACAGGTACAAATGCTGCCTCCAACTCTGGATAGGCTTGGAACTGTGACGGTGGTGGAGTCAAGACTGTAGCCCTGCTGCCTCACAAACTGCTGCACCAAGCCAAGACACCCAAATCTCTAAGACATCCAAAAATGAAGAGATGGGGTTGCCGCCAATATTCTCGCCAACTTATCAACAGCTGCAACACACAAATATGTCTGTCGAATCAGCAAAAATCATACATTTGTATATTTGACACTTGGTTGTATCTTTTGACACCAAATATTGCCGCTTGATCTATCTATATATTTGTCCATTTGTTCTTCTACTCCCTCCGTGTAAAGCCTTACGCTCTCTGCCCACCTTGTGTCTACCTAATCAAGCAGCATCTGCCTGGCCACCATCATCTGTCACAGTCCCCATCCCTTTCTTCCTACCTGACACACTCTCTCCCTGTCATCCTCTCTTCCCCTGTTCTCTTCCTCTTCCTTTTTATGACCTCTCCTTGGCCATCACTTACTCACTCTCTGTCTTTTATGTTTAAGCTCATCACCTTTTTTCCTCCACTGTTGCACTTCCTCTACACTTCTTCTGCTCTCTTTTGTTGTACCTAACTTCTTTTTTTTAATTCCAGACCAAGAATGAGCAGCTATAATGACTAAGGGGGGGCACATTGAGTACTGTTTTGACCAGATTATGCGACATGGTTTTTACCTCGAAATACATTTTAAAAAAGGTGAGGCTATATTTAGAGTTTGGTTATCGAAATCTCTAGTCAATGATGTTGTGTACAGCCTAATATTGGCGCAATAGAAGCAGCTTCCTGTAAAATCAAACTCGCTTCCAATTAGCTTTCAGGGGATAAAGTCTGTGTTTCTGTGACATCAATGGGTTTTCCATCCCACAGGGACGATCTGTGCTGGATTTGCCATTTCAGCTCATTTTAATATCAGTAGATCTGAGGTCTCTCTCTGTACTGACACTTACTCTAGGTGAAGAGTAGAATATAACCAATTATATGAACTTGTTTCTTCAAAACGAATAAATAGGATTTATTAACCAAAAACTGCTCCTTGAATTTGGTTTTGTCACGACTTATTAGGGACAGTTTTTTGATGGGGAAAAAAAAGGCATGATGGGGCATTTGAATGCACAGACTTAGGGGTAACAAGATGAAGAGGTCAGACAGGGCGAGGCTATAGTTGGCAGGAACCAAAATTTAGTTAAAAGGCAACATTTGAACTCCAAAGTCAAGAGCTCACACCAGTGGGGGATCAGGAACGGTATGAATCTAGACCATCATCTCATGCAAGCCCATCAACCTGTGCAATTTGTTTACTACCTTTAGAAAGAGTAGAGCAGACAACAGTGGCAAAAAAAAGGTAATTTTGAGGTTGTAGTCAGGCTAACTGCCTTTAAATAAACAAATGAAAACAACACTTTTGCCCTGCCAAGAAATAAAAAAGGACTAAACAAACTTCAAACAACATACAGATACTGCCATCCTGCAGTGACCTACACGTTGGGAAATACGAGTGATATGGGAAGCAACTTGAACTTGGTAAGTTGTAACCCCCAAAAGATCCAGGAAGATGCAAAGAAAAGAATTCAGTCAGGCAAAAATTGCATCTTCAAAGTTTGATATTCCTGCTGTGTAGACAGGGGTGCTACATTTTGCATACCATCACCAAATGGTGCAAGAGTGAGACAGAGTGTGCCTAAGTCATGGTTTGAACTTGGTTTCAATAAAGGTGTATATATTTTATGGAAACTCCTTTTAATGGTTGCAATGTAAATAATTATAAGATTTAAATTAAAATCAGCCATTTTGATCAACATGATGCATAGCTAATTTTTCTTATGCTAAAAGGTCAAATGGACTTGCATGACTCCAGAGATGAGAGATGCCAACAGCTCATTCTAAGAATCTGACACAAAACAACAGCAAACAGTGCAGTTTTGCCCAACTTTCTGAGCATATATATGCTTAAAAATCGTGCCTATAATATGCTTTTGTGCAGACAAATAAAAAATGAAAGGTAATTCTTGGTATTCTTCGAGGCTGCACTTTTAGAGTTATTGGTGTGGTGAAAATACGATACAGAATTCAAACACCCTGGGAAAATATTTGCACTGGATGGCTGCTATAAACCCACCAGCTCAAAGTGATTGGATAGCATTATTTAAAGCAGAGAGAAACAAAAGCAAAACAAAAACACTCAGCTTGATTCTTGCAGAAAATATTATGCAGTCCTAATATATGATGGAGTGTGGCCTGCATGCTCTGCAGCCCTGATAAGATTTGGTTAGAGAGGATTATTGTGACACCAGTGCTCATTTAATCAACTTCAATGCACTTAATGTAAGTGGCTGTGAGCACTTGCATCAGCAAAACACTCTTGATGTAAAATGTAAATGAATCTGTCACCAAAACCTCGAGCTTCTTTGCCTTTTTTCGTTTTGCGGAGAGAAATTGTTTATGTAAGAACTTCTGAGGCTACTGTAATAAAGGAATGTGGTGGTTCAGATAGAGTAATACTTACACACACATGAAAACACGCACAAACACACACACACAGATCTGGTGCTGCAGAGAGGAATATATTAGAATAACTTACACACTCTGCCCTCTGTTTAGAGCAGCCTTTTGTGTCCAGAATAACATCAAAGGACTATTTATACTTCACTGCTTTCCCTTTGTGCTGTCAGCAGACAAGGCAGCAGAGGTGTGTTTGTGTGTATGAGTGTGTGTGAAGGAATGTGCATGAATTACAAAGCTAGCAAGAAACAATGTAACCCCTTGCCTTCATTGAGAGTGTCAAGCACTCTGATTTGGTGTATGAGAACAGTGCGCGAGTGTGTTTCTCACCGTCTCCGATAATGGCCAGGATGGCGAGATCCACCTGTCGTTTCCAGTAGGAGCCCTTCTGCAGAGCAATGCCATAACCAGTGGTGGCGAAGATGTACCTGAACACAAATGCATCCAAACACACACAAACACAAACATATATAGACACACAAACACACACAGAAAATGTATGTTTAACCTGTTAACTCATATTTCACCTTCATTTCGATGGGGTCTACTGTGATGTCTTACAGGTATACAAAGATAACTTGTGTATAATGATATGTACAATGACATGAAGTGGAAATTCTAGTCACTCATGTACAATCCAATACACATAAAAATTCTATATACACCAAATACAAATTCAAACAGTGTTGGCGATAATCAAAGCTGTGCTTCATACTGACTGCAAAGAAATTGAGCAATGCAAGCTAGAACAAAATGTATATTTTTGGTACAAGTTTTTGTTTGAAAGGGAAGGTATGAACAATTCCAAGACTAATACACTTACTTAGAAGTCAAGGCTATACTAGCTAAGCCCCATCTTGCTGCAACAGAACGCATCCCTGTAATCCAACTCCAGTAAAGGGTTAATCCACACTTATTGTATCCTTTAAAAGTGCAAAAACCATACGCCCCCGCTCAGTTTGTTTGTGATCCGTCTTACCATTCAAGAGCAGAGTTTTGGTTCCTCTCTCAGGTCAATAAATCCACAGTGGGTAAACTCTGGCACACCGTAATTGTCAGACAAAGGTGGGGCTCCACTAGAGGGGTGCAGCATACTAACATCAAGGATGGCCACATCCATTTAAACACTTGACTCTTTGTTTTTTTCCTGGTTGACATAAACTGATCAAATCTAAAACTATGTGGATGCCTTGAGAGACACAGCCAGGGAGCAGAAGAGACATATGTGGAGTCATGCAGAAACAGCTATTTCCAGCAGGTTGTGACTGAAGGAATAATTCTGCACTTGTCAAAATTGATGTATTCTAATTTAAGACTTGATAAATGTACACGCACGTCTTCATTTAAATCACTTTAATTGGAAAAATTAAGATTAATACTGATGTTTCTAAATGAGATTTAAACGCCAACAAGATTGTTGGTATTTGCACATCTATAAAGTGGGTTTTGCTGCTTGTAAAAACAAGTGCAGGGTAGGTGTCAGATGAGGGGATCAATAGCATCAACATTTTTGCTGATAGGGAGCAAGAAGGGGCGCTGCCACATATACTGAGGTTATGCCTTGAGGAGATGGATTTGATTCCAGCCTGTGGCTCCCTTTTACCTGCTCTTGCTCTCATTTCCTGCTCTATCCACTTTCCTGTTCTCTAAAGTAATAAGGGAAAAAAACAGGAAATTAAAAAAAAATTAAAGCTCCTGTGAGGCACTTTCGATTTGTGTCCGTTTTGGTGCCCCCTGTGGGCAAGGCACAGTGCTTATTTTTCTGTACTTTACATGCATAAATAGTGTCCTTTGCCAAAAAATCTCACTGTGTGAGTTTTTGTAAACTTTCTTTGAAGACTGTACTGACACCTACCCCCTTACACAGACATAAGCTCTTCAAAATGACAGTACTGAACTCATCAGTCTTGTTGCAGATGGTCCTGTTTGTCTCATAAAAGTCAGGCTCTTTCACAAGTGTCAGAATTTTCTTGCAGCTTTGAAGTAGATTAAAAAATTTTTAAAACACAGCCCGCACATGTATAGGACAAGATTTCTTCAATGATAAATGATAGCACTTTGTCCACAGGGAGCATCACATGGCCTAAACTTCCTTGAAGGAGCTTAAAGCCTCATGTTCTGGACTGAAGACTGTGTAAAAAACTGAAGACCTTTACAAACGTAACATCCGTGACATCACCCATCTGTTTGTGACACAGAGTTTTGAAGCCTACTGATGGCAGTCACCAAATTGGAAATGCTGACTCGACCTAAACTTCACTTTACCAGAGGAGCACTTTGAAATCAATGCAGAGGGTGCTGAAGGAGCCCTGAGCTAATCAGTCAAAACCATTTTTTGAACCAGGCCATTTTTGTGTGAATTTTTGCCCTAAAATGGGCCTTTCTGGCTAATTGTACATGGTTGGCGGTGCTTCTGCAGACATCCTCAAGCAGGCACTCAGAGAACTGCAGTTTTCAGCACTTTGGCAACAGCTTTATTTCTGAAGATGACAGGGTGACACTTGGTATGCTGATAAGGGATGCCCCCACCCCACTCACTTCTTGTCTTATATTTAAATGTCTATCTAATAAAACTAACACTCCATGACAAGTCAATGCATAACTTTGACTCATTGAGGACAAAAAAAGGTGGTACGAACAGCCCCTGCCAGACACCAGGAGATACCAGGAGTCCCAGAACTCTCTGCACAGCAAGGCATTGATTAGCAATACACAATAAATGGTGGCAAATTTTAAAACACGCCAAACAGCCTTTAGTGTGTCTGTAAGTTAAAGACCTGAAACAGCCGCTATTGTTATTCATCAATTCCAATCAAATTGGTCATGATTGACATCTTTGCAGTCAGTAAGGAGAAAACATATTAAAATCAGCTGGATTAAATGAAATAACTCTTGAAAAGTCATTCAGGTTTAAAAAGTTGAATATTGTTCTAGTATTTCACAATATTCCTGTGGTGGCACCATATAGCTGCAGGTATTGGTCTTGGGAACGCTTGAGGTCTTCCCGCTTGGCTCCAGCAACAGGTCCACACCAAGAAAAAGTTAGGCACATAGTTTTTGTACAGAATCAACAAACAAGACATCAAGTTTCAGGTCTTGGACTTTTGCATGTGATGGGATAGACGGTGAAAACAGGAACTTTAGAGAAACTCTTGTCACAGCTTTACACAATGGTTTGGAGTCAGGAATGGCATGAGAATGGATTGAGGACGATCCACTTTTAAGTGTCTTTAGAAAGAGTTAAAACTTTGGTTACCCGCTTCCAATGGTCACCAGCTTACACCCCTCATCTCTCCCAGCCATGTAGTTCAACACTGCAGCATCGTAGATGAAGGCGTCCAGTTTCCTGCAAAAAGAAGAGAGAGAAGAACCCAGGAAAGAGACAGAGGGAAACAAACAAGAGGGTATGAGGGCATGAAGAAAAGCACGAGCAGTTTCAATTTCTTTTAAAGAGAGTAAGTGAGAATTGCACAGGAGGAGACAGAAAGCAGAGGGTTGGGTAGAGGGTGGGAGGGCTTATTTCTCAGAACATGTTGTTGCGGATCAGTTCTAAAGTGTTAAATCATCTCCAATAGGACCGCAATCCAAGCGTAGCCAAACACACAGAGGACACAGTGGGGAGTGGCTGTGGTTCAATACGGCACGCTTCACTGGTGAAAGGACCTTGGAGGCAAATAGACGACCTAAACAAACTTTAGACAGACACAAACATCTACACACTCTTTCTCTCATTCAGCCTCTGTCCACACACACACACACACATATACACACACACAGACATCAGCAGGTTGCGAAGTGGAACGTTCAAACGAAAATTATCCCAGACTCAGACTGACATTTTCAATGTAACTGATGCCATCACTAACTGTTGCTCTCTCACGCTGTCAGAATCTGTTCACACTCTCTCTCTCTCTCTCTCTCTCTTTCTCTCTCTCTCTCTCTCTCTCTCTCTCACACACACACACACACACTCACACACATCTCCACTCAGAGAGCTCTGGTAATAGCGCAGTGACTGGCTGGCATTTACTGAATGTCAGATCCAGCCCTCTAACAGGAGGCTCACAGCCGATAGTTCAGCTGTGTAATTAGCTTAACCCAGCGCTGGCTCCATCCACACGCAGGCTGTGTGTCCAAACATGTAGCAAAGTAGGCGTGTGCGCCGGGGTGTTAGAGCACACAGTAAGGTACTATACGTGTGGTTATTCAGTGGAGCGTGTTTTTGAACATGGATTTGTGCATGTCAGTCTGTAAACGGCATCCAGACCCACCGTGGCTCTAATGGCTTAGAGTGGGATTCAGCTGTCACGATCTGTCACACCTTTATTTGGCTGAATTAAATGTTGCAGCACAGATTCTCTCGCCTCTTTCCATGTTTACCTTTAATTGCCACCCTCCGTGACTCTGGATTTCATTGTATACTTCTACAAGTGGAAAGACAAGAATATTGCCTGCAAAACCCTGATCTAACCAGACTGACTACATTAAAACAACTATTTTGAAGTATGAAACTGTAAAATTAAAAAAAATATATGACTTTACATTTAGAAAACCCTGAAAAATAAATATAGTATAATAAGCTTGTGCTTTATTCAAAATTAAATAATGCAATACAATCATCACAGGAAGAAAAAAATTGAAGGGGTTTGTGATTGAAGAGACAGAAGTTCAAAATCAAGGCCTGTGCGTTGCAAAGACTCTTTGTGTTGAAACTGGAAAGTTAGCCAAACAGTAGTTCCTCTTCTGTTTCCTCTCTCCTCTTGTCAACACATTTCAATACATTTTTCCTCATCCATTACCAATACTGATACCTTGAACTAACCACAAGCAGCCCTCTGAATCTAGCTTGTAAAAGCTGAGATATAATAACTTGAACTGATGCTGCTAGCTAAATGACTGCAATACACTTTCTGCTAGCTACAGATTTATTGTTTTTGCTTTTGTTTTTGTTACTGTTACGCAATAAATGGCCTTGAAACAGGGGATTGGTTATAATGTCCGACTGGTGCGTTCACTGGTATACTTACTAATGTAGTAGCTACCCAAAATCCAACACCCAGCAGCTAATACCCTAAAGCAGTGGTTCTCAAGTCCAGTCCTGCTCCAACACACCTGATTCAAATGATCAGCTCGTTATTAAGCCATTACAGAGCTTGATAACGAGCTGATCATTTGAATCAGGTGTGTTGGAGCAGGGAAACATCCAAAACATGCAGGACAGTGGGGACTCGAGGACTGGACTTGAGAACCACTGCCCTAAAGCATTACCTTAATCTCTCTGATCCATAACTGAAGTCACCTGAAATCAGTTACCTGACACTCTCTACTGTATTTTAGTCTCCTATGTCATCACAGGCTGCATCAAACGCTGTATAAAATGATAGATGACTTGACAGCCCCCTGAAAACTGTAGTCAAAACATTTGGAGCTCCCCCTACTGTCCAGATGCAGTATTAGTGGTAAAGCCGGAGTTCTCCATGTTAACAGATGGGAAATGTGTCAAACTTTGAAATAAAAATAAAACATCATTAACTTTGTTAGCTAAGACATGGTTTCTGTTATTAAAGACAGCTACTGTTGTGCTGGCTTAACCCACGAGCGGGAAGTTATTTGGCTACTTGATAAGATAAGGAGTATGGCATCACAGGTGACCCCTCTGTTGACAACTGCGTCTGCTGGGCATGGTGGACCAAATTTTCAGAGGGGAAAGATAAAAGATGTGAGGAAAGAAAACCAAAGCTAGGACAAGAATCATTTGACTTTCCATATTTATGAGAGTCTGCATCAAACAAATATAAGACGCTGCTGATTACCCTGGAGACTTCCTTTTTTAAGAGCCTTTGTTGGTTGAGTGGTGAGTGGATGTTTTTTTGGGTTAGAAAGAGGCAAGACAATAATGTTGCAAACCCACCAGCCAACCCCCACAGTGAAACTCAGACTCCACAAGACACTTAGCAAAACGTCAAAGGCAGTTTTCAGCAGGTACTGTATCAATGAAAACAAGTTAAAGTTTTTTTTTCCTCCAAACACAGCAGTTAAAAACAGGTTTGTCTTATTTTCAGGGTTTGGTAACTGTATACTGAAAATTATTAGCAATTTACACTATCAGGCATGTAAAATGTGACAGTGGGGAAATTCCAAGGCTGTCACGATCCAGTCCCTAACAACCGAGGTAATCTTTGCTGATTTATGTATACAATTTAGGGAGATAGAGTTATTTATTTTGTAGCTGACTGTGCTTAGTGAAAGCTGACATCTTGTTTTGATCTGTTGTCCAATCATAGGTTGGATCCATGATCAGCTGACCTGTAAAGATCCAGGACGTTATGAATGGATTTATACTATTTAGCTCCTTGTGTTATCAGTAGATCTGTGTTCTTTGGGTGCTTCATTTTCACTAGAATAGGTTTTATTTAATCTAAATGAATAATTCATTTAAAGAGACTAAAAACACTTCATTTTTAAGGTGATAAAAAAAACACCTTTCTTTGTTTTATGCAGTGAGTTCATCTGCTTTCCATATAGGAATAAGATCTGGTCTTCAAACACCTTTCCCTAAAATTTTGTCTCAAAAAGTGTCTCATCCAATGATCAGGACTCTCTTATATTTGGTTAATATTGTATTTTTGTTTTATTTTAATACACCACAAGCAGCTGTAGTTCCATCTTTTTACAATCTGTTTTTTTAATGATTGAGAGTATTAGCTTTGCTATCTTGTGGTATTTTTAGGCAATATTTCCTCGCAAATATCAATGTGACCTTTAATTTAATTAGAATTTTAATAAAAAAATAGTGGTCATTGCTCACTGGGAATCTAGATTTTTCTCTCTGCTACTATTAGTCATCTAAATCCTGAAATGTAATCTAATCAATTCAGCTCCCCCGTGCGTAGTTTCGCTTCTTGTGGCTATAACAGATTTTGCATGTAAAGCCTGTCAGCATTATGTGTGATCACAGCTAATCCAGCCATCGAGCCTCAAACAGCTGAACGCCGCAGTGTTGCTCATCTGCTAATACCGCGGATTGAATTATCATTGAAGGTATTACACAGTCCACACACACCTGAAGCTAGATACTCAGGAGCGTGTGTTTGCTCCTATGTTGAAGTACTTTAACTGTGCGCATGTGGAATTAGTTAACCGAGGTATGTATGCATTTGCATGCGTGTGTTTAGTGCTTTGCTCTTAATACAGCAACATGAGCAAAGAGTATTACGCATGCTGGAGTGGTTTAAGCTGTCTTTACATGTTTACATCCTACTTTGCTTGTGACTTATAGATGACAGAAAATCAACTGCAAAAAAACATCTGCGAAAAGACTCATAAATTATAAATTAACTTTAGTGGTGAATGTATCTTTCCTTTCCTCTCCCTCCTCTCCTTAAGGCAGCTTGTCCTCTCTAAGCCAAGACATATGATTGGATCCCGCCCCATGGACATTAACCAATCAGAAATAACAACTTGTTTTATCACACCAACCTCCTTGTTAACCTTTATCTCATGTTTTTTATCCATCATTTTCCCTCCTTCATTCAACCTTTCCTTTCCCAGTTCTCTCAACACTCCCACAAACTGTCTCTTCCCTCCGTTTTCCTTCCCCCCCTTTTTTCATTCCATTAACATTTTCCTTCCCTAGTCTCTTGGCCTTTTCCCTCTGCCTTCATTTCCTCCAATCAGGTATTTTACCCTTGGCCTTTTGCCCTGCCTCCTTTCCTCATTTTCCCGAGGGATGGTTTGATGCGAGTCACCCCTCTGTCTCTTCTGCCTCCTTTTCTGTCTTTTCCCTGCATTTCTATCCTCCCAAATGGCTCCACTCTTGGTTAGCTCTCTGATAAGCCCATCCTTTGTTGTCACACAGATGGAAATACACAAGCTAAGGAAATAAATTGGCAGCATAAGATTTGCAAGAAACCAAAGCTAATTCTGATTGAAATCACCAAAAGAGAGCAGACAAGAGCAGATTCCTGTAGACAGAATCTGATTTGAGAATGAAACCCTGAGGAAGGAGAACTCTTAGAAAATCTCATAACTTTCTCAAAACTAGCATGAAACTAAATCTTCTACCTTTATATGATGATGGCAGAGGTTTTCTGGAGCCCCACTCACCCCTTGAAATAGAGGAGAAATGGTTTGGTCGATCAATTGTGCAACACTTTCATTGAACCTGGCATTGCAAAGAGTTGAGATGCTGTGTAAAATGTTGACTAAAACAGGATTTAATGGTTTTTAAATCAGTTAAAGCCTGAAAAATACGTTAATATCTTATTCTTTCTATAAAGAAATAAATGCCCATGATAAATTTGATGCCAGGAACATGTTTCCGGGACCTAATAATCTGTTTCATAGATGATGGAACCCTAACTTTATTTGCAATCGTACACTCAAGAACATTGTTTTTAGGATCACTGAAATCTCCGAACACAATCTCACAAACCTGTGAACCTCCTCCCATCTTAACTTCATCAAAAAAAGATGAATTTTGACTAAACAATTAGTCTAAAAACAAGCTAATGCACATAATTCAATCAAACTACACTGCAAAGATGCATCTTTGGATACATGGTCAGATTTGTCTAGATAATGGGACTAACCATAGCAGAGCTAGCATCACCAGCATGTCCTCCATGAAGGTTCAAGTCCACATGCCTATCCTGGTTACGTACTGTTCCAGTCGAGTGGTTTCACACCAGTTTAGCCAGACACAACCTATACATCTTTATTTCTCTCCTTTTTTTTTCAACTTACAGCTCCTGAGAAGGACTTTTGATTTGTGTCCAATTTGGTGCCCCCAGTGGGCAAAACAGGACTTTTCTAGTCCTCTACAGGCAAAAGTAGTTTCTTCGTACCAAAAAATATAACTTTGATCATTCTTTTGCAGTTGAATGTTTTATCTATTGTGTTCAAAAGAACAGGGCTGTCTCTTTATCTGCTTGGCTAACACCTACCCCCTCACACCAGATTCAAGCATTAAAAATAACAAAAATAAACATTGTTTTTTTTTTTTTGTTAGTGGTCTTGTTTTGCTGCTATATACCATAAAAGATAAAAGGCATCATTATGAATTTCAGTCTATTTCACAAATGTCCAAAAATGTCCTTTAAATCTGCTGAACAGCACAACACAATTAAATGCCCTTTGTCATCAAGGCTTGTTTAGGTGTTGGAGCGCTGTAGCCTTACAGAAGTGGCCTTTAACCAGAGCAGAGAGCATCTAGTGGTGGGTGGCAGTGCAATTAATCAAACACAACATGTTACCAATATTTCAGGCCTAAAATGAAAAAGTAATAATTTATGAACAGTAATTCAGATGCTGATTGGCAAGGGCGTTGTGGTTTAATTGGATAATCAAAACACATAACTCTAATCGCAAGAAGGGTGTGACGGGATGACCCTTTAGCTTTCAAAAAGTGACTTTCAGATTTAGACAGTTTAATCATCATCGCTATCAAGTGTTTTATAAACATTATACTGTCCCTTAAACAAATCTGATTCTGCTCTTTAACTCATATGTCCTTGTGAATTCTCAAAGGCTAACCTGCAAACTGACTGGTTCCTGACTCTGTTTTGTACTCTCTCCAATTCTTTGACATCAATATATACTTCCATGACACACCACCACCAATCCCATTGTAGAGCCCTGTGCTAAAAATAGCTCCTGCTGTTCCCAGTGAGGAAGCCCATTCATCCCCAGTCTCAGAGGAGCTGTCACACACACACACACACACACACACACACACACACACACACACACACACACACACACACACACACACACACACACACACACACACACACGTAAAGTCCCACTCACATGTGAAAGCAAGAATACTAAGAGACACATTCACACACACACACACAATATGAATTGAGGTGGTTAAAAAGTGAATATTTTGCTTAAGTGAATAATTCTTCATATATGGATTTATCAAATATGCACACACAGTGTTTTCTTACCCTGTTTTCAGGCTGACAAGTGCGTCCACCACCCCAGTCTGATGATATTTCACCATGTACTGGTGCATGGCGGGGTAGTTTTTTCTGATGTTCCTCTCTGTGGATCCGTTTGGAACTGTCCCGAAGCGGAACGGAGGTGAGTACGCGTACGGATTCTGAAACTGTGGTTGGAAGACAGAGGAACAAACAAGGAGAGGGAAGAATAAGAAAAGGAAGAACAAAGGATGAATAAAACATTAACACAGAGAGATACAGACACATGTAAAATATATACCAACTGTTTGAGTATAAAGGAATGAGTATCACAGTGATTCTGAGAGATGGGTGGATTATACCATTCAGGAGACCATGAATGAGATAAATCTGAACAAAATCACTGTTTTGAAAAAACAAGCGTAACCTTCAGATTCCTTTTTGTAAGTCATTGTAATCACGCTGACAGATTTAACCTTTAATGCCTCATTGATCAAAATCTACAATGCCCTGTTCAGCGTTGACTACGTGACGACTTCAATGACATCTGCTCTCCTGTGGGAGCCACCCGTTTTGTTTTTTTTTCTTGCTTTTCTCCACTGCTTAAGTCTCCTCTCTTTCATTTCTCATGGCAAACAAACAAACTTTAAAGTAAGAAGATGTTTATCCAGAGAAAAACAATGAAAGACTTATCTATTCGAAGTCTGTAGAGCTCTATCTTCACATATGGACTGTTATTAATAGCAGCATTCTGATATAAAGAGAGCAGACTTGCTTTTATTGCCAAAGCAGAATTGTAAACTCAACATGGCCATGAATGAGTTATTTCATTGGGTAATTTATTTCTAAACGACTACGCTGGCATTTAGGGCCTGTGTCCATTGATACATTTTTTTTTTTTTTTCAAAATGTTTGTTTTTTAATGTTTTCTTTGTTTTGTACTGTATTTTGTTTATTTTGTGCTGGTGCCTGATGCCACAACTTTAGAGTACCTCTATCTGAAGCTTACCATCCCTTTGTTATGAAAATTGTCTCAAAACACAGCCATCTATAAGTTATTATCATTGGTGTATTTAATGGTAATAGGCTACGCTAGCAGTAAGGGCCTGTGTCCACTGATACTATTTTTTTTCTTCTTTGTGTGTTTGCTGATACAGTGGCACAGTGGCAGTGCAATGTTATAAAAGTTGTTTCAATGTAACACTGATTCAGGATAGTTTCCCCTCAGCCGTGTTGTTGACTTATTTGATACGTAGAGTTCCGCCCCTTTCACTGACTGGAAAAAAAGAGACATTGTCCTCTGATAGCTGGCACTTCCTTTCTCTCTCCTCAATCCTTTTTTTTTTTTTCAAAGCTTTTCTGTCATTCCTCTCTGTCGCTCCTCTGCCCTCATTGAGCCTCTCAGGTGCAATTTATCCGGTGTACAGGTCAAGGGTTTTGCAGTCGGATAGACAGGGACACTGTGTATTAGAAGAGTGTTTTATGAGCCGATCTTTGCCGCATAGTTGTGTTCAGTCGTGGTATCCATGTTGTTGAACAGCAGTTCTGTTTAATAATGGTTCATGACATTTCAATGTCTACTTATGTCTCTTTTCATTCGCTTCCACTAGAATAACTCAGAAGACGACCTCATTTGCATATTATTATTGTTTCTGTTTGCTGCTTGTTGAACATCTGTAATCATCACTGATATGATTACCAGAGCTGAATTGATAATGAGAACTTGTTAGATCACAAACATATCTACATGGTATACACATTAATATTCATTGTTGTACTGTATACGCCTCCTGTATCCGCCTGTGCACATCTCTATTGTGCAACCAGGTCATGGTGAGTGCGGCTTTGATAAGTCAAAGTCTGCCACGTGTGCGTGTGTACAGGGATGATGTCACGCAGTATGTGTGTCAGCATCACAAGCCGGGGCCCTCGGGAGAGGCTCTCTCCTCACGCAGCCTTTCCTATTGTCTCTCTTTCCTCCCACAGCTTTCCCTGCTTTGTTGCTCTTTTAAGGTGAAGCAGGAGTTTTAAGGTTATCAAAAGGGCACATATACTATACACGGCTAGGGGTGAGCGTGGTGGGGGGGTGGATGTTGGTTTAAATTTAAAGACCAGCAGGGTAAATGCTGGGCTGGAAAAGGTTGCGATGTTGTGTTACAACCTGCAACAAGATTTTAAGGGCTGCATCGACTTTTACTTCAAAAATAATATGAAATCTTCTATTTCTAGCCTGATGGGAGATAAGAAGTACATAACCTGTAACTGTAGCAACAAATTCCCCAAATAAAACTTTTTTTTTTTTTTTTTTTGTATTCTAGCTGTTTTGGGCTAGAATGTAACATTACAGAGTGAACATTTTGAGAAATCAGGATTAGGGCTCTAATTTTTACAGAAAGTGTTTAATAAATGGACTTCATTAACGTAAAGTTATGACTTTTTCAAGTGCAGACAGTAGATGTCATTCATATACGTATCATAGAATTATGTAAAAATGTTGTTGTTCCCAAAGTTGAGATACATATCTTCTTTCTTTATCCAGGCTCTTCCTCCACTTTTACTCCACCACTCTTCTCCTTCCTGTTTTCTTCCCTGTCACTTTTGTTACTCTTCTTCCTCTTGCTCTACTGCTGTCACACTCCCCGTCTTCTTATTATGCAAGTTCTGCTGTTATATAAGCAAAGGACTCCCTTCTGTATGTGTGTCTGACTATGCAGTGAGCTAGTGTGTCTGCAGACTTGGGGATTGGGTGCCCTACACTTGACTAAACTATACAAGATTTTAATACCTCTGTCTGAGTTTCAGTGTTTCCTCAAAAAGTGTGAGTGTTTTTCTTTTTACCTTTTAATTTGGAGTAATTTGATGCATTAATCAAGGCTCAGATAACAGACACCATTCCCAAGCCATGCTCTTGATAGGTAAAAAGGGCTCTCGTTCCCAGTAGTAATTTACTAATGCTTTAAAATATGTCCTATTTATAGGAACAAGAGACACCCCAGCATCTCTGTGAGACTTTAGCACAGTGTCAATCTGAATTTATCTTCCCAAAATTAAATTTTGGCTTCGTTCTTAATGCTTGAAAGATGTACGAGATGGTGGGTAACCCCTGTTAGTCAAATACCATAATCCATTTCTACCATTAACCATTAATACCATTTAATATTAGATATGCTGCATGGTTTAACTGTCCAAGAGATCAGATGGAGAAGAAAATTATGAGTGACAAACAGATGTTAAGAAATTATCAAATACAGCAAATGGGGGTGCTGAATAGCTCCGTTCAGTTTGGTGCGATTAAATTTTGACTTCATTCTTCTCGGTAAATCTGGCCTTTTCTTTCATAATTGAACATCCACTGTTTCCTCAACATCAAGTTATGATTTATTTTCTTAAAAATGGATTCTGACTTTTTCCTTTAAATTTGGACTTTATTTTCAACAAATGTATAATGTAAAAAAAAAAAAAACTCCCTCTGCTTATTATTTCTTCTTTATAAATTTATGCCATATCTAAAATTAAAGTGATGCTGCATTCCAGCCTCTTGTCTTTGGAATGACTTGTTGGCAACGCTTTCTTTTACGGTACACTTATTACCAGGTAATTTATAGGTAATTACCTCGTAATGACATGAAATTATCTAGTAATTACATGAAAACTTCTAAGTTAATACTGTCTAGTTTTTCTTTTCTTTTTTTTTCTGTGCAGCTCCATTTTCAAAAGCTATTTGAGGTTCTTATTTTCTATGATTGACACTTAATACAGCCTATAGGCGTGTGAAGCTTGCGTAGAGATATGCTGTTTGAACCGAGCACCATCACAGCAACTCACCCGCTGAATGCGTACAATGCTATTGCGCAAGTGGTGGTACCAGGAAGTGGAGAAAATCCTACCAGGGCAATTTGTATGTATAAATTTGTATGATGATGGAAGGTTACCTACCTGGTAGGTAGACAGTACTGACTTAGTAGTTATCATGTAATTACAAGATAATTTCATGTTGTTACTAGGTAATTACCTGTTAATAACCTGGTAATAAGTGTACTGTAAAAGAAAGCGTTACCAACTTGTTTTTGATTTTACCTATTTTAACACATAAGAAAGTGCATTTTTAACGTCATACAAACTGTGTTTCGCTGTCTTTTCTTGTTTGTCACAAATAAAATACCAATAGGACAGCCAAAACAAAATTTCCAGGATGTTTTTTTTTTCCTCTCTACCTAATGAGACAAAGTCAATGAAGTCAAAAACCTGGTTACTTGCAGAGAACTTGACCACTGAAATTTGATTTTCTTAAGTCTTTTGTGTTATAAAACACTCCACTATCACCTGCTAAGAATAGCTAGTCTTTTGCCGTAAGAAGGTACAACTGAGCCATTACTTTGAAACAAGTCCCTGTTGGTTTTACAGCCTACAGCTCCACAGACCTGATCAATATTCATGCCACAGCCAGCATGGGGGAAAGTTGCTAACAGCTCAGTGGACAGTCATTAGTTAGTACCCCACATTAAAATGAATAATAAAAAGTAATCAATAGAAGCAGCAATTATTGGTTAACTGGCTGAGTTAGTCAAACTGAGTTAATCACAACTTTTTTTCCTTTTTGTACAATTTAATTGGCAAAACACAGGCAGTTTGTTCCATTGTCATCTCCACAGGTGGCTCACAGAGCTGCTGTGTTTCCAACGATGAGTCACTGATACACAACATTTGCATTTCCAATTGACACAGAGATTTTTGGCAGCCTTTCCTCATTGTTTGCACAGGCAACAACCTATTTCGCTTTTTCTTTAATCAACGGAGCGAATGAAACTCAATCTTTTGGTACATTTAAGTGTTTTAAGCTCAAAAAAGACTTCAACCATGTCACAGATTTTGTTTCCATCTCAGAAACCTGGTGTCTGGATGGATTTGTCTTCTAACAATCCTGAGGTTTTCAGTCACCAAACATCTCTCAGACTGCATGGAAGAGTGTTTATACAAGGCACCAAACTTTGCGCCAAAGTGGCATTGACTGGAGTGTCAGTCAAAGCCTCTTTGAGTGGTCGTTCAATAAGACCTACAAAAAGATGAGCCTCTTTTTTTTTTTCTTGCCACAGGCGGCTCAGCGTCCAGCATGGCTCAGCGAATCTGCCTGAACGGCCGTTTACCCTTTTTGTCTGGTTCTCTTCATCCCTTACCCTCTCTGTCTATCCATATCTCTTCTCCCCCCCTTCTCCACACATATGCCGCTCTTTCCTCCCCACCGCAACCATCAACCTGGCCCATATCTGTCCGCTTGTTGTCTTGTACCATCTTGTGTGTCTTGGCCTCTCGCTATTCCTCAGTCGCCCTCCTGCCAGTTGCTTTACCCTTTATTCCGTGTCCCCCCTCCCCCGCCCTCTCCCTCCTTCTGCGTGTTGTCAAAACCCTCTACATCAGTCTAAGATGCTCTCTCTCCTCGGAAGCCTCTCCTCATACATCTGTCTCCCTCTCCTCGGGATCTCTCTACCCTTTTGTCTTGCCTTTCTTGGCTATTTCTCTACATTTGGCTTGACCTTTTCCTCCAATCTTCCAACCGGTTGTCCTCCTCTTGCATTGACCACATTTCCACTCCCCTACTCTCAGATCTCCTCTTTGTTATTTTTACATTTTCACATTTCTGTGCACGTTATTTCAACTATACAGCTGGAATCACTTAAAACTGCAAAATTCAATCGTTCTTAAGTGAAAACCGATATTCAAACAAAACATGACTATTACTGTCTTTGCCATGCTTACAAAAAATTCTTGGTAAAAGAATCACATCTTGCAAACTCTAAGACCATGAAATCTGAGACTTGTCTTGATGATGAATCTAAAACAAAAGGTGCCTTAAAACCTACATTAAATCACACATACTAATTGAAAATGTAAATACTATTCCAATCACTCACGCCGTGGATCCAAATGTCAAAGCTATTTCCCGTCTCTAATGGATTGTTATGGATGTTTTGCGCTCCTGCACTGAATGAGAAGCAGTTTAATGGTTGTGCATATGTGTGCATTTTTTTCCCTCTGATGAGAATTTCTAACCTTAAACACCAAATTAATCAATTACATTTCAAGCAATTAAAACAACAATTTTGATAATCTATAAGCTACCAGTGGACAACAGCTAATGCTAGTTTTCACAATTTCCTGACTAACTTTCCGTTAGCTAAGAAAAACATATGTAAAACTAAGAAAAACAAGTTTTCAGTAAGATAAGATAAGAAGTTCTGTATTTAACCCTGAAGAGAATTAAATATCTCTACTTATATTATCCAGTTGTATGTTGAACGTTGTGCAATAGCTTATGGTAACAATAAATGATTTCTTGGCAAACTCTCTGGCCAAGAAACCGTCCATTGATCAAAACAGCTTAGAATGAAAATACAAGCTAGCTCTGTGTTACAGCAAAATTGGCTTCTTGTCTTTGTGTAAAACTATTTAACAAAATACCAGCTCTTAACCTCTCAAACTCTACGTTTTAAAACTCTATATGCTAGCATTTAGTAAATTTTCAGTTAATTTATAGCTAGCTAAGAAAAAAAGTACACAAACCAACTCCACGTCGGAGCAAAATTGTCTTTTGTTTATCATGAGTAACATTTCAGTAACATTAGCAAACTTACTGCTAGGTTGTTTGAGTATCTTCTCAGCTCTTATGATCAAGTAAATGTTGATTGGAGAGATGTTTGTGCTAGCATGAAACCATTTCCAGGTTGAATGTCATGCAACAGAAGTTACATTTCCAGCTGATATTATGTTATTATGATAATATGAATCATGTATTTTCTTTTGCTGTTGTCAGTGTTATATAGTGAGACTTTATCAACAAGATTATAAATTCAAGCCTTTCCTATTGTTAAAAGACCACAAAACTAGTAACTTAATCTCTACGATAGTCTATTCTAGTAAGTAGCTAAATGTTAGAAAATCACTCACGCAAGCACCAAACTATTTCCCTGCTAATATTACCTTAGCAACAGAACAAAGTCAAAGTTAACATTATGTTAAACAGGAATCGAGCCCTTTCAGGTAACATTACCAAACCTAATAATAGCTTCTGCTTCTTACTGGCAAGTGGTTGTACTTCTTTGGAAATAAGTCAGTACTAATATTGGCTGTTGGTATGCTAATGGTTGGGCTGTTAAACTTTTATTTCCACTCTTTGTTGCTCACACTCTTACACGCATCAGTGTGATTTTCAACATATGAGCTTTCCAATTTGAGAGTGACACCAGTGGGAATGGCCCTCACAAAACTAACCCCTCAGCTGACACACACAAGTATAGCTACTCAAACCAACAAACAGCTATTTTAATTTGCCATCCATTACCTTGTTATCAGACAGACCGGTGACCTGGTCCACAAACTCCTCCTGGATCATGAAGGCAGCCAGGTTGGCAGTGTAGGAGGCCAGGAAGATGACAGCGAAGAAGGCCCACACAGACACTATGAACTTACTGGTAGTTCCTTTAGGGTTTTGCACTGGCACAGAGTTGTTGAAGACCAGACCCCAAAGCAGCCAGACGGCTTTGCCCATGGTGAAGGAAGGGCCGTGGGGGTCTGAAACGAAAGAGGGAGGAGAGAGAGAGAGAGACAGGTGGTTTAGAGGGAGACAAGGAGGTGCAACAGGCAGAACAGAAAACTCTCAGGGTTGGTGGTACAATGTGAGTATGCGTCCATGTGTATGCTTACCTCTCCCCTGTGCCAAGTTTCTGTTGAAGCCAAGAGGACTGATGTACTCAAACATGAACACAGCCATTGCAGTCACCAGTAGGAGCATCACAAACATCATCACCCACACTGATGCACTGAATGGCTCTGAAGGAGAGAAGGAGACAAAAAGAAGAAAAGGGGGCACAGATTAAGTATTAACACATGCTGGATTGAATCTTTTATATCTTACACATCACTTTTTTCCTGATTCTGGCTCACTCTCTTTGTCTTTCCATGAACTGAATGAATAAATCAATCATGTGCATACACGTTGGGGAAAGAACTGCATGGATAACAAGCTGACTCCTGCATGTTCAACAACCCCCACCCCACCCCAAACACACACACACATGCGCACGTTTACATTCGAATAGGCGCACCTCCAATTTGACAGTGTGAAGAGGCGTACAGTAGGAAAGGAAGCCCTGGTGTCAGCACTCCTGTCGTCCCTCTGAGCTCACAACACTACTGCAGAGATTAAATCCTGCCCTAATGTATGGGAGAGCACTGCTGGCACAGGGCCGTGCACCTTGTATGTGTGTGTGTGTGCGTCTTCTTCTGGCAAGCAGCCATTTTGGGGCTTTCCTGCTAAGCCTTTATAATTGCCACTTTTGCAGCACTAAATGCATGCTGCATACATGTCAGAGTGTGTACCCATGTGTGCCTCTGAGTAAATGCCATCTAGTGTGTGTGTGTGCATGGACTAGGATGTCTATGCATGAAAGAGACGTGACTGAGCAGCTATAAGAGGGATATCCATGGTCACTCAGGTTAAAATCCTGCGGTTAAGTCCTTCTCAGGTAAGTGAGAGTCATTGTGGCGAGAAGCAGGAGTTGAAGCTAAATCCCTCTGATGAAAGAGGTAGTATTGACAGCTGTGTATCAGCACTGAATTGTGTTGTCAGCTGTGTATCTCAGGGAACACACATACAGACAAAGCAAATACCACCCAACACTCACACACAGCCGAAAAGCAAACAAACCGACCTTCCTCTTCCCCTTTTCTCCCCATAAGTCACACAACAAAGCAAACAGTAACTCCACGACAGTTACCGAGAAAGGCTGACGGGGAGACAGTTCCATTGCTACGGGAGACCATGACGCTGATCCCGGTTTCCACGAACGGGACGGAGAAATCGATGACCTCAGAACGCTCCTCATTGATCGTCAGAGATCCGACGGCCATGACGGCTTTCTTATAGACCACCTTTGGAGGGCAAAGGGAGAGAGGGAGGGAAAAGGAGTGGTGGGTGTCATGGGTGCGTGATTGGGAATGAAGGAAGAGAAGGATGAAGGATGAAGGAGAGTTGAACACAGTGGAAAAAATTTAAATAGGAAAAGATAAAAAGCAAGATTAAAGGGAGGGAAGAGGGAGATAGGGAGGAAAAGGAGAGGACAAATGAAATGAGTGGAAAATCGACATTATTGTGTGAACCAAACAAACACTTACTAAATCTGAGATCAAGAACTTCACTGATTCCAAATCAATAGAATTATTAGACTAATTAGCTGAGTCTGATTTTAATCAATACACTCAACAAGGGACAGTGACTCACTTCTAAGAAACCTGAATGCCAGATCAACTAAGCTCTGACATTAAAATGTCGTCAGCACTAAAGTTTAGAGTCTTTAAATGAACTCCAGGTTGCTTCCAAAAAGTTAAAGCTGGTAATTAAAGATATGCAAAGGAGCTTCTCTGCAGGAGTAGCTCAGATTTGTTTACCTCCCTGGCATTTACAGCATGTGCAAAAGCCTCTGAGATTAGTTTTTTAATTGTGCCCTGCCAAGGTGTTGCAAAAGTGACAGTCATAGCTCACTTTTTCTTCGATAGATAGACCTACTTTAATGGTCTACAATACAAAGTCTTCTCAGTGTGAACAGAGCCAGATTTATTTATTTACTTATTTATTTATTTATTTACTTATTTATTAATTTATTTACTTTTTTATTTACTTATTTATTTATTTATTTTTACTGGTTTACCTAGTAATTCATGATAAAATGCTTTATAATGTGTTATGATTATTGCTATAAAGCATTATGATTATTTAGTGTTTATAAGTGTTTATAACTATATTTATACAGTGCTATAACATGATTATAAGGCATTATACATATATTTATAATGTGATATAAAGATAGGCGTCAAATAAAGTGTTACCAAAGTTAATTTGTTCCTTTTACTACCTCTTATCATACTTTTACTTTTAACATTAAAGTGTCCAAAAGATTAAGTTTTTATTATTATTATTATTATTATTATTAAGAATCATTTTTGTAGATTTCCACTGATGTGTCATTAGCCCACAATTTTTGTGCCTTTGACTTTTTTTTTTTTCTTGTAACACTACTATATGATAATCAGACTGCAGTTAGAGCCATTTCTATGACAACAGTGTACTGTCAAGAAAATCAGACCACTGCAACAGATAATTGACTAAGCAGAGTTAAGTACTTAACAAAGCTGTGAAACAATCTCCATTTTTCATAAGAGTGCACATTAACGCTCCATACAGCTCCTGCCTATGTCAGTGCCCCAGTTGCAGCCAGTCCGGACACACCCCTGCTCTCAGCCTCAGCTCGGATTGATCAGTTTAAATGTACTGAAAGTCATAAAAGTTACGACCGATCCATACTCTCGTAACTCATTCATGACCTGAAGTACCAATAGGATGCTATTAAGTTTTATCAAGCTACACTCAAAACAAGTGGACCAAGAGCCAAGAAAATCCAGTGCAGTCTAGTTTGATAACATTAGGCTCTACTGCCAGAGCCTCTAAAAGCAAAACTTATTTGAGCTTAAATTTGTGATTTTTTTTTTAGGAAATAAATGCTCATAGTAGAATTTTTCTTACCTCTCCCACCATCCCATTCCAGACGTTGTTGATCTTCTTGCCATGCTTGCCATTGGTTACCAGGTACAGGTCATAGGTGAACTTTACATACTTTGCAATCTTCTTTAGAATATCAATGCAGAAGCCTTTGCAGCACTTCTTGATGTATGTCCCACCAGCCTCTGTTGTGTTGCTGCAGACACAAACAAAAAGCGCACATCATTAGTGACCAATGTTTGAGAGTCTATGGCAGAGGATGATAGAAAAGGCACCAGAGAGAGGATTAAGAAAGTCTGCATTCAACATTAACAGAGAGCCTGTAAGTGATCTCTCTGTTTTGCAGGACAAAATAACCACAGCTCTCCTCTTTTTGTTCAACTTCTAAAATGCACCAGTACTCAGATGTCACCCTGGGACTATTTCACCTTTAAGCTCAGGTTGCTCACTTCACAAATGGCATCAGAAGACTTGCAAAATGTGCTCCTTCTACCTCTCTGTCTCTCCAGAGAAGGAAGTTTATGACGGCACTGCATCTGTACGCCTTGTACCATCTGTGGAGCTGAATTTGAGAGCAGCAGAGTTCAGGCACTATTCACGCACACACTGGAGCGCACATCAACTTCAGCCACCTGGGACTCTCATTTACCTTTCAGATATGTGCTAATTAGGAGAATGTAACCTCGTCCTTTAGTCAACAACAACCTGGGAACAAAGTTGATGGAAAGAAGAAAAATATTCAATTCATCCAGCCATGACTCTGCAGTTACTTTAAGAGCTGAAACTCTGAAAGTTTGGAGGAACTTGGTGATGTTGGAAACATTAGCTAAGTCTTGCCCCAAGTGTAAACCACTTTGAGTTGAGTCATCCCTAGCCATCACCCCTCTCACCCCTCTTTAAATTGGAGGTAATTTATTGTTTATGGTCCTATAATTTCTTAAAAGAGAGGATGCTTATTCACAATAGTTAACTACTATGTGGATAACGAAGATATAAAAAGTTATGCAATAAAATATTATTTCAAATAATTTTTCTACCTGATAATTCTATAGGCAAAAACTATAGGCAAAGACATTTACATGATGCAGTTTTCTGTCAAGCTTGACAATTTAGCAAACAAAAGGGATGGACTGTGAACAGTTCTGTTTGTTCTGATGCCATACCGTTAATTTTATAAAAATAAAATTTTATAATATTGACAGTAGCGAAACCAAACTTTTTGGACTGGAGTGGCCAGTGGGGCATGGACTTCAGTTGAGTTGGCCAGGTGTGGTGAACATGAAAAGCTGTCCCTGTACTTAGAAAGATTAACTCTACTAATCATATATATTTTTATTTCTATAAGAAAAGATGAAAAAAATTAAGTTGCTGTAAATATTTCATTCTAAAAGGTAACTAAATCCTTTAACTCTGCTGAACTGAACTCTTTAAAGGCTCAAAAGGAAAATATTAATCCAAATCACTATTTAAAGGAACAAAAATGTTTGGGATTTCAGTAGAGATGCACCAATCCATTTTTTTCTGATCCAACCTGATACCGATATCTGGGCTGAGCGTATTGACCAATATCTGCTACCGATCCAATACTACTGTTGGATGAATGAATTGTATACCTTGCCCCGTGAGTGAAGGCATCAGGCTTGACATTAGCCTTGTTGAAAAAAAAGTTAACAAATTAACACAGGTATAAATGTACTTAATATCATTTATTAACAAATAACAAATTGCACATTAGCACACAGCAAAAAGAAGTAAGACTTCCATGTATTAAAAGAAAAATTAATTAAAAGAAAAAATAAAGACTGGATCGGAATGCTGGATCAGCGTCATTCATCTGATATCCGATCCAGTTAATTTGTCAATATCGGAGCCAATACCCGATCCGAATATCGGATTGGTGCATCCCTAGATTTCAGCCAGTGCCATGTTTTAAACAAGTTTGTGATTAATTCATGAAATAGAAAAATGCATTAGTTATGCTCTTGATTTCACACTGATAACAAAAATATTCTTTTGTTCAGAACAGCAGCATTTCTATGAAACTCTAGACAGCGACAGTTTTAGATTTGATATTCTCTCATTCAGCATGAGGAAAATTCTGTTCTTACTTTAACAAATGTCAAAAACTCAACAGCAGCCACACCGGTGATGCTGCCTGCAGTGTCTGTAGACACTATTTGTTTCTTTTTACAAAGGCCTCATGAGCCCAAGCACCTGCTGATACCTATTATTTTACAACACAGATAATCAGCCGAACCCATTAGTTATAATGGCTGTAATTGTGTTGTAGTATTTACACAGTCAGGGACATTTAGGTCAAGTTGTGGCATGTTCAGCTTATGAGGTTAGTGACAGAGCAGGCAAATAGGCCAGTACAGTTCAAGCTAAATCTATGCACACAGTGTACCCATTTCGACAGCCATGGTGCAGTTCAGGGAGTGAGAACATGTGATGACATGGAGGCTGTTTGTGAAGTTACCAGGCCAACTGATACAGAAACACCACAAAGCCTGGGGGGGTCTCCAGAGAGGGGACTGTGGATATATATGTGTGTATGTTAGCTTGAGAGTTGCTTGTTCTTAGCCCCAGCCTGGATGGGCAAATTTGTGGTTCTGCATGCATGGATAGGCTGCCATCCATCTATCATTCCTTCCTCTCTGGCCCTTTCCTGTCCTCCGTCTATCCCTCTTTTCTCCAAATGGACACTATAGATGCTTGACTGGGAATTGCGCTGTTGGAGAGTTGAATGCACTCGGATGCACTGACGTGTAAGTGAGTGGACATGTGGCAACAAGAGAGTGTATATGAGCTAGTCTGAGTGTGTATGTGAGTGTTCACATCCCTCCTTAGAGAAGCTTTATCCTTCGCCCTACTTCACAGGGATTCTGGATGGAAATCTTTGCGGTAGCCTCGTCCCTGCGAATCTTTTATTGCTTAATGAGATCTGTTTGTGTGTATGAGTGAGTGTGTCGCCATTTGTTTATCTGCGTACAAGTTGGACAGTGTTTTTGTACATATATACTGCATATATTCATACCCAGCCTTAAGAGTGACACGGTTTGTGTTGTGAACATGCTAATCTCACTGTCAGTGCGTTCCAACGCAGAGCGATAATATTAAATTATCTGCAAACCAATTACATGCCATGGTTCAGCAGCACTGAAGCCACTTGGCGACACACTCACACTCACACATGCACAACCACAAATCCTAAGCTACTTTTAATATCCGTGCCTGTATACAGGAGAAATATAAAGCAGCACACTGGCTGTATTTGGATGTAACAGAGTAAATTGGTAAGGAGGCGAGTAAACTGCTGAGTTTAGCAGTTGCTTCCATTTTCACGGGGAGGAAAATAGCCGAAGATTGCATACGACACCTCTTCTCATGCTTTCTAACTACAAAGCACCAACTTTTTCTGGGAATTTTGCCATTTTCCTACTTCTGTTTTTTCATACGTGAAAATGATCAATAAATCAATCATTAGACTGCATCACATTCAGACTCTAGTATAACACAGTTGTTGTTTTATTGTAGAGAAACTTAAGCCCTTTGTTAGAAATGGTAAAGATTATAAGACTGTAGATATATTGTAAAGATATAGATTAACAGTTTGAAAACAATTTAATGTTTCTGTCACTTCCTTTTTAAAGGTCCAGTGAGGAACATTTAGCCTGTCTCTATTCTGGTCAGCACTGAGCCAACATTCACACCGGAGTAAACATTCATGTTATGGGAGGAGGTGCAGCAGCAGAGTGAAGCAGTGTGTGATCCTCCTGTCTTTAGCCGTAATGTTACCGCAAAGCTGCGGTAATGTATTGTTATTCATGACGTCGACGTCATTACTCACATCTCCAGGCCAGAAGGGTCTCGCTGCTCACTGCTGCTCCCTAGCTGCTGCTGCTCCCTCCAGTAGCATGAATGTTTACTTTGGTGTGACAGTTGGCTTCGGTGCTTAACTTCCTAAATCTGGAGCTGTGTGGCGCTGCCGCTACTTCCTGCTTGCTCCCGTCAGTGTCAGTCGTCCTTTTTTGACGAACAAAAAACCTTGTATATCAATTTTTTCAATGGGCCTTCTGCCGCCATAAATATTTGAATTTTAACTCAGTCAGCGGCCTGCCCCCCCTTCACCCGTAATTGGCCAACACGTTGCCTTCGATCGATTGGATTAGTTGAATGTCAAGACATGTCAAGATAGATGAAATTAACTGAAGATGACTACTCTGACGGAAAAAAACAAAACCCAAATCAAATTAATAGAAAATTTTGCTTTTAGTCCAGGGCAGGCACTGCTGACTCAGTGGGCGGGCACAGCCCCCAAATGTCCGCTCATGCTGCCAGGTCTGATTTTGGTGCCCTATCTGGATAAAACAGTCCTTGCTAATGATCTCCCTGACCGGCTACAGTTTTGACAGTCAAATGTTTAATTTATTGTGAATCATATCTGTGGGAACTGTAAATACAGAGCTGTTTCTGCTGACCCCATCTAAAATTTTAGGCATTGAAAAGTACAGTGAAAAATTGTCATTCTTGTCACTGATGGTTTTGTTTGCCTGATATTTTCTTTGCAGCTTTAAATCATTTAATTACATGGCTGGTTCAACAAATTCTGTCTTTGAGAACCTTTATTTCAACCTCTATCTGAGATGCTTCATTGAGACCACTGTATTTTGGAAGCCTCCCTCAATGTTGCCATGCAACAAAGTTGTGTGTCTTTCTAAAAAATGACCAATTTGGTCTTTAAAGGAAATTCCCTGTCTGGTGATGTCAGGATTTGAGAAAATCTCAAATCAATATCCCTGAATTCCCATGTCACCTTTTAAACAAGCCATTTAGAGCATACTACAGTTCTTTCTGATGATTACTTCAACACACATTAACCTTGCAGAATTATCAGAGAGTAAAGTCAGTTTACTCATTTGTCTGTAAAATATATATAAAAATAAATAAATAAAAAATACCATCTCTTAAAAAAAGGAGCTAGTGAGTGACTTGTTGTGGACATTAACTGGCATTTTAAGAAGACAACAGCCAGTTAACTTGTAGGACCATGACAAAAACTTGTGTATGTGTATGTTGGACTCAAAATTTGCCATAGTGCAGGACGAGTGATCAAAACATGGCTAACTCTCTAAGTTGCATCAGTAAATCATGGTTTTAAAGTTGACAAAGAAACAGTTTTGGCAAAGCTGACCAGCTAACCAACTTACTCAGGCAGACTTACTCTTTGATGTGCTTCCTGCAGGGCACAGAGTTTCTCATGCAGGTACCAGTGAGCCTCTCCACATCCTCCACAATGACAAAAGGTTTCTCCTCCAAGGTGACAATAGACAGGTGGTTGTCATCCAGCTCAGCATCGCCGAAAGAGTTGAAGCGCGGCCACACTGGGTACTTCAGTGTCAGGCTGCGATTTTCCAGTTTCCCCATCTGGAGGGAGGGATAGGAGGATGACAGAGATGTTTCAATAAATTAGTTTGGCTCAACAAGATTGTTAAATGAAAAAGAAATTGGAGGAGTTGGATTAAAGTTAAGGCTTTTATAAAGGGTGTGGCTCTCATCCAATACTTTACAATAGTGAGCAGTATGGGAGCCAGCATCTGCCTGGAGACACTTTTTGTTAAAGCTAATACTCAGCAAGACTGTTTCCCTCAGATCTAATGGCTTTTAGCTGACAGGGAGCAGAAGTGGCGGGGTAAATAATATCCAGTGATACCAAAGAAGAGAAATGCAGTGTGTTACTTTTCTTTACCTGTAACTGCTGTAACCTGTTGCCTTATAACTCAAAGCAAAAAGGAAGTGGAGAGGATTACAAATGTAGACACATGTTAACATTTCCTTTTCATGTCACAAACAATGCTGTTTTTGGCACAAAAGACATACAAACCGGTATACATGTTAAGAGATCATAAATAATGTGACTGCCGGTGCGACTGTAGGCACAAAAATAACAGACTAAAAGCATGGTGTGTGGGGATGCATGACAGAACGCACACAGAGGGATACAGTGAGGCTATAAATGTAAACATATATGAGGAAAAGAAAGGGAGTGTAGCGGTATGATAACGCTGTGACTCTGTTAATAATTCACAAAGTTTTCAGAGCGATGATGTCACAGATTCCCCTATGGATGCTCTTACCCACCCATAGCTGTCTGTCAGTAAATGTATGAGTGCGAGCATGTGTGTGTGTTGTTGACGTCTGTTTGTATAAGACAGGGGAAAAGGGGGAGAGAAAGAGCAAGACAACAGCAGGCAGAGAGGCTTTGCGCGACTCCTTTATTATTAATGTTACAGGAGACAGAAAACGGCAAAACCTCACTCTCACTCTTTCCTTCCATCGCAAAACTCCCCCTACCATCTTTCTTTCCTCTCCTTTTTTTATATCTCTGGTGGCCTCTCACTGCTGTAAAGTGGAGTGCAAAGTTTTGTTTGTTTTGCACGCTCATTAACACACACAGGGGCGAGCACGGCGGCGTCTGAACTTGGAACAAATGGGGACACGCTAACATGCGTATTCTTTTTGTCAGGCATGTGTGGTAAAAAAAAGGAATCCTTGGAAAAGCCAGCACACACAGTCAACGGTCATTATACAGCCCTGCTAATATTTTACCCCTTTCACCCTTGAGTCATATAGGAAAATAATCACTCTCACATAAACACACACGCATGTTTTTGCTCAGCCTGCATGCCTGGCTAAGTCATTAACATCCGAGCAGAGAGGAGGAAGTGAAATTAGCATTTTAATTGTTTTGCTTTGAGTGGTTTTCTATCCTCTGACAGGGATTAGAGTCTTCTCTGTGCTCTTAGTTGGCGCCGCAGTCAACAGCTCACTCTGCTGTCGGCTACATCTTTTCCAATGCGTGTGTAGGTGTGTGTTTGTTGGGTGGGGGATGGGGCAGGGGGTCAGGACAGAACGTTTTGGTGGCATGCGTGTGATTTCTTATGTGTCACCTTCACTCTCTAGGGAACTGTCACATTTGTCTATCTGTCTTACCCCAGCTGTTTTGCATTTCACAAGCCAGTGCCTACATGTCTACACAAACACAGATGTGTGTGCGTCTACCAAAAAGTACAGGGAGATATAGAAGTAAAGAGGATTCTGTTTAATTACTCTTCATTTCCACTTCGATGTTTCCACAGGGACTGATGTCCCTAAGTATAAATATATGGGTCATGCTTCTGGGGTCCAATGAAAGGAAGGGTTTTGAATTTCTTAAAATAATTTGAAAGTTGAACTTTCATTCAAACTCTGGGGGAATAGCTCAAATTTAAACTGTAATGAGCCACTGCACTAAGCGGACAACCAAGAAATCTGATAAGAGTGACATATTTAGGGATCTAACCTGAAGAAGGAAAGATTTAAAAAAAAAGGGATGTATATCAACTTTGTACAAAACAGTGACAATCTAGTGCCATCACCATTGTGTCTATCATACATTATAAATTTCACCAGTCTTGCGAATAAGTGAAATGTTTTTTTAACACCTAACTGTCTTGTATTTTGGTTGCTTGAATGAAACCACTTACACTTAACTTGATCCCCCAAAGTATTTACATTCAACTCGTTAGCTGCTTCTATTTTTGTATTCACCATAAATCTCAGAGCTTCGTTTTGATCGTTTTAGACCATTGTTTCTCTGGTAACTAAAAAATCTTTTTTTTTTTTTTTGCATCAAACTGATAGACAATTTAACCGTTTTCATTGTATCATCATATTCTAGTAGAATAACATGACTTTGATTCACAATGTTATACAGGCAGTTAAACAGGTTGATTTTACTCATACTAAACCACGTCACCATAAATATGGGCAACAAATTGAAGGGAATGTTTTGTTAGCTAGAAAGCAGCCTTTAAGCTAAGCTAGCAAATTTGATTTGCAATACCACAAAAATGCTCTACAACAGTTTGACTTAGTTACATTAGCTGCACTTATTGAACTCTGAAGTTACATTCTGTACAATTGTGACCAAAGAGACATTAAAAATGTTTAGATATGCAACTCAAGTCTGCTTTTAGTCATTAGTCTGAGCTTTGGAGTATCGGCCCTGATTTGGTTGAATGAATCAATAAACTTGAAGGCAGGATATTTATTCTGCTCACAAGTTAAGCTGAAAAGTGAGAGGGAAGTGAAGGAAGAGGAGGATAGGGAGAAGAAGCTGACTTCAGCAGCTCTTCTGATTTCCTGTCCTCCTGCTCTCTTCTTTCCCTCTCTCTCTCTCTTCTCTAATTAAACAAAGAGGGTTATAAATTAATGCCCAGAGAGAAGAGCGGATTCTCTCTATCGACCGGCCAAGCAGCATAATGCTGAATCCCCCTGTATAAAACACCAGATATTACACACGCACAATGCATAGAGCAGTATGTGTGTCTGCGTGAGTGCGATGTGACAGCGGGGCCAGTGGGAGGTTACGATGATAGGGCCTGTGGGATTACCGCATAATAACATCCCATGGCGGCAATCTTATCGCACCATCACCCTGCAACGAATTGAGAACCACTCTGTGATGAGATGATTCTCGACCCCACGAGATCTAAGTCCCTGAATCTTGTCCTTTATTTCTTTAAATCCTTGTTTTGTTTTGATAAATGCTCCTTCTTCTCTCACCCTACAGCTGCCCTCCATCTCTAAGTTCTCTTTATCCTCCACTTTGACTTTTTTTTTGAATACTTTTCATTTTTTTCTAAATGTCTTGACCTCTGTTTGATCTATATTGAACAGCTTTTATTTCACTTTTTATGTTTGTTACCTTTGAAAAAAACACACAAACACATTCCTCATAAAATGCCCCTTTTGTGGCTCAGTAGACTCAGTTGTTGAGTGCGTAATGGTGCCAGAGTCCCATGTAAAAAAGGTAAACAAGTGCATCCTATTTCCTGCACACACTGGCAATCAAGTCCTTTTTCAGCTTTTTGGTCCTGCCCAGTAAATGCATAATAGGGTAAGAGTCCCTTGTTGGGAAGGTAAACAAGTACGTCCAATCTCACACACCCATATACTGATAAAGATGTTGGTGAGTGCATAATGGCACCAGTCCCCTGTTCAAGGGTCAACAAGTGCATCCCATTTCTTGCAAACATTGGCACACACCCTGAGTCAAGCCTCTTTCCGGCTCTAAGGTCCCAGCCAGTAAATGCATAATGAGGTAAGAGTCCCTTGTTGGGCTGGTAAACAAGTATTTTCAATCTCTCACACACACACATATACAGATAAAGCTGTCCCTCTACATGCTCAAAAGCTACTACTATCAGCTAGAGGCTGGCCTTTAAGCTGAGAAAGAGATAAAAGTAAGTATAAACAAGGGTCAGTGCTTGTATACCTTCTCTCTTCTCTATGCCACTCTCTCCAGGAGAGTTATCGCCGTTGCACGTTGCATTATGGGAGAATGAGTTCCTAATAGTGTGGAGAAACCCATTCAGTCATAAAACAGTATCTGTCACTCCTGTCAGACAAAATTATGTCGGGGGAGAGGATTCTGCTCTAGCCCTCCTACGCTTTCTCTGTGTGTGCACAGGTTTTAGTGCGCTCGTGCTCACGTTTGTGTGAGAAAACAAGAGCAGAGAAATAAAAAAACTGATGACAGAGTAGAAGAGGGAGAAAAAAAACTGCAGCCATGGATTTAGACTTTCCTCTCTTTAAGATGCAGAGAATGGGATCCAAAATGCCTATGTGTGGGCATACATTTGTGTATACGCACATAAGCTTTTGTGTGCGGCTGCTCTCCATATTGTGATTCTCCAAGCACAAATCCCATGCTGTCTGTTATAATTATTTTGTAAACTGGCTGCTAACACTGCAGCAGCTCCTGAAGCAATTTGCACACCCCATCTACTCAGCAGGAATAAAACATAACATCCTGGTTCTGATCTGTAAATACATGTTTCTTATTCAGTCGCTGAGGTTATGTACTGTAACACCACAGGCAACAAGAAACTTCTGCAAAGTCATTGATTCTGGATCTTGGACTTTTTGAGTACTTTTTTGGTCACGACTAATAAAAAGTCAACCAGCATAATATTTATTTTGGGTGGAAGTTTTTCTTGTGACATGACTGATGGTAACTTTTGACCTCTACTGCTTGTTGTGCTATTTGAATAAGTGGCTCTTATCACTGTCAGTTCAACATGGGAGAACAATATAAACTTATTAAAATAAGTCCAAGAGTTTTTGCCTAGCAGTAACCATTGCTTTCAAAGTCAATTTATAAAAGGTTAACCTATTTTCTCTTATACAGACATTCAGGCTTTCTGTGGTGTCTTTGATTGTTTTATGTATTAAGTGTGGTTTTCTGTGTTGAGTAAATAACTTCTGCTCAGAGTTGTTTTTCCTGGGCTAATTTTAACCTCAGCTTGCAGGCAGCTGCTAGGTAGCAAGAGTTGTGAATTGATGTTTCCATGTCATTTTAAGATTTTATGCTTCCCTATGTTGTATTTTTTTCACTTATTTTTCATGGATAGAGTAAAACTAGACAAAAATTGTATCCATTAAACAAATATTAGCTATAGCTGACAGGCAGCTGCTAGGTAGTGAAAGTTGTGAATTGATGTTTCCATGTCATTTTGAGATTTTATGCTTCCCTATGTTGTATTTTTTTCACTTATTTTCCATGGATAGAGTAAAACTAGACAAAAATTGTATCCATTAAGCAAATATTAGCTATAGCTGACAGGCAGCTGACAGGCAGCTGCTAGGTAGCGAGAGTTGTGAATTGATGTTGCTTTGTCATGTTGTTTTTCCTGAAGTGCTGAAGTGTTTTATTATCAGAGTAAACTCTTTGTGTTTCACTTTTAGTACCCTGCCTTCAAAATAAAGACAAATCATGCATTGGCACTGATGTCTACTTGACACTGGATCCATAGTAGACTGGTGAGTTTTGGACTTTTTCCCTTTTCTACTATCACCAATAAGCTGAAAATAATACATCTGTTAAAAGGCTTAAAAAGCTATTTCACTGAATTGAAGCAGTTCCAATTCAGCCTTTTTATGACAGGTCACACAGCTTAAGCATGTTAACACACATGAATGTGATCATCTATTGGCAGGTAGCAATGCCATTTTAAATATTCAGTTTTTTAGCAGGATGCTGTCCAAGGAGTTGACAAATCTTATAGACTGCGAATCCTGCACAGTATTTAACCATGAAGCCAATTCAATGATAGAGCCACAGTTTTGAAGATGACACGATTTAACACTTCAGCATACGTGTGTGCTGTAACTAATTTACGTTAAGCAAGTGTCTTTGAACCTTTTAAAACTAAACAGCAATTAAACTGATTTTATGCTTTACTTGGGATTGGGCATATTGTACTTTTCTGATATGGAGGTGCTCCTAAAAATTAATTAACTTATCATTTCTTCAAATCCATGCAAAAAGTGCTTTAGTATGCAATTACTATCAAGGCTACATCCATACAATAAGTGTTACTTAACACCTTTATACCAAGGTGGTAATGGTTGAGCTTATCTTTCCTTTTTAACGCCGGTCTTGCATGAATGTCCTTTTCCCTGCTGTGTCCAGTTTGAAACACACATGATTTGCTGCAATCTGAGCCTCTACATAAAGAACAGTCATTTTCTGCCATTTATATAAGCTTCAAAAAAAAAAGGAAAAAAAAAAAACAGCTGCCATTAACCGCATACCAGGCAGGTGTAGCTTTTTCAAAAAGTGCTTCTTCCCATAACTCAAAGGTACAGCATCTAACTAAATGTGTGTGAGTAAGCAGGTGTGTTCGTTACACAGACCAGCAGGTGTGGATGCTTTGAGAACCTCTGTGTTAAGCACCTGTAGTGAGCGAGCATAAAAAAAGGGAAAATATGCACAAGCTGGTGGCACGATTCCTCTCTTCTCTGTCTCTTTGTGTCTCTTTCCTGTGCTCATTTGCTTTCCCTATCCGGGCCCATCTGTCTCTGTGTCTTGCTTGTCTCGGAATCGCTCCATATAGCTCCTCCTCTGCCTGTCTCTCCCCCCTCCTGTGCCTCAAGGGGACACATTTTATATTTTTAGTGCATATCCATATTTTAGTGCAGTTACTGAATTTTTATCTCTTGATCATAGAGGAAGTCTCTCGCTCTCTCTCTCTCTCTCTCGCTTGCTCCTCTGTGTGAGCTGCTGATTTCTGGTGCATGGGTAGGACGAGTGCAGCAAAAGGAGGAGGGGAGAGAGAGAGAGAGAGAGAACGAGAGAGAGAGAGAGGCAAACTCCCAATTACGTTTCCACTTTGGGTCTCCGTGTCTCTCTTTCTCTGCACCGCAGTGAAGTGGTACTAATCAATTTCTCTGGCTCTCTGTTTACAACAACACACTCTACCTCCCGTCAGCAAACCAACAAAGGCTCTTTCGTGTGTGTGTGTCTGTGTTGGTGGTTGTGTGTCAGTATGAAATATGAAAAAGCCAGTCTCAAAGATTGGGTGGAGACTTTGCAGATTGCGGCAGACTACAGTGAACACTGTAAGGCGAACGCACACCGATGTGACCTGAATAGAAGAAAAAAAAATCCTGACGCATAGTTCGCTCCAAAAGAGTTCCTATCAATAAGCAGTGTGGAAGGGTAAACCACAAACACGCACACACTTCCACACATACATAGGCAGTGACCCCGTGCCACCCCAATAACAGGGGTCTCAGGTTTTGATTAACTGTGGTTTTGAGGTGCTATCGAAGACCACAACCGCAATCATAGCTAAAGACAGACGGAGTGCACGGTAATCTGGTTTGGGAAAGAAGTGTAGGAGAGGGGATAAGTGGAAGAAACATGGAGGATAAGATGGCATGATAGAGGCAGAAAGAGAAGGAAAGGGAGAAAAGAAAAAGAGAGATTAGGGAACTTTAAGGGGAACAGAACAAAAGAATTGGGTAAATGGTGAAAAAGAGGAAAAGGAACGAAAAGACAAAAAGCATAGCCATCTATCTCCCTCTCTTTCTAATCCAAATCATTATTTTTAGCCACACCTTTCTCTTTTACTATCCTTTTCTTGAATTTTTTTCCCTTCTCAGCCCGAATCGCTCTGAATGATGAGCTATTGGGGCATTAAACATGAGGTGTTTAAGCCTGAGAGAGGCAGCCAGATGTAGGTATAAAGATACATGACTGCCATTTAAAGTCCATTACAACGGCGGGAATTCTCCGCCATTCACAGCGACCATTTATTACAGGAGCTTTCTCACATTAACCAGGTGAAGGAATCCATAAGCTTGTTAGTAAATGAGCTCATTGATCAACTAAGTGTTGTAATATAGGACAGGTAGAATATTCAGTGATGAAGTTTGAGCCCTTAGAGGTAATTGTTTGGCCTGTTTAACCCTTACATACTGTTGAGAACAAAACTGAAGAAAAAATACCCCAAATATCCTTGTTTTAGCCTAAATTTAATGACTTTACCTAAAGTGACCTGAAGTATAAAAAAGTTTAAATTTTAACTTTTACACTTTCCTACAGGTGCTGAAAATTGAAGAACATGGAGGCTGTTTTGGGTCAATTATTGAAATAAATTTCAGATTCACGAGTGTGGGTCCTATTCATAGACTGTAGATAGAATGGACAGCGTCTGCCTCCTCACTGGGTGAAGCCACTCCGAGAACAGCACCCTCTGTTGATGGGCTGCAGTATAGGTCATAAATCCCAACTCCGCCAGCAAAGCTTATGGAGTTGTGGACAAACTATGTGTAGTTTATGTATACAGAACATACATTTTTCTCCCCCCTGCTTGTGATGTTGACATGTAGTTACAGTAAGACTGGTTTGTGCTCAAGTCCTTTTTTTTATTATTAGGGGGTTCGTATTTTCTATGATTGACACCTGATACAGCCTATTAGCGTTCAGGGATTGCGTAGCTCACCCGGGGGATAAGCTGTTTGAGCTTAGCGTCATCACAGCGATTCTCCCGGTGAATGCACACAACGCTACTGCGCAGCGCTGGTTTCAGGAAATGGAGAAAAATCCCAGAAATACTAAGAGCTTTTTGGCTTCAAATCCGTATACAGGTGGGAGGCTGAACCAAGTCGTCCATAGTTTATACAGTCTATGGGCCTATTACAAAAACTAATGGTTGTTTTAAGGAATCTTGTAATTGTACTTGTTATGTCTGTGTGTATTTTCATGGCATAGCAGTGACAGAGTTCTAGCGTGGATCTTGATACTCTCACACTGCCTGCTTCCCAGCACATTTGCAGACAGGAACCTGTTTGTCTTTTGCCCTATACACACAGGATTAGCACTATCTAAGGACCTCTAATAATTTGTAATAATTGCATAGGATATCTGCGTTTTTAATCCTGTGCAAATAGACCATGTCTGTCATTTGTTCAGTAAATATTCAAAGGCAAATTACCTACCATATTTCAGGACACACAGAGGGCTTTTAATAATATTAATCCAGTCTGGATTGACATCTCAGTAATTTGTTGTTGTAATTTTGTTTGAAGAAGGTGTCTTCTGCCTCTTTTCAGAATAAAATGATAAGGTAATTGACAGCATGTTGGGTATAAATAAAGCTGGATCATTTAGTTACACTGTGCTGAAATTTCCTGTTCATTCTGCAATCTTGATTCGAAAATATGTCTAATTAAAAAAATGAAAACTAAGATCTTTTCTCTTTTCACTACGTGTGGAAAAGTTTATTATAAGGTGGGCTGTAACATATGTTATAGTAACAAACAACACCTACAGTAAAATGTTTGGACAACTCCGTAGCCTGTATTTTTGAAAACGAGGGAAAGGAGTAGAATATTAACGTCTCTCTCTCTCTCTCCCCCTCTCCCTTGGCACTGACACGCTGTTGCATTGCACTTGATGGAAATTAGTAGCTCAGCTAAAGAATAATTTAGGAACTTAATTTGTTGGAAAACTGTTAGTTTTTTGGGGAAGTAAAGTTACCAGTTAATTCTGCTGGCTCTGATGGAGACCCTTCAGCAGAAAAAGCAAACTAAAATCCATCCAAAGATTCAGATGTGGAGTGATTGCAGAATAAGATAACGAATATTTACTTTATATGTTACGTCCTGAAATTTTTAATGCACAAGCTTTTTTCCTTTCATCAGTTTACAGCAGGTTGTTGCTAAAGGTTACTAGGGAGAGTTTTGTTAACCTCGGGAAGAGGGTGGCTGCCGTGAAGCATCTCAGCAATCTCATTAAAGCTCCTATAAGGAACTTTTGGTGCCCCTTGTGGACAGACCCATCTTTGCTTATCTTATCTTCCAAAAGCTTGTTTATTGTCTTTCAACAAACAATCAAAAGCTGCTGACTTTTGAAATTAATCATTTGCTTCTGTATATCATAAAAATGGACTGTTACAAATTTCAGTCTATTTAGTAAACATGAAAAAACTCCTCATAGGAGCTTTAAGAGATGTTGGCAACACTTAACACGAATGTAAGAGGGTAATTCATGATTTACTGGAGGTCCCTATATAGTTCTAACCCCAGGTGAATAGTGCTTTTGGAGGGTCATGGGGAAAGTGTGTAACTTCTAAGGAATTATCAAATATGAAGCTGATTAAGAACAGAGGTCATACAGAGGTCAGAGGGAGCCTCGAACACAGTCACAAGATCTGTACCAGCCGTTTAACATCATCAAAAATAAACAAATTAGAAAATCATTCATTCAGAGCAAAGTGAGATCAGAGATATCAGAAGAGAGGTTCAGGGGGCACAAGATTATACAAGTATCTGAGCTCCCATTTTAGGGACTGAGGTTATGGCAGCAAGACTTGGTATGCAAAAAGCTACTGATACTATCTTCAAAGAAAAGAAGGAAAACAGTAATTTGGAGGAGAATGAGGGAAGAACAAGTTCAAGTCCCACATACTTATGGTTTAAATGCATGGACTGGTTTGTAATTTAAAAAGGAAGTGACTTACATGCTCAGTTTGGTGTTGAATTTATAGTTTTAAGTGACGGAGGATCGTTAAGGTATTTTTTATGATACATCGGAGAGGATCATGCCCAAGGATTGAAATAGTTATTCATGATTATGTAACAAAGCCCAACAGTTCCCCGGTGTTCTTTCCACTTTTAGATTCACTAAGATAAATGAAAACCATCCTGGTTGCTATGTTTTCATTTCTTAGTCAAAACAGAACATGATAGTGGAAATTCTGCCTAAAACAAGTGGTATTCAAGCTTAAAGAGACACTCTTCCTGCTCTGAAACATCAAACATAGATGAATATTCTACTTAACAGTGTCAAAAAGGCAAATTACCAATATGTAAAGGCAGAGGATATGAACAGTATGTAAGGGTTAAAATATAAAGAAAACATCACATTTCCATTAGATTCTGTGGGTGGTGCCAGTTTCTTCAGGTGTTTTACCTGGTTTGTCACAATTTTCATCACTGCCAACTAACCAGAAACTTACCAAATTACCTGTATTAAGGTTTGCAATGGATGAGCAAGCTTTCACTTGAGGAAACAATGTGTCAGTTAGTATTAAAAACATTCAAAACAAGAAAAACACATTTGTACTCACATGTATAAACAGGATCATCACATAGACATTGTATTTTTTTTTAATGAGTACAAAATAAGCAACAAAGGTAACACATTTATGAGCTCTGGTTAATAAAAGAATATGGATGGATAACAAACAAACAAGTAAACAAAAAAAGCACAAACACACACCAGAACATTATAAATATCAGCGCTGTAATCCAAAACATCATTAACCAGCCACCAACCAAACTCCATGCATTTATTCAGGAATTTATCTTTAAAGCTCCTGTGAGGAACTCTTTGTTTGCATTGATTTTGGCGCCTCCTGTGGTCAAATATTGTGGCTAAAATTGTCATGCACATGTGTTGTAGTGTTAAAAAAAATCTCCTGTACCTGTGCACCCCCTGGGAGCAGTTCAACAATTCAATAATTGCAGTCAACAAGTAAGAATTCATGTTGCTGATACTTGTTTGCTGTTACTGGTCATACTTTGACATCAGTATTAACGTTAGCCTCACCCCCTCCCCTCACAGGAGCTTTAAGAGGTACTAAAACTTCAAATTACTCTCTGTTATGTTAGATCATACTTTCTGCACTTTTGATTCTCTTCTACAGCTGACTACTCTGTCAAATATGGTAAAGAATCTGAATTATTTCAGATGAATTGGATTTTTGTTACTGTAAAATAAGAAAAAATATCAAACGTATCAGAAACAAGTTTAAACTTAAGTGATATTATAAGGGCGTTGATGTATACAAGAGCTCTGTGTATGAGTGGTAACTGGTCGTTTTTACAGACATATACTGTCCACACAAACACACATACACAGGTGTAGATCCTACCTTCTCCCACTCCCTTTCCTTGTTAAGAACAATGACGACCAGCTTGGGGTATTCCTGGTAGCCGTCCTCTGTGAATGACAAGTCCTTGCCATCCCATGTCACATTCATCATGTACCTGATAGTGAAAGGAGAAGAGGAGGGGGTGATGGTGGGGAGTAGCAAGGCAGAAGGTGATAAGTGGTGAGAAAGGTCAGGAGGAAGGAGGGAGGGGGAATGAGTAAAGAATAAGAGGTGGAGGACAGAAATGAACAGACGTGGAGAAACAGAGGAAAGGAGAAAATTAAATACATTAGCATGAGAAAAGTTAAATTACAATCTTGTAGTATTACCATTATGAAATATTCACACAGAGTCTTTTGTACTGGAAATGAAAACATTATGCTGAGGGGAAAAAAATCTATTCAGACTAAAAAATGTGTGAAAATGCGTGCGTGTGGTACAGCGGTGAATATTCCTGGACATTGTAAGCCGAATAACAGGACTGTCACTGTAAGTTCAGGGTGTTTTATATTGGGCACATAATGAGAAAAGAAGGCATTACAATTAGAATACCAATACTGATACTACCATTGATATTAAACTGATACCATGAACATACAGGCTCCTGACAAGACTTAAATGTTTTATCAAATTAGCTGCATGTGTGAGTGTTTTACCACCTGCCACAGTAACATGAGTTCCCCCTAATAACTAATTACCTTTTGGATAATTATTAAAGAACAAGACAAAAAAGCACTGTGGTTCCAGCAGAAAACTGACAACTGTCTGATAAACCATTAAATGTTAACTAACAGGGTTACTTTTTCATTGACATGGACGTTACTAATAATAGCTTTAACTTCTTTTACATTCAGTTTTCTTTATTGTTATTTTTGTGATACCTGACTTGACAGCAGGGGGCACAGCACTGGGGTTGCACATAGTAGTAATATTAGTATATTGGTCACACTCTAAAGCCCAGCTCCAGGTAAGAGATGATACAATTAACTAAAAGAGCTGGTCCTTGCTGAGCCAAATGATCTGGATCTCTAAATCCTGGATTCCCATCACTATGATCTACACTGTAGGAAGTATCCACACCCTGCTCTTACAAGATAAATCACACACAACTTGAGCATGAGCATATAGATTTGTAGATTCAAAAAATTTCATGGATTTTAATTAATATTATGTGTTTGGATTGGTTAAATCTTTGACTGAATTGGATTATGAGGACCCTTTGCATTGTGGTGGGACCTGGGAGTGGGCTCCAGATTTCACTGTCAATGTTAATGTTAGCTTAATGTTGATTTTACGTAGATGTAGTTAAAGTTTCTGCTAATAGATAAATGGTTACCAGATTCAAATGTTGGACTTTTCCACTTCTTGTGTCTTGTTTGCCAAATGTCAGCAGATGGTGGTTCTCCATTAATAATTTGTGGATCTTTCCAATCAAACTGGCATTGAAATAGTACTCCATTTTAGCAGTTCATCAATAATAGTACTGGAATCAGTGTCAAGATGAGTAAAAGTGTATCCAAACATTATTCACAGCAGCTTTTTCTACATGAGCACCAATCCACAACTTAAGGTGTAAGTGTCAAAACATCAAAACATCTCTAGTTCCCATCAATTCCACTTAAAACCACAGTGTCTCCCAAACTGCACAAGACTCACTCACACACTCACACAAACTGTAATGAGTGACCCATATGGCAGGTCACATTAGCCAAGATGGAGGGCAGGGGAAAGATATTCTTGGGTCCACACAGCCTACACATTAATCACGGCTGTCCTTCCCCACTCTGTCTCCCTCACTCTTTGTGTCAGCGGTCATGTACAACACAGGGGGGAGACAGCTCCTCTTTTCTCCTTCTATTCTTTTTCTTTCAGTCCATTCTGGTGCTGAGCGACAGGGCAAACTTTAAATAGATCACACACATTCCTGAACTGTAGTGAAGTGGTACAATTTAGGGGCACAAACTTGCAGGAAAAAAGGAGATCTACAAAATCCTCTCCTTCGGCTTTCCTCTCTTTTTTGTGTGAAATTGTAATGGTTAGTTAATTAAATGAGCTTTATTATTCATATCCCTTTTTGTGCGTGTTAAAAAAGCTATTACAAGGCCATATAAGTCAACAGCATGGTGATAGACACTCAGAAAAATAAGCTATGCCATGTGCGTTTTTTCTAGAGTGTGTACATGTCCTTTTAAATTGCTTCTAGTAACACACACACACACGCACAGCCACTCAATGCTCAGATGAAATCAACTGGAGATAAGGGGATTGAGTGGGTTTTGTGATTAAAATAATCTGATTGGCCCTGCAGGCAGCCAGGTGAGAAGTATTAAGCCATTTGATTGGACATGGGATGCGGTGCTGAACCCAATTACGTGCAACTACAGCCGAGGAAGAGGTGCGGGAGGAATCAATACCAGGGCGCAGGCTGCTCTTTTAGACAACAGCCCGTTCTGTGCTCTGTAACCATCTATCTAGAAGTGACGCACACACAGACCACACACACCACTTACACACACATACACACTAACAGTAGTATCCTTCCTTCTTTTTCCCTCTGTTTACTCTACACTTTACTCCCCTTTGTTGCTCATTTGGATTATTTTCACTCCCTTGTGCTTTTATTTCTTTTGACACAAGCCATCAAAGATTTGTTATTTAAAGCTAAAACACAGAAGATCTGATGTGGCTGTGATGCAACGATGTTGAAACTTATATAGAGTGTCAGAAGTCTACAACTGGGAGCAGAACATCTTGTAAGATAAATCTGCAAAACAAAAAGCAAAAGTTGTAGGAGGCAAATAAGTTTGTTCACATGACCTCAGTTTATCCTTTTCTCAGAATCCTGGTTATTGTGTTTGGTTTGGGATAGCCACAGCAACACAAGGGTAATAATAACATCTTCCTTTAAACTTTCATCTTAGCCTCCTGCCATTAACTACTCGTTTTAATTTGCAGTCAACCCCACAGACAATATACACACTAAGTTTACGTGACTTTTTTTTCCCTTGAAATACATCAGAATTTTTTTTTTGTTTTCTGGGTTTAGTAATCATCTGTCATGATGGTGGATGGTGCCACCTCACTGTGAAGCGCAGGTATTCCTTTATGACTCAAACCAGTCGTCACTCATGGCTACAGTACAGCAGGGATAGACAATAGAGTGACAGTTGCTGGAGTAAAGTAGTTCAATGGTAAAACAAGTTCCCTGACAACTGAGGCAGAGGTAAGATTTTTTTTCTTTCTTTTTTATAAGACAAAGTAAGCAAGACTATAGATATATTTAATTACTGTCAAAACAGGAAATCATATACTAAATAATGAATCTAATGTATGTCTGATGCCAGAGCTGTCATTCATCTGATATGCTGCTGGTTATTTTATTCATCATAGCATTAAAATACCAATGTTACCGGTCGATCTACGTGTCAACTCTCACCTATGACCATGAATTCTGGGTAATGACCGAAAGAACAAGATCGCGGATACAAGTGGCCAAAATAGGTTTCCTTCGCAGGGTGGCCGGGCTCAGCCTTAGAGATAAGGTAAGGAGCTCGGACACTCGGGAGGCGCTCAGAGTAAAACCGCTGCTCCTCCACGTAGAGAGGAGTCAGCTGAGGTGGCTCAGGCATCTGGTTAGGATGCCTTCTGGCCGGCCCAGGACCAGGTGGAGGGATTATATCTCTCGCCTGGCCTGGGACCGCCTGGGAATCCCCCCGAAGGAGCTGGTGGAAGTGGCTGGGGTGAGGGACGTCTGGGCTCCCCTCCTAAAGCTGCTGCCCCCGCAACCCGGACCCAGATGAAACGGAAGAAAAATGACGACGATTTATCTTTATTTTCTATTTCATTCAAATGTGATCCTTAGATTGAATTAAATAAGAAACACTCACCATGAGTAATGTCTGCTTATTATTTTTAAACTACATAATAATTATAAACTTAAAAATAAGAACTGGTCTTCAAAAAATCCTCAGAAATGCAGTAAGTCTTGAAAGGAGGATCTTTTGGGTCAATACAACAGTTTGTTTTTTATCGTGGTCTAATCTTATTTAGTTTGCACAGTTTTATATCACAAATTAAACTCATTTCTGTAGCTACCTAGTTCTTTGAAGAATGGTGCCTCCTCTCTGCTGTGGCCAAGGAAACTTTTATTTAAGAGCCAACAAAACATCACTCAGTACTGTAACAGAAATGTTGGCATGGAAAAAACTGCAGTTTCTTAAGTGTGCACTTGAGGCTGGCTTTAAAAGCCAAGGAGTCTCAACTACAGCCCATACAAAAATTCCCATTATCAAAGTGAAAAAAAGTTTTAACAGTCAAGTGAAAAAATGCATATGGCCTTGATACCAAATTTCTGCTTAGCCAAAAGTTAATAGGAGTCAGCACCACCAACATGGCAATCCCCAGTTTTATACACTCTGTAAAGCCAACCCAATGAAAGCAAACAAATGCTCCCGTATCTATTGAGAGACTTCAGGTTCTCTTCGTCTCCATTTTATACATTTCTGTGTATTTGATTTAACTGGAGCCTCAATAAATGTTTGCTTTTGATGTCATTGTGTAAGGTCTGTTTTTTCTTTTACAATTTACATCTTATTTCTTCATTCATGTTTGTGGAGCTCTACTGGGTTGACCTATCCAATAGGTCTCGCCATTATAGTTTGGGTTTGGACATTCTGTATTATTTGGGGTGAAAACAAAACTCCAGCTTTTTCTTTTTCATAAAGTACACTTCCTTTCAGACAGCTTGCCCCTTGCTTGCAATTTTATATTCATTACAAATAATTTATTGGTTTAAAAAATGTATTTTTTAATGTTTGTTTGTTTTTTTGTCAAGGAATAGTAATCTGTGAATTCATTCAATTGACTCCTGAGCAACCAAAACTCTGGGAAATAAATGGAGTCTAATTAGAAGTAATAAGTATAAAAAAAAAAACACACTTTGTAAATTCATTACAGAACTAATGTAATACAGAGTATTTCTCACAAGCTAAAAATCAACTGAAAGCATCGGAGAACCCGACAGGATGCAGACAGGATGAGCAGATTGAGTGTCTGCAAGTACAAATGGGCAAATGCCCATCAAGCAGGTGGACCTGATAGAGTGTTGCTAGGATACAGACACTGACCAAGGTGTATACACTGCGATGATGACCCCAAATAACCCCCGAAAAAAAAAAAAAAAAAGACAAAACACATCCCTGCACTCACACACAGAAACACAGACAATTACTTTTGTCCTACCCAACAATTCTCTACCTAATGTTTCCTCTCCCCTGTAGCACTCAGATCAGACAAAAGCGATCCAATTCCTCTCACTATCCAGCTTCCATTATATCAGTAATCTCTCTTTTCATTAAGGGTAGAGGAGGACGAGATGCAGTGGGGAGAAAAGAGAATAAGACTCATAAAATAAAAGTCAGAGGGAGTAACACATGCACAGAGTGCTAAAACCAGGCACAGAAAATCAGCTTTCAATTGTTTTCTTTATCGAGAGTGACCTGTGACTAAGTGAGAATAATCAAAAACGTTCAACAACTAAGGTTTAATGCTATGATGATCAAAAAAATATATATACAACTCAAACACATAATTTTCTTCCTTGAGCTGCGTCACCCCGCTGTAGTCCGTAATGAACTAGCGCGAGGTCTCGCTACAAACAAGCGGCTGCTGGAAGAGAGTAGGTGAGTTGTGTTTAGTCTCTTTGCTAAAGAAATTGGGCAAAGTTAAAAAGATGTTTGGTAGTTAGTACTATGGCTGGGACCCTATATGTACTGTTAATGAAGTTAGGTGCTGTTCTGAGCATTATTTGTGGCTATAGAGTAGCGTTTTGGTTGAGGTTTGTGTGTGGCTCCTCAGACCGCTGTGTATTGCTATCGTGCGGTCGTTACTAAAGTTGCTAAAACTAGAGAAGCAAGCGGTCGGCAACATTCATCTCTCGAGGGGGTGTCTAAACTCGGTGTTGCGGTGTGTTTGACCCTAAATTAATTTTACGCTGGAATATCCCTTCAACTAAACCTCTCCCAAAATGAACTCTTGTATATAAATCAGCCTGAAAAGAACTAACCATCAGAATAGAAACAGTGTTTGGCAAAATGTATTTGTTGGGTATTTTAATGTTCTGGTTTGGCCCATGTCAAGATGGGGAGGTGGGCTTTGTGATCTACTTTGCAGCTAGTCAAGGGGAGCTGTACATGTTTTGTCAGTGGTGATAGCTACAGATCTACAACCTGCTATGGCTGGCTCTGTGCAGTTGACTCTTGTTTGTTATATAAACGTGTGTGTGTGTCTGTGTGTGTGCGCTTTGATTTATTTTGTGTAGTATTCCCCTATAGGTGATATAAAATGTATGTGCGGAATAGTGTGCGACCAGTCTCTAGGGGGAGTTCTTAATGGTTTTGTGTCGTCCATCATCTTAAACAATCAATAGTGAGAGCCAGAATCCAAAGTTCCGCTTTGGTTGGTTTAGTGTTTGCATGTACATGTATGCTTATGTTTGTATGCAGCCAGTCACCAGGAAAAGCTCTCAAAGTTTAGACTTCACCCTCTGGGAGAAATTGTAATAACCATCTTCTGGAAGAATCAACAGTGATGACCAGAATCTTAAGTTCTCACTTGGTTGGTTTAGTGCCGTAGTCCCCAGTTGGTAATATAAAATTGTTTGTGTGTGTCACTGTGCAGCTAGGCTCTGGGGGGAGATCTAAATGTTTTTCCTTTACGCCAATAGCAGTTGTGTTGTCCATCATCTTAAACAGCCAGCGGTGATGATCAGAATCTTAAGTCCTGATATGGTTGGTTGGCTGGGAGGGGTCCCCTGTTGGTAATTAATAAATAGTTTGTGTTTGCCGTATGAAGCAAGTTACCAGGGGAGCTTTGAATGTTTTGGCTTCACTTTTGAAAAGCGGTCATGTTATTCATATTTTGTGCATCTGTGAAGTATTCATGGTGTACACTTCTTCCATTTTCCTGATTTCTCTTTCGAAGCCCAAAACTTTTTGCGTCTTTTAACCTTTTTTGATTTCTTCACTGTTTTGATACCTCTCTTTTTAGTTTTCCCAGAGTAAATAAACCAAATCTGAAATCAATAGATCTACTTTCTTACGTTGATATATTCAGTAAGTCCTCCAGAGCCTGTGACTGGAGCAGTGGTCTGTTACATGAAAATAGCCCACCTTGAAATGCTGTAACTGACCAATCAGAATCAACTATTTCCCACGGTCACATAAATATCTGTGGTAAAGAAATATGGACAGATTGGGCGTTTTCTGTCACTGTCTGACTTATTTAAACCCTTTTGACGCAAAAGACATAATGTCTCAAGTGTTCTCTTCTTCTCTGTCTGTCTAGAGCTGTCTGTGCCGGCTAAGGTCTTACTTTGTGATGAGGGCTCGTATTTTATCTGAAGAGGCTTCACTGCAGGAAAAAAAGTCTTCACAAGGATGTTAAGATAAGCTGTATAGTGCTGTGTGTGTGGGAGAAAGTGTGTGTGTGTGTTTAAGACAGAGGCATTTACCCTTCATCAGGACAAGGACCAGTCAAAACAATGATCTATACTGTCAGCACTTGTGATCTATGAGCTGCAACAGCAACACACACACATACACACACACTGTGCTTGTGAGTGATAGAAAGTGGGGCTGTAGTTGGGGGTGGGGTGTCTGCAAAAGTTGTGGGCTGCCTTCAGTGCTGATCTAGGTCTTTTGAGATGGCTAAAGGGTGTGTAGTCACTTGAACAGACACTCAGATGGACTGTGAGAGATGACTGTACAAGGTGAAGTAGATGCTAGCTTCGCACTGTTTTTGCCCATCTTTTATTTTTCTTTGTGTGTGTATGTGTGATTGTACATTATGTTTGTGCTTGTATTTTTCTGTAGGAGTCTCAGACAGCAAAAGATTAATGCTAACAATTACACTTCTCTCTTTTCCTGAGCTTGCAGTCTCACCATAAAATGCAACACATGTCCGCACAGCTACTTCAGCAGGTTTGTATTTGTTGCACATAAAAGGATTTACGTGTGAATTGGCTGGGGATCTTGAACACTGCAGTTGACTGTGAATATCAGGGTCCTCTCCTATATGCAAATTAATTTTAGCTCAGAAATCCTGTCGCAGCACTGGAGCACCTTTTCTTGGATACCATTCCTTCTGATGAAAAATTAATAAACCACTCGTCTGAGGGGATTTGCAGTGGATCATATTGCGACTCACTAAACTTCCTTCATATCTTCTCCTCTGCAGTCCCATGTGTCCCTGTCTATTCGTGCTTTGAGAAAAACACATCATCATTTTATGTCTGAGGTGTGTCGCACAAGCTGCCGATCACGTTCTGTCCTTCTCTGATGAAAACACGACAGAAAACATCCGAATACTCTTCTTTACAACACTATGAGAAAAAGTAATAAAAAAATCAACATGACAGCCTTGGACATGGTGCTGCTTATATGAAAACCTACTCCTACTATCAAACAAAAGATGTGGGACAAAGCTTCAGGAACTTAATCTCTAACTAAGGCTGTCAATCTTAATCCTTAGTCTCATTCAAATGTCATTTGTTATTTGTAACTTTTAAACCACATCCAAATTTTCAGGCTCAACTCCTATTACCAATAGCAAATACATATGTTAGAGCTGGGTAATTAATAGGGTTTCAATTTCAATTGTGATTATGGCTCCTCACGATCAAAAAAAAATCAGCTAGGCAGAGCGTGCTCTCACTTTTACTTGATAATCGTGGATCTAAAAATGCCCACAACAAAGCGTAGGTGTGGGAGGAAGTCCCAGAATTAAATACGGACTGCTGCTTCTTCATGTGGTGCCACAGCGGAACAAACTAGCGTGCAGTCGAAGATGGAGAGAGGAGAGCAGGGAGAGAAGCAGATGGAGGTAAGTGTCTGAAAAGTCAAGGGACAGCATAAGCACAACAACAGAGCGTAAATGAGCATAGACGAGCTAACATTTGCCAGGTTAACCAGTAACATTGGCCCATATCATAATGGAAATATGATCCAAATCCACGACAATACAGTGTTGAATTCCTGCTCATTTAGCTCAAGGGTTTTATTATCAAAATAGTCCCTTTCAGTACAGTTTCATATGTTTCCTGGTTTAATTTATATTATCCATTTGAAAGTAGAGGCTTGCTTTGGTAAACAGGAAAGACAGATGCTTCTTTCCGCTTTATAATTCTCATTTTCATTAATTTTCTGTTTTTGTAAGGGCTCAGAGTGTTCAAGTTTTAAAGAGTTTTCATGTCCTATAAATGCATGTAATTCAGATGTCAATTCATGAATAATTGTGGTCTCAATATCAATAACAATCATCGTATTAGTGATTTTTGCCATTATTGAGCAACCCTAATGTATGTACACATAGTGACCTCTATTGGCTGCACTTGTCCCACTGTCCGTTGAGATTTGGAGTGGGGACATTTTTATTGACCAAATGTCACATGACAAAAACATTTTGTTTTTTGATGTAGGTGTATTAGATTGTATGGAGAAAAGAGTGAGATCCATTGAATGTTCAGCAGGGATCATCACATAGAGCTTTACAATTCACATCATTCATTCAATAACTATCAGGGATACACATTTAAAATAAAAACATTGGCTAAAACAGTCTGTTTTAACCCCAGACATGCATGCAGCTCTTGGTACAAATAATACAAATATAATAGTAGAATCATGACAGGGTGACCAAGGCTCTTACACCAGTTTTTTCCCTGTCTGAGATGGATGGGGCCCAGAGGCTCTTGACTTTCAAGACCAGCCTGAGACAGAAACTGATGTTTTTGCCTCAACAAGCAATGGTGAAATATGCCAGACTCATTCCCGCAGATGGATCGAGCATGGGAGTTACGGGGTCCTGAGTAATCAGAATCAAGTAAGACACAGTAATAATGAATTAATTCATCTTAGAACATTGTTATATTTATTCACTATATTATATAATTAAAATGTCATGTGTTCTGAAACAAGGGGGAACAAATTACAGTTAATAGTGTCACACTGTGTTGTAAAATGCTTCATAAATGATGTTGATACCTTGATTAGCATAGCGCTGTATAAGCTCCATAATAACATGATTGCATCTAATCAATTAATTTAACTGTCTGCAGACGACATGCATGGCAACTTCTTATACCCTCAGTCGCAGTGTGCGCAGTGTGTAACTAACATGTCTCCGGACAGCTCCCATGACAACTGCCCCTGGAGTTAGTGTGCGCGTGTGAATGTGTGTGTAATGTGTTTGTGCGTACACGTGTTTCCTGAGTTCTGACCCTCATATATCACGGCTGGAGACTGAAATTACCTGTCAGAACAAACTACAACTACCACGCCTTTTTCAACACATTGACACCCACACATGCGCACACTCTCACAAACAGACACACAATAATAAATAAGTGCTAAAGTCTTTTAAGGCTGCATGTTCACTGCAGTAAGGTGAGAGATACACTGTAAATCTCTCATGATGGAATATTCTCTTCAGGGAGGAGGGTGTATTTCTCTTGTTTCTTGTTCTGACACACACACATATGCACACACAAGCCCCCAGCATGCACAGAGCATATTTTATATGGAGCGTAAGTTGTCACTTGGTCTGATTGCTGCACTGGCCAGGGCTCTTAGCTGGTCATTTGTCTCCTGTTTTTATTTAATTTTATTTTTCGATTACTCAGCAAAACATATTCATCTCAGAAGTGTCAGAGTGGATTTATCATTATGGCTGTCACAGGAGAAAGGGAGTGAGTTAAAAACTTCACTGAAAGCCTTCAAGGCAAGACACTTGTCAAGAGAAGTACTGAGTTTTTCTGTGGTATCAGCACAGTCTATTAATAGGGATGTAATATTATCATCAATATCAAAATATCCTGAGACCAGAAGTTGCTCAACATCACTGTAGACCTGCATGTCCTACATTCTTTGCACTCTACTCGGATCTTTAACAGTGAAAAGTGCGGATGCTGGCATTAGTGACAAGGACGAGGGATGAATTAGAAACTGCTTTTAAATCTGACATGTGGAAACAATATGGTTTCACACTGTCAAGAAATAAGAGAGGAGAAAAGGAGATACACAAACAAAACCATGTATATGTTTTGAAGAATGGGGATACAAACCCAGTCCTACTAGAGCCTAGTTGTAGACCTCGCATTGAGTCACATTAAAATCAAATCACTGGAGCAAAAACAGGCATCCATCAAAGTTTCTAAACAGTACTCAATTCCCAGTATACAGGTATTAAACCACATTTAGAAAATACAAATATTCAGTGTTCATTTGGTTGCAAAGACAGCTAAACATGTGAAAGTTTGGCCGGGAGACAATCGATGGTATTTAGCCAAAGAGTCTATCAACAAGTCTTAGTCTCTGTTACAAGTTCTTAACAATAAAATAAGTGGTTCAATGTTAACGTCAGTGTTAAAATAGGCTGTAAAAGGCTACCTAACTTACTGGATCAAATTATATATCTTTACATAATAATATATTCAAAGTAGGGCTGTCCAGAAATACAAATATAAATAATTGCTGTCTTTTTGGAAGAATGAAATATTGACATTTTGTTGAAATAAATTGAGTTCGTGGCAGTAGTACTTTAAACTGGTCGCCACACAACATAAAACAGGAGAGAGAAACAACGAAGCAGCTTTTGCTAGCATGCTAGCTTGCCGCAGTTCTCTGAAGGATGACCAGACAATTATAAAAACCGACATTTAAAGACCTACTGTGAATTCAAATACGACACTTTGGGTTACTAATCAATCTAACATTCGTACTTTTTAACTGTCCTTGTAATTGTCTGTAAAATGTCGCACTCATATGGTTAAAGATGGGATAGGAGTGGGTCCAATCTTATAAAATGGGGCTCAATCCTATGCTGTCTTTGTAAATAGAGTCTGGTCTCGACCAGCTTTTTTGTCTTGGAATAACACTTGATGTGAATTGGTGCTATATAAATAAAGAGTGACTGATTGATTAAAGAAACGTTACCACGAGACAAAAATCTAGGGAGAACATCCTCATATGAGGTCGAGGAAGTCAAGGGCCAAGGTTGCACATCCTGCTTGCCAGAAAGGGGTGAACTTAACCAGCTGTTTAAAGCTATAGAAATGCCATTTTATCAACATTTTAATTTGTCTAAATATTATGATTGATTTCGTATTGTGGAGCCGTTAAAATAAGAAAACGTAATGCTGTTTTTATGAAGAATTGGTGCACCTTCAGCAAAGACAGCAGGATGGAAATACTGTGATACACTTTGAATATTACACTATGTCACACGGGGGCTGTAATTTTGTACATACAGCCCATCTGCCCGCCTCTGTGTGTGTGTGCCATGTCTCTCCCCCCTCCTCCCCCGACAGCCGCTGATGGTTTAACAACCCACACTGGCCCATCGCCTCGACCTGGCCCTGACCAATCATGTCCTCCTTGTTCAGTCCCCGAAGCCCCATTGGCTGAGCTCTCTCACCCACAACAAAGCCATCTGTGGCCACACATCACCTGGGTAACAACCTGCGGCAGCAGAGCATGCTGGGAGAAAAGTCAGCTGGCTCAAGATATTTGGTTATTTCCTCTTTGTGTAGTGTCATTTCCTGAGAGTTATATTGGTGTTTAAAGTCCTATTAAGGTTGTCAAAGGTGTAATCAGTCATAGTTTAGAGTCCCTTTGCACTAAATGACTATCATTTATGAGCAGAGGTTCATAAACACAGCTGATCAATGCCAGGTACTCATCTGTTACATTAACTACCACTGAAATTTCATGCTTTCAAAACAGTTTCTTGTTGCTTTGAGTTTTCTCATCTCTGAACCATCCACAGAGGACTATGTATTTGGTTTGGTTTCTCCAATTGAGCCTTACCAGGATTCCTGAATGGAAACTAAGACATGTCAAACAACACCACTTTTTTAATTTAATTTTAATATTTTTGTATCCTAAAGTTGAAACAGTGAATACAGCAGTTTAAGCACAGATTTTAAGGTTCATCACAGGAAAAAAGAAAAGCAGTCAAGCTCTAGTGCTTTGAATATGAAGATAGAAAGACCTTTACGCTGATGGCGATCACTGACACCTGGGTTAAAATCTAAACTGTACAAATCCATGAAGAGACCAACAGCTTTCCTAAGTGAAGCCAAATTTTTCAGGGCTCTACCTGGTGGCTGATTGCTGTCATAGTCCTCAGTAAACAGTAATCTCCAGAGTTGAAAAATGACGCAAATGCAAAAAGGCAGGAGCTCCTTGAGTGTACGCTTGAAGCTAGTGGTTTGAACCATGTAATGCCAAGTAACATCTATTTTAAAATGCCTATTAAGGGCCTGGCAGCAGACACTGCAGACCACTAATGTTTGGGCATTGCATGGTTGGACCCCAAAGGCACATTCATGGATGAAAGTCATACATCATTCTCTTGAATCTCAGCTGTTGAAAGAAATTAACAGCAAATATTGCTCTTTATTGTCTCTTGTCCACAAACTTTCTAAAAAGACTTTCATGTCAAATAGTAAAACTGCAAGCAGAGGTAAACTTTGGACTAAGCGTGCACCAACTAAGGTCTAACGTAATTCAAAAATAGAGATTGATTCTAAACTTTGCAAGTTTACCTACTGCTAAAGTTTGTAATAAATGAGGAACAAATTTTCATGTTGGTGAGATCACATACAGCAATGAGCTGGAGGTTGAACTGTGCACATGCTGGCCTACTTAGCAAGGTAGAATATTGAACTCTTAAAATTCTACATTTTATTTTTAAAGTTTAAGAAAAATGCTTAACAATGAACAGCTCAACAGAGATTCAGGAAGGGGTCCAACCTCAAAGAGCACCTGTGCTAACAGGGCCAGTATTTGCATAGATTTGCATTATTAAGGGTGTGACTGAGCTTAATTATTTGGTAAATGGACTGTGTTTTTTATACTAGTCTGACCACTCACTGAGCTTTTCCATTACATGTCACATTCACACCATATTCATGATGACAGAGGCTGTTGTGTAAAGAACCTGTCAGTATGATATAATTCCATTCATGCACCCCTTACACAGCTGTTGGGGGCAGCTAGACCTGGGATCAAACCACCTATGGTTCGATTTAGAGACAGCTGACTTTACCACTGGGCCATAGCTGCACCGAAAGGCGGGTGTGATACAGCTGTTCACCAGGAGGCTTACCACCTGCCTCAGCTCCATCCTTTTGTCTGTTTGTAGATGAACTGAAAATAGGTCCAGTCGGTCAAATTTGAAACATAAAGAGGGAATAGAGGAAATGCTTTATTGCTTTTCAACTAGTTATACCCAACAGGAAAGGTAAGAAGCAGGAGAAAAAGTACAAGTACTATTTCTCAGTTTTAATTATGTTTTCCAATACTGCATTTAACTTCTTGTCCGACTTTCTTTTCCTCTGAGTTTACCATCATTCTCTCACCCTTTACTGAGCTACTTTTTCCCGCTTCAGTTCTCTATATAAGCATCTAGAATAGGAAAAGAAGTAAAAGAAGTATGCAATCGCATAAAATACACAACAGCGTTATAAAAAAACAATCAACCTCAGGGCTTGTAAATAGAACCGACCAAATATTCAAATAAAAAAACAGCTGACTTCGCTCGCCGGTGTATTTACAAGCGAAGGTTGAAATATCGAGCAGCGGGAATGATTTAAAGGAACCTTTTTTTGATGAGGTTGAGTTAAAAGAAGTGTATAAGCCGAAGATATGAGAGAGTACATCTTTCTGCATTGGACAAATAAAAAAGCAAAAGGATTATGCTGTGATTATGGGTAGTTTTACACTCCAGAACAAGCTGTAAATTGATATCCTGTGTTTTCATTAACTGCTCATCCATTCGTGTGATTTTACACGCAGCTAAAACTGTCCCTTTTCATTTTGATTCGAGGTTTTGAATCACAAAATGAAGCAGAAAAAGACAACAATTCCCACTTTTGTTTCACAGTTTGGGAGTCAAGTTTTTCTCTCCACACCTCTAAATTGTAATGTCCCGCATCGCTGGTTTAAAAAAGAAAACAATAACTGGATGTAAACACCGGTTGTATGTTTCTCTTCCTCCTCTGCCAGATGGAGAGCCAGACAGAGCTGGCAAGACCTGCGACATCTCCCACTGGCTGCTGGGGAGCTAGCGCATGATGAGAGAGGAGAAGGAGCAGAAGAGGGTGAATGAGCGGCGGGATGAATAAATGAGAAGAGGAACAGAAGGACTCATCAAGGAGCTCTTCAATTTTGGAGAGCACTCATTTGTAGCAGCCACCCGCTGTTACCCCCAGTCTCAATTTCTTCCCTTTTCCCTGTTTCTTCACAAACTGCCTCCTCGACTCCCATTCAACCCTTTCATTCTTTATCTTCCTCCGTGACTCCTATACTTCCTGTATTCTCTTTGCTCTCACATTCAATCCCTTGGTCTTCTATCCAGTAATTGCATTTTTTCTTTCCAGTCTTTAGCATACACTTGGTGGGGACTTGGTGGAAGTCTCTAATTACTGAGGACAAAGGTAGAAATAAACAGGCACACAATGCAGGGAGCCATGCATTCAAACAAACATATCCTCTCTTGATGTTATAGAAATACACAAACCCTCAGGACGTTTTTCTACAGTCAGCTGTTTCTATATTTTCCCCTCCAGAAAACGCATAATTCATTGTCCTTCTTAGAGATGATTATAGATGCAAAAACAAACACCCCTTTAAGACTTACTTGTGTAGAGCACTGGGCGGCAGCTTGGTTGTCTTCTCCATCTGACCATAACAGGACGTCTTGGCCTCTGGGATGTCGCCATATTCCTCCAACATGGCTGCTGCAGCTGAGGTTATGATCCCCAGACCATCCCGAACTCGCGCCTCCAACGGGTAGTCCCAATCGTCGTAGGAAACCGAAATCATCCCTGATGGGAACTCTTCAGGCGTTACCTCTGGGTTCCCGGTTGTGATGGACGGCACGATCCAGATGTATCCAAATCCAGTGAGGCCCAGAGAGCGAGCTTCTTCCAGGATGTAGACCGCCTCGTCCTTGGAGCAGTATAGCAGAACCACCGGGGACTGGACCTTCTTGAGCATGATCTGAGACCGGCTGTCTTCCTCCACGGCGTCCAGAACGATGATATTCTGCAGGTCCCATCCTACAAAACTAAAGAAGGAATAACAAGGATAGGAGGGAAATATTAATATTAAACTAATGGACTATTAACTTTGCTCAGGTGCTGGCAAGGGCACTTGTAATTATCCATTATAATCAACATTATTGTTTAATGCGTTGTGAATGCTAATCGGTGCAGTGTACTTATTGTCAAGGGAAACACATTAAGGTGAAATGGAATGCAAATGCCAAAGCTAGACCTGTATAATGACTGTCAGCAGGAACCAGCCCACATGACCAAAGGACAATGAGATCAAACACTGGCCTGGTCATGTGAAAGCACCGCCATTACCATTTGGAGAATGAGTTAACTGGTAATGAATGATATTGCTGCCATTAACATGAAAAGCTGTTTGTATCGCACCTTATGTTGGACTAAAAATAGCATTATTAATATAAGATTGCACCAGCACTGTCATTTGCTAATGCTAATTCTGATAAATGAATGCAATTATACAGCACACACAGCATTTGAAAAAAAGACTCAGTGGTCTCTCTTGAACACTCTTGAAGTTGAGATTATGGGTGCCATATGAGCCAAAAACTGTGTAAAAGGAGACATCACCGTAATGACCCTGAAGCTAATTCAGACATCACTATCAAATGGTAACCGAAGTTTTAGCCACATTTTAGCTAACACTAATTTTAGCCAGGTTGATGAGGAAAAATGAAAAACAATTCACGATTGCAATCCTCTACGGTAGACCTGGGCATTTTGCGGGCCGAGGGCCACATCCGGCCCTTTGAAAGAGCCTGCTCAGCCCTTTGTGAGGTCTGTCAATCAAATCATCAACATGCTTTAAAAGTGTGTTGCTTTTATTTTGAAAACCTAGCCGTTTTTTATTTCCGTTTGGATGCACATGTGAACATCCCAGATCTGCATTTGTGAACAGAGACAAATTTTAACATCGGCAAAATTTACGCAGATGCCTTATAGTTGCCAAGTCAGCTTATTATAAACGACTTTAGGTTTGTTTCTCTCAGAAGTGGCTTGTAAAACTCGTGAGTTGTTGGTGCGCTTTTTTGGGCGGCTTGTTTTTAACTAGTAGTTGCTTATTTGGGCTTGCTTTTTTTGTATGTGTGAACCCCCCTGATTTGAAGTTGAAGTTATTGTTGGTTCGGCCCTCCAACACAGTTCAGGTTTCTCATGTGGTCCCATGTAAAAATGAATTGCCCACCCCTGCTCTACGGTGTTTAATTTCGTCCTCCCACCAATCAGAAAACAGTGATATAATACAACTCATGATATGAAAACACAAGTTTATAATAAAACAATCATTTGAGTTTCCCCACCATGAGTAAGATATCACAGAAATGAATTTTGCTGATAACCAAAAGCAATTAAAACTGAAATCTGATTCAGTTTCTTCCAATTTTTCAACATTGCTGATGTAGCTTGAAGAAACCCTGATTTAAAAGATAGTCCTCCTGAGATTCTTGTCTTCAAAGTGACACTGGCTGCTCTTTTCATAAAAACCAAAACAAGAGTATTCAGTGGATATTAGAAGGCATGGCTTGAGATCAGCAGGAATTAGTACTATGTTGCGGTGAGTGGTGACAATCTCCAACGATGGAGAATGTTACAAACATGGTGGGAAAACTGGGGGGAGAATCCAAGAATATATAGGCAGTGCAACATCAGAGTGATTGGGGACTTGCTGTCTTCTTTTTGCTGCCCAAAGTGATAATGCAGATGGCGGCATTAGTATAGATGGACGATAATTTACAGGCACATAACAAAGGAAGCCAGGAAGAGAGATAGTGAGGGTAATGATTGTTGGAGGAAGTAATGTCCTAGTGTTCAAGAAATAAAAAATGTTCTCATATTTTCTTTCTTTCCTCAAAGAAAGAGACAAATACTGTACCTGTGTTTTCCTGGCCTAAACCATCTATTGGGTTTACACTTGTCAGCTCCATCAAATAATTATTAAGCTGCCCACATATTGATTTTTACACCACTACACACTCCTTACAAGCAGATCAATCACCTGTGCTAAAAAAAATATATAAGTGGATAGGTTGTGTGTGCTTATTTAGGTGAGAAACGTGTCCAGTGCCTGAAGATTTCCACCCAAAGTACCTAGCTCTGTTGTCTGAAATAAGCAGATTTTATCAACAGACGGACCAACTGGCTGCCTGCATTCATATTTACCAAACAGCTGAAAAATAAAGCCATCTGTGAGTTATTTTCCCTTCTTTTTTTGTTACATTACTTGGCTTGTATTTCAAGAAAGCTGCAGTGCACATTATTATGTTTCATTGGTGAGCTAAGCCAGGCCTCACTGAGCTGACTGGTCTTATTTTCTGCAGTAGGTGATAGAAGTTTATTGGTATTAAAACTGTTTGCCCATGACTGAGTCAATGTGAGTAAGGCTGGTTGCCATCAAACGGAATCAACAACAGTTAACAGCAGATCATTGGACCTATTATTATTATTATCGCTTTTAGTATCACAACTGATATTTATGACTCTAGTTTTAACGTAAGGTCAATTTTACTTCTTATTGATATTGAAATTGGGGTGTTGAGCTACTTTGTCACATTAAAAAGCTGTTACAACTGTCACCGAGTTAAGAATTGTAAATACATTTAAATGGAGAAGATATTGATTTACAACGGCAAACAGTGGTCTGATTGTGCATAATGATGTGCGTGTTTGTCTGAGTAGTTTACTGCTGGAAGAGACAGCACGCACATAATCAGACATCTGAAGAACTCTATCTGCTCATTAATATTAATCAGAGTTGTAATGGAAAGGTGCAACTGCGATGGGATAAACAAGTGCTTGAAGATATAACAAACAGTTGAGAAAAAGTGCCAGCAGCAGGATTTGGCTTTCTGCTTTCAAAACATACTTAAAATTCTCAACACACAGTGGCAGAGCTGAGGGTTGGCAAGGGGGGGTCCTACCCAAAATTTTTTGTGTGTTTATTCTTAAAGTGGTAATAATCAAGATCTAGTAAACCTTATTTAAATAGCATTTTGAAAAAAGACAAGCCTTGACTACGATTGATACAAAGTGCGAGGAGGTAATGTATGCAGAATCATGACTTTATTTTAAAGACTTGATTTTATGTGCTTTCACTTTTCAAACCCTTTTTTCATTTTAACTTCCTCACGTTCACGCTTGACTCGTCGGCACGTCATTTTCCTGCATTGGCAACACAAAAAATGAAAAATGCAAAAATTGCAAAAATGAGCCAGAAACAGAGTTCACTGGAGAGAGAAAGGGTTGATTTTGCATTATGGTGAGTTGATGTCAAAGTGTTATGAAAAGTACCTAATATAAAATGTAATTGTTGCATCCAGATTACATACTACTATGTACTGATTAAGGTTTTGTTATTGGAACCTCCACACCCCTATCCGGTCCTTGGAAAAAATTTCCGTCATGAAACTGGTCCCTGGTATAAGACAGGTTGGGGACCACTGCCCTAATGGACTGTCCTTTATAATATTGTATGTTATTTATTTTTAATAAAGATTATTATTATTATTATTAGCTTATTCATCTTTTAATTGCATTTAATGTATTTTGATCTGCTTCTATTCTACAATAATGTCTTCCTTTTTCCTTTTGTTCTTTTTTTAAAAAAAAATTTCATCCTCTGGAAACCTTCATTGTCCTTAAAATAATATTATTCTTTTATTTCTTGATCCTTTTATTTGTTTACATGTCATGATTTATGATTTATTTCTCCTCTGTTGTTACAGTTATCATTTATTCCCCTTTGTCCCCTGGAGCATTTTGTGAACTTTCCTTTTTTTATGGTGCTGTATAGATAAAGCTATCATTTCATCATTAAGGTTGTAAAGTGCTTTACAAATAAATAAATATAAAAATAGAAATGTAAGCTATAAAATCATGAGAATATTCAAATTTAACAGATGTGAGTTAGCATAAGTGCTAAAAATCAAACAAAATAAAAAGTCCACCGATGATCAAAAGAAACAACGCCAGTTGAGAAGTCAATAACCAAATTGTGACTTCAGATATACATTTGCTTTTTAAGTTCAGCAGATTTAAGCGTTTCCACTTTGTTGAGTTTCTTTGAAGTTAAAAACAGGAATATCACATTTTTGGATTCCAATTAGAGTAGATGTGATTCGTGGGAACAAAAAACCCTTGTGATGTTTACAATTCCCGGCCACCCCTTTAAAAAAAAAATGTGTGCACGAGTTTGGCCACCTGGACGTAAAAAGTCTAGCTCTGCCACTGTCAACACATAAAGTGAAATAAATACATTTGACTGGATAATTATTTAAAACAGAGCTCTGATACATTAAGTACACGCTTTCTTGACAGGAACACCTGTTTTAAAGACAGGTCACAGATCCTCTCTAATCAGTCATTAACCTACCCATTGTCTTACTTGTAGTGCTTAAAAAAAAATGACCCATTTCACTTATTATATAAAAGGGTCACAAGTTTTTGAACCACTGTTTGGTTTGACATCAAGAGTAACTGCTAATGAGAAAAGACCCTCTACAGTCAGGCTGTAATATATCACAGGTACAGGCTCCAGCCCCTGCCAGCCTCCCTACACTGCTGTACATGCATCATTAATTTGACTTTTTTTTTTGCCAAGAATTATGGCTTACTGGTCTCCTCAGTAGTATTTTCCCTCCCCTCTCTGAAGGGAGCTTCAGCATCAGTCAAAATAACCTAAAGGTGCGGCAAACAGCCAAACCACATGTGTAGTAAACCCACCTGTCATCTACATTCATTTTATGAACGCTGATGAAATCCTTTCAGGCGGGCGGTCTCTGAAGCACGTACTGTATGAGTGTGGAAGATGAAAAATACAACACCAAACACATTTTACGCTCTAACTCTATAAAGTAAATCTGTCTGATTTCTGGGGGAATTTGCAGTGATAATGGAGAAGATTACAGAGAAAATGGGGTAAAAGGATTGGAGAGAAGATCAAGGCTAAGAGCGTATTTGCTGTTCAAGGCGCATGAAGTGTTTGTTATCTCAAGTTTGCCTTCCTGCAAAATTTTCACATTTCAATGTCATTTAGCGGAAACAATGACCCGAGAGGCCAAACACTGGAAAGAAAAAGGAGACTAATGCTTCTGCCCTCCACTGATTCTTAGTTAAATCCATATTTTTCTACTCTGATCTCGAGTTTTTCCCCTACACTGTTAAGAAGTTTCAATGTGAAGTTAATGTTGGTGAAACCTATGTAAGCTTTATGATACACTTCTTACATGCCCTCTTTTTTGATGAAGCTCATCATTAAGAATAAGAATAAAAATAACTTTATCGATCCCTATTGAAAAATTCAATTGTTTGTCGTCTCATTTGTCATGTCTCTTAAAGTCACCTACTATTTAAAGAAGAAATTAGAGCTGGTTCAGGCCTGGGCCATCCTTCTATAGGGTTAGACTGCACATTGAGCGCCTGCCTTTCCTTCTCCATCCTCTCTCTGTCTCTGTCATTAACTTTGACTCATCATGTCCCATTAGAGTCACTAATGCACATGTCTTTTTAGGAGTCTCTGAGCTCCATCATGATGTAGTTCCTCTGAATCCCTGCTAAAGATGTTTTTCTGCTGTGAACCTGCCTGCTGCTTCGCTGACAAGCATCAGTCTCACCTCTGTCCATGTCTCTCTCTCTTTCTTCATCCCCCTCTCTAAACCCAAGGCAGTAGCAGCAGCAGATGACCTTCTTTTGAGTCTGGTTCTGCTCAAAGTTTCTATCAAGTTTAATCACTTGTTTTTCCCCAGACTTAAAACCAAAACAGTTGTTGGGTTTCCAGTCTTTGGAGAGCACAATGCTCCCTGTTTTTTTGACTGTTGTTTTTGATTGTCAGATAGTTCACAATACAGTGAATTGTTACTGTTATCATCGAATGTATGCACCCTTCATGACCAGTCAGACGTCATTTGCCTCCACAGTGCCAGGAGGTTGAAAGAGGAAAAAACATGATAACGGTGAAGCAAAGTAACACAAATGCAGGACCAATTAACTCATTTAGTTCTCACTTAGGTCTTGAAAAGATTGGGTATCATGTAATAATCAGGGTTGTCTTATATAAGGGTCATTACAATAAGGTACTTTTTTATCATTCTTTTATTGAAAGTCTTTTGACATTCTCTTTTATCTGCTGGTTTTATGGATTATCAGTAAAGGACAGAAACAGCCTGAACGAGATCATAAAAGTCTGCTCCAGAATCACTGGAGTACAGCTGATGGACCTGAGCTCTCTCTGGGAGGAAGGAGTGGTCCAGAAATCCAGAGGAATCATGGACCAGCCTGGACACATCCTTTTCTCAGCGGCAATTTCCACTGCATCTGGAACTGCAACAAAAAGGCCGTATCCGCTGATCGTAGCTGATCGTATTTCCACCGGCTTCTTTCCGTTGCGCGGCGGATCACTGGAATCCACATTACCCTGATGACACCATGGATGAGAGGACATACTGATTTTATAAGTGTAGAAGTAGATTTCCTCCTCTCGAAGGACACAATCCACTGCTTATATGGCTAGCCTATGTGGATAGAGACAACTTGTTATTGCGCGATTGAACGTGAATCCGCGGGTTCTTGTGAGTTCTCGTGATTCCTGCTGTCCGTAATCCGCCACGAAAATGGCCTAACAAATGGATCCGGTAGGAATTGGCCTACCATAAAAATCGCAGCCGTTCCAGATGCGGTGGAAATCCCGGGTCAGACTTTTCTCTTTTGCCCTCCCCCAAGAAAAACAAATGAGTACTCCAACTCATTTATCCCCTCAGCGATCAGGCTGCTAAATGCTGAGAAGTAGCAGATTGGTGGCCTGTGTGGGATTTTGGGGTGTTGAAATTGGGGTCTCAGGATTGTTTTAGTTCTTATTTAATTCCCTTTATCACATTATTTCTTATTGCATTTTAGTCATTCCACCGTTGAACGTATTGCACATGTATTTATTATCTAGTTATTTACTTATTGCTGATTTGTGGTGCTGACAGGGGAATGTTTGGGCCATATGCTGCTGTAAATGTCTGGTATTTGTCTGTTCCTTGATCGGTTACTAACAAGGTGGGTTACTATGAAGTGAATTGCCCTTTGGGGATTAATAAAGTTGTCTGAATCTGAATCTGGGTAACCAGATACAAAGAAAATCCACTTGTACATGACCTCACCTGTTGTCCACAGTTGTCTTAAGGATGTTGATGAACTCTTGGTACCCTGGAAACTTTGACGTGACGATGGAAAAGATGTGCCAGTCGTACTCCTCCATGATGTTGAGCATGAGCAGAGCCTCCTGCTGGATGGAGGCGCCAAACTGGAAGAAAGTCGACTTCACATCCTGAGAAAAACAAGGAAGGAGGAAGAAGGGAGGGAGGGATGGAGAGAAGGGGGGAGAGGAGGAAATAAAAGAGGGAAGAAGAGATTTAGTTGGAGATTTATTTGGATTTTTGCCTCGCTTCCCTTATTAGTCCAACAGCTAATTCAAACTGCATCTCAGCAATATCAATCAGCTACAGAGCATTTAAACTTTGGCACAATACAAGCACACACACACACTCACTGATACACGCACACAAAAATACACACACAGATCGAGAGTAATAAGCTTCTTGTGGAGGAAATATATGGATGAGGGGCTCAGAACAATTCAATTAAGCCCAAATTGGATTGGTGCGGTACAAGGAGGCTGCAGAACTCTGTGGGCCTGGTTCTGGGTGGGGGGTGAGGTCTACATTCACTCTGACTCACATATATCCAGTCCATTAAACCTGACTTGGAATCATTTGCCACTTAATTTCAGCCAAACTAAGACATGAGGCTTGGACAAGGCAGACGAGAACGATTACAGGTGGACAAATTCACTCTATTCATTTACTTTTGAAGCTCTGATGCATCATGGTTCGGGTTACTGAATATGATAAAACGAGAAAGAAAAGACACGTCAGTTCATGCGGTTTACAGACTGATAAATCTGCTCTTTTGTCTTCTTCTTAATCACGATTTGTCGAGTGTGTATTTCCATTGCCTTCAAATGTCAGCGTTCACACAGCTTGTGTTGTGATAGACTTGCTGGTTGGTGTGTGTTCAATTAGTGTGTTTGAGTGTGACTGAGAAACTCCAACGTGACAGCTAAAACACACACACACGAAAAGAAGAAAAGGAAATAAAGGTTGGAGTGAGCGACACGAGACAAATTAAGACAAAGAAATTCCATCCGATGTCACTTTGTAAGATCACACCTGCCTTCAAAATGAACAAAGGCACCACATGAACTCTCACTCTGCCTGCAGCCTGCATCTGCAGGAATTAATCCACAGTGTGACTAAGGTTGGAAAAAGTTCTGTGTTGTTCTGTTCAGTGTGTGATGGAGCAGCGACTGTGATGCTGGGGGCTGCTTTGTAATGAAATGGTGCTTAGAATTAGCCTCGGTGCTTCAGTTTATCATGAAAAAGTCCGGTTTAAAACACACATTTAGACCTTTTGGACGTATAAAGGATGGATTAATAACTATTTAGAGGACCAGCAGTTTCCATTACACTGAAGTAAACCCCCCATCTTTGTGGTAGAATTTCTCCTCTTTCTTTTTCCCACTTTGCTTTGTGAGTCACTAAAATCTGGATCATAGTTATCAGAGCCACAGAAAATTCAAACACAGTTTTGGTGGATCTTCATAGTACGAAAGAGGATTAGAGCCACATGAAGAGAAAAAAAATAATAACAGGAAGGAGATTAAAGTCCAAATTTCAAGATTAAAGTCAAAACTTTGAGATTAAAGTCACAATTTGGAAATTAAAAAATTGGAATTAAGTGAATAAAGTCAAAATTTTGAGATTTAAAATTGAAATATCGGGATTAAAGTCGAAATTTCAAGATTAAAAAAGAAAAAAATAAAATTTTGAGATTAAATCTAAAGTTTCGAGATTAAAGTCAACATGAATAAAGTCAAAATTTTGACTTCTTTAAATTTCGACTTTAATCTTGAAATTTCGACTTTAATCTTGAAATTTCTTTAATCTCTTTCCTGTAATTATTATTTTTTTCTCTTCTTGTAGCCCTAATCCTCTTTCATATAAACATGCCTGTGTTTAATGCCTCTGTAATTCTACACAAACTAAATTTAACCCAACTTTAGTCCTGAATCTAAACTACAGTAATCTAGATTTACAATGATGAGTTAGCAATAATAAGGAAATGATCAAATGTGCAGCAAAACATCAACAGGAGGCCTGGATTTGCTTGTCGCTGCTTGTATTTTTGATTGTTTTATTCTTTTTTCCAAGCAGATTTGAACAAATAAGGACTCTGTATATTTTTGCTGACTCTGTATGTTTTTGCTATATTTAAAAATCACAAAACAATATATATCTGGTAGCTGTTACACACAATGTTCAAGCTACAGAAATAATATCTTTGAAATGTTTTGATAAATAACTTAAAGCTCCTCCTCTAAGTATTTGCTTCAATTTACTTTCACCACAATCAATTCTTTTAAATTATCAGATGAAGACACTTTTTGAACCACAAATCAACTCCACCTCCTTGTATTAAATTCTGAAGGACCCACATCCAAAGATTCTGCATTTTGGAGATTAACATGCCAAAGACAGAGTAGGTGGGTAGCTGAGTGCAGAAGCAGTTGGAGAGTTCAAATAGACACAAGTAGGAGGCAGGGAATGACATAGTGGGATACGAGATTATCTGTGCACTGTATGCATTTCATCCTTACATGCATGACCTAGCTTTTCTTTCTTCATTTTGTTGACACACTCTGAATAATGTGTGTATTCACTGTTTGAATTATTTGTGTGATTGTGTGTATGCATGTCTTTTTCTCCCTATATCAAGACTCCCGAGTGCTGTTTAATGGTATTGTATCTGTATGTGAGGCTGGCTCGCTCCATACTCACTCAAGCGCTCTTCGGGATCTCTAAGTGTGTGTGCGTGTGTGTGTGTGTGTGTGTGTGTTTATGTGTGTGTAGGAGATAGAGTTCTAATGGGGTAGAAACTGAAGCAGTGCTAAAGCAGGGTGGGACAGGAGAGAGGTCAGGCTATAAGACATGTCACTTCCTGTCTCCATCACAGAGGCAGCCGATACTCGCTGCAATATTCAGAGGGCTGTGACGACGAGCACGGGGGCCAGCCTCAGAATAAACAGGATGGAGAAAAGTGGTGGAATTATTCGTGGCTGTGATGAAATATAATGAAACAACACCTTTAAAGCCTTGTGTTGCACTGTTGTTTGTCCTTTTTTTTTTTAAGTTTGACACAAACGCCAGGATAATGTAGATGACACAGTTAGCTCAAAACTTTTATCAGTCAGTACGTTTCCATGACACTCAAGAAAACTAAATAATTGCCTAACTCCAATAAAGACCGGACAACTAAAGTGCATGTAAACACCTTAGTCCGACTATAATTATAGTTTGAGAACTCTGATTGGAGTCAGAAAACTTTGATTAAGACACCCAGATAATGCGATTGGAATTCGATTTTCTCTACCATGTAACCAGCGGAGTCGGAGTATGATAGGACAATGCATGTGTGCATTCGCAACGCCCCCTTAACCCCGGAAAAAAACACCAGAGAAGAGGAGCAGCGTGCACCTCTTCTGCAGAAAAAGTAGCACGTACATCATATACGACAAAAACAACGCTCTACGATGCTCCATCTTTTTGCTCCAAAATGCCCAGCAGCAGTTGTAGCCACTTCTGACGTCTGGCGCGGACCTGCTGTTGTTGTTGGGTCAACCAGAAACAGTGCTGCTGAAAAGACCCACATCGCCCCCTAGTTTTGGGGAGGAGGACACATTTACATCAATAATTCGATTTTCTCCGTTGCATGTACGCGGACAAGGAGAGAAGCCGGATTCGGCGAAAAAAAAGTAATTATGAGCTTAGTCCCATTAAGCTGTGCATGTAAACCCACTAAATGGGGCGGCAGTAGCTCTGGAGGTAGAGCGGTTGTCCAATAACTGGAAGGTTGGTGGTTCAATTCCCCCCTATCCCTTGTCTGTCCGTTGTGTTCTTGGGCAAGACACTTAACCCACCTTGCTCCCAGTGTGTGTCCTCCACTGGTGTATGATTGTGAGTGTTGTGTGGTGGTCGGAGAGGTCATAGGTGCAAACTGGCAGCCACGTTTCCGTCAGTCTGCCCCAGGGCAGCTGTGACTACTTAGGTAGTTTACCACCACCAAGGTGTGACTGTGTGAGCGAGTGAAGATGTATTCAATGTAAATTGCCTTGAGGGTCTCTGATAAAGCACTATATGAAATCTGATGCATTATTAAATGTTTCCTTATATGTGCGTGATGAGGTTCGAGTGAGTGAGGGTCATCCAGGCAATTTAATTCAACCATAAAGGTGCATTTCCAGCTTTTAAAAAACATGGCTCAAATATGCTCGAGAAAAGATGTTTCTCAAACTCACAATATCAGAACATGATGAAAAGCTGTTGGTACAAGGGAGACAGCCAGGCCACCCCTGGATTTGCCTCTGCTGGGATCCAAGTGAGGGGCTAAAATCTACCACACAGTCACAACAAATCCTCTTTTTTATTTTTATTTTTTTAACAGAAATACAGGATTTCATGGTGTGTCTGTAATTTACAAGGTGTCATAATATCAAATCCAGTTGCCTACCTGCCCTGAAGAGACCTGGCCTAGATTGGACTGAATATTCTCCCTTAACACATCGTTATGATCAGGCACACCGCTCAGGATAAAACACTGCTGGCTTTGGTATTCTTTCTCAAAATGCTCTCTGTATCTCTCTCTCTCTCTCTCTCTGTCTCTCCCTCTGTTGGTCTAACGTCTCATTCTGAGGCCAGAGGCACCTCTATTGAACACTTGAGTGACAACAAAGCTCTGAATAAAACCTCACCTCCCTCTCTGTCTTCGCACCCTCCTGCTGAGAGAGAGAAGCCAACCACACTTCAATCCTGTGTCTGTCATTTGATGTCCCTGTGTCTTTCAAAAACCTCTCACTGGAAAAAACACAAGCAGATGTATAGAATATCACCAGACTCTTTAAAGCTTTGTATGCAAATAATCCATATTTCTACCTGCCACATCAGTATATCTGAAATATGTGTTGATGCCCTCCTTTTAACACACGGCTCTCTTTTGTTTGAAGCATATTCTTTACGTCTTTCTATTTTACTGAAACATTGTTGTGCATTTCATTACCTTGTTACATGTTTTATGAGGCAGCTTGTCGGGCTGTTCGTAAAAAATGCTGCACAGACACACTCATTTCTGTTTTCAACATTGTTAGGGTACCTGATCTGACAAAACAAATAAATTCGACATATTTTGCTCATGTCTGTTGACACTGTGGCAAAATGGGAGCACCTGTTAACCCTTTTAAATGCAGGCTAAAATCATTTGTAATAGTAATTCTAATTTGATTGAAGAGCATAAAACTATAGTTCTTTGGTCAATAGCTGCCTGAGAAAAACATTGAAGAAAATATTCAACTGTTTACACGCACAGTTCAGTTAAGTTAGTCATAGAAATTGGCAATTTAACTGTGGGACTGTCTTTGTTAACACTGAATCAGAACCCATTTATTGACAAACGTATGCCCACCTCTGCCACGTGGAATGACAAGATGCCTCTTTTTAGCTGTTTACTACTGGGACATCTCCATTTTGACCTATTTCAACCTCACAGCTCTGCACCTTTGGTACTTAAAATACAATCACTTTGTCTATTCTCTTCCTTCCCCTTCTTCCATCAAGGTTGTGTTTACTCCCCAGCTTCCTGTGACGCTTTTATGCCATTTGACGGCATGTGAACCATAGACTGTATATAGAATGGACAGCGTCTGTCTCCTCGCTAGGTGAAGCCACTCCGAGAACAGCACCCTCTGGTGACGGGCTGCAGTATAGGTCATAACTCCCGCCTCCTCCAGCAATCTCTATGGGGCTGTGGACAAACTTTAGAAACTTGTTACACAGAATATCATTTTTTCTCCCCCCTGCTTGCAATGTTGACATGTAGTTACTGTAAGACTGGTTTGTGCTTAAGTCCTCTTTTTTCTGTACAGCTCTGTTTTTAAAAGTTATTAGGGGGTTCATGTTTTCTATGATTGACACTTGATACAGCCTATGGGCGTACAAAGTTTGTGTAGCTCATTCGGGGGATACGCCATTTGAGCTGAGCGTCATCACAGCGACTCTCCCGCTGAATGTGTACAAAACTACTGTGCAATGTTGGTTTCAGGAAGTGGAGAGAAATCGCGGAAATACCAAGAGCTTTTCGGCTCCAAATCTGTATACTGGAGGAAGGCGGGATCAAGTTGTCCATAGTGTATACAGTCTATGATGTGAACTGTCAACCTCATTATCAAGGAAAACTACAAGGAGTTTAACTTAGTGTGGTACAAACATGGCAACATTAATTTTGAAAGACCAGTTTTAGTCGTACCAATGCAATTAATCATTTTTTTAAAAACATAATGAGTGAGGGAATCAAAGCTCATGTGAACATTTGGATTATGTTTGGTTTGGCCTTTCTCTTTTCCCTGAATTGTCCCATCTTACATGTGAAGTTGGTGTTTTCAGAAGCAAAAAAAAAAAGAGTACAAAGAAATATCCTGACCTCTTTGAACAATCAAATACTTCACCTGCTGTGAGTCTTAGCCATGAAAACTTTGAACAAGAGCTGTTTCTACCTTGTCCCACACCTAACCCCCAGCAGCAGTTGCAGATGTTAAAATTTAACAACGCAGAAATAATCAGGACAGAAACAAAGCAAACACAAAACAGATCACAGTGTGGGCTTGAACAGTCCTGAAGGGCTGCCTTAGTGGAAAGAAAAGTGACAGGACAAAGCACTTTAATCAGGGTTAGCAATTGTTTTATGACTGCTAACAGAAAATACCTGTGGTTTAACTATTCCCTGAACAGAAAATGTTCAGTTTAAAGTGAACTGAAATAAATTGGCAGATTAATATTTTAGGCAGACGGTGAATTAAAATATTAAACTTTATGTCATTTTGTCCCAAGAAGAGGCTTAAAAATATCTGTTGCTATGGAAACACTATCAACCATGGTATTGTGGGTCCTGAGTTTTTAAAATCATATTTAAATCTGTGTTTTATATCAATTTGTTTGTATTTTTAGTTGGTAGCAACATAATGACTAAGGTAATATATAGTGAGCAAGAGATGAGCGGGTGATTATGAGATCCTGCTCACCATGTCAGGGTTCTAATCTATACAACCACCTCCTGATCCCTCATTATTTATAACGCATCTTATTTTTACTCTGCAAATATCAGTACATTTATTGATAAAGTAAATAGGTTTTATCATAATTTATTCAATACCTTTTCTGCTTTTTAAGATGAATAAGAGAGAGAGAGAGATGAGAAGCTAGGTGCACAGATGAGCAGATTTAGACTGGAAAAAGCCGGAAAAAAAGAACAAAGTAAGAAAACTAGAGTCAAAAAATATCCAAAAAGATTAAAACAGAGTCAAAAGAGGAGTTCTGAATTCAGAGAAAGCGGAGAAAGATGGATAAAACGAAGGAGACGAAAGTAAAAGAGGGACTGAGCAGCGTATGATTGTTTCTAATTGGGACGGCTCACAATCCGTGACATCAGAATTCAACCAATCGCATCCTTTTATTTCACCCCTGTCAAGTGTGACATGTCCCTTCTCCACAGTCACACCTTCAGCTGGCTGCACACACACATTCAAACACACACATACACCCTCATACAGAGTTAGTCATTCACAGCTCTGTGCCTCATGCTCCGTCTATCACATTCAAAGTCTTTTAAATTTCCCACTCTGCTGCAGACACACGAAGAGGCGTAGACTCACAAGCACAAACACAACGACACGCGCAAAAACATGCACCTGGCCCTCGGGGCGGGACAGAGCTTCCAAGTTGAGATAGAGGCGAGTTATAAATAGTAGTCCTCATATCCTCTGCTGCTGATAGCGTCGTGCACTGTCTGCTCTGACGACACACACATGAAACATCGCACACATTTAAATGTAAATTAAAGTTTGCGGGGTCTGATAATTCACATGCATGCCAAAAACCCTGCATAAATTTGTCACACATATGCACAGATATCCTCTTATCTTTCGGGTTAAACAGCTCTGCAGTGTCCACTGGAGGAGAAACACACTGATGTGACAAAAATTCCTTGGTGGCCGGTTACTAAATATAAACAGACAGGCTTAAAAATAGCTGCAGCATCACAGAGGAGCTTGAAACGTCTGCGGAAACCAACTGAAGCGCCAAGTAGACAGCACACGCCAGATAAGAGTCACTACAACCAAAGCCACAAAAATAAAAGCACAGAATTCTCTGAGAGGGTGCAGATATAAGACTTGGCTTTAACCAGAGTGAGGTTTGTGGTTTGCCAACATTTTGTTTGACAGGAAATTAAAAAGAAATGTATATCAAAGAGAAAGCACTCCATCCAGAATAGAGGCCCAGCTCACACAGAAAAGATGATGTTTACAGATATAATATTTTAGGCAAAAAAGGCACATAAACTTCCCATAAAGTAGTGTTTTTTTTCTTGCGATTCCTGGTCCTTGCTGCATAAAAATATGAATAATTTAACTCACTGATGATTGAATCTAAACACAAGATTCCCATTAAGGAAGTGTAGCTCTGCTGAATCTGTGATGTTTCTGGTAAGACTGACAAATTCTTAAGCTTGACCGGCAAACTGATCTGAAGCTGATTGGTCTGTCTGTGGAGTTGTAGTGGAACTAATGGTTGCAAAACATTTAGACTTAGAGTGGGAAATATGAGCGGAAATTCAAAAGTTCAAAAAGTTACAACTAATACATTGGCAGCACTCACTTCTGCCACCCACTGAGTAACTTAAAAGGAAAAGATTTCAGGCAAGCGAATGATGAAAGTTCACATTTCTGCTCTGAGTGGCGAGTGGGATGTTTACCAAATTAAAGACATGAGTATTAAATCAATTGAACATGGTTTCTGGCTTAAATTCTACTGTATAAGTTTGCCAGATAAGTCAGACATCATTAAACTGGTAATATCCAGCAGGAGGAAATGACACTATCAGCTGTAATAAGGGAAAGCGAGGGACATGAAGCCCACGCCTCTGGGATTTTTTTTTCTTTTTTTTTTTATAAGTTAAGATCAAGTTTTGATCCAGTTTTAATATCCTCTGTTAAATCCTGACTGATGATACGGAGATAAACACAGATGTGACACTTAATAGTTTTTTTTCCACTCCATTGAAGTTTAAATTAAACGAATCATAAGATGACACAGAACTTAACAAAGGCACTCAGTAAGAGATTCTCATGTGTGAAGCTACAAAGCTCTGTCCATGGTGCTGAAAAGTGGGCCATCTTTCAACTGTTATTTTACAGCTTCTTAAATGCAGCACCTTTTAAAACTCTGACCTATGATGCTTTACTCTACATGCAGGTAAATATTATAAACTGAGCCAATACACTGACATACCCACCGAAACACACATCTAACCTATGACCACAAAATAAAACGAATATAGATTTTTTCGAAGACTAATCTTGTTTTCATACAGAGACCAATTTTATTGATAACATTATTTTATTGAAGTTTATTCATAAAATTTCATGTTTTTGTTTTTGATCACTTTATTTTTTTGAATGACTGAATCTGGCAAGCCTCTGAAAATACAGCGATCTCCTCTGTGGAACAGAAAATACTTTGAATAATGCCAAAACATAAGAAGTACACCCTGAAAGTTTCCGGTCTCACAAAATGAGTGGATTTTACAGTCAGACGCTACATTATAAAAGTCTGTTTTTGAGGAGTCTTTTGTAAACTCAACAACCCTAAATATTATCAAACCCCAAATATATAATAAACTCACTATTTTCTGATTAAACTCGTGGACAAACTGTGATATTTTGGTCAATCAGCACAGTAGCTAACTAATCTTTTAATTCAAGGAAAAATAACCACTCAGGAAGATGGCATTATCAAAAACAGTTAAAAGTTTTTAATTTATCTTACTTTTTTTTTTCTTATATAAAGTTTGATCCATGTCCCATCTGTTAGCATGGAGGCAGGCTCTATGACATCTACAGTAGCCAGCCACTAGTGGGCAATCCAAATATCTTGGCTTCACTCTTTTGGAGACACCATGTTGTCCATCTTTGTTGAAATCCTTATAAATTGGACTGATTTAAGACAATAAGCAGGAGAATTTAAGTCGCAGTTGATGGATGGACTCACTAAAAAGCAATAAAGTATTTTGCATGTATTTGCACCAAACTGCAAATGCAATCAAGAAAAAATAAAGCTTTCTTATATGTTTCATTTTGCGGTCTCTGAATCACCACAGATGAAAATCATTGCACTAACAGCATTCCTTTAGCACTGTCTTTTACTTACAGCACATTATGCGAGTTTAACGCTTTCTTTTTCAAACAGTTCCGACACTCTTATGAGGCTGTGCAAGTTGATTCAGCCTTTATGAGATTACAGCATTTTAAAACAATGAGTCTGGTGATGGCACTGTGGATGTGAGTGTGCGTTAAAAGTGGGTTTTATGTAAGTGTTGAATGACTTTTAATAGATTACTCAGCCTAAGAGAGGAAGGGAGATAGCCTTTGTTTGTGTCAGGGGATAATTAAAGAAAGACTGCAGCCTTAAAGTGCTATAGAAGCCATACACATACAAAAAGACACACACACACACACATACATACACACACGCAAGGATTATTAAACAAGGCTGCTTTTGACGTCATAGAAGAAGAATATTTCTGGCATGAACGCGGTCCATTTTTAGTGGATAACACACACAGAGGAGGAGGAGAGAGAGAGACCTATTCAAAGTTTACAGGAGCGGTGTACTATATGTGTGTATGTAAGAGTGTGTTAGTGTGTATGTTTGTTACCGCTGTGGTTCCTCTGTCAGGACTTTTTAACAAGCAGTCGAGCCCCCACGGGGGAAACACTGACAAAATAACATCATCCCTCTCTCTCGCTCTCTCTTGCTGTCTCTATCTTTGTCTCTGTGTGTTCGTCCTCCTCTCCCACTTGCTCTCCTCTCTAATAAGTCTGATATCTTCCTCTCTGCGTCTTCCTGCCTTTTTGTTAACGCTCTGTCCAGGGGCCTTGTCTTTTCTCGCCTACCTCTATCCATCTTGGACTTTCCCACCCACTCCCTTTCTCTTCTAATAGGGCCAATATTCTGCAACACCCCCTTCCCGTTCCCCCAGAGATTTAACCCTTCCACCCTAAACTGAAACAGCTTTTATTAAAACTGTAGTATAACTTTACAATTCACAGAAAATCTGATCCAAAAAAGGTGAAGATAGTGTTGGGCGGTATGAACAAGATCTTATATCATAATATGAGTAATTTCATATCATGGTAATGGTATTTATCACAGTATATTTTTCCCCCTGTAAATTCAATTAATGGCTTAAAAATAACCATACTGTTGCATTTGTTCATTTTCTTTTCATTTTTAAACTCGGATTTGTTTACAAATGCAAACAAAGACTCTGCCAAGCTCTTTTGTATTAGAGGAGCTGCTGCAGCTTTAGTTTTTGGTGCAGTGGGTGCGCCACTCATCTTTTGGCTCTCATAATAGAGCTCTGCGTGTTTCATCTTTAGGTGGTGGAAGAGGTTGCTGGTGTTTCCATCTCCAGCAATGACAGCCACACGACACTCTTTGCATAGTATTGTATTTTGATCATTGCCGGATTTTCCTCCTCCTTTTCTTCACGTTGGGTGGGTTGGGTTGCTCGGTACTGCCACTAATATCCGCGTCCGCCATGACCACCACCAGTGTAGCTGTTTCTTCTTCGTCGAAACTATGCCAAGCAGTCTGCTGGACACGCTGGTGATTATAGGGAGCGCACCCAAACCTGACCAAATAAATGGAAACACACCCAAACGGATGTTAGTGAGTGCAGACAACTACACAGTGACTTAGAGAGATGCAGCAGACATCTGCTCTCTCTCTCTCCGGTTTAAACGGTATAGCAACATTTCGACCAGTAAACACTTTTATATCGTTGCAAAGGTATATACTGTCATACCGCCCAACTCTAGGTGAAGACAATAACTAATTAAACATCTGACATTAATGTGGTCAGTTTCATGACTTTATAACACTGTGGTACGAAGTAAATCTCGATTGCCAATAAATAGCCAACAAGAAAATAAAGAAGAACAGGCATTAGTTTCTGCTTAAAGGTGATTTTTTTATTTTCTTAGAGATGGATGGGCAAATCTCTTCATAGCTGAAGAAAAATCTGTTGGGATTAACCTTTATTCCCATGATTGCCACCTTCTGCTCATGTCCAGCTCAGATTAAGATGCTTGAACATTGTTATAATGCCTTTCTGGTTGTAAATATAATAAATATATTATTTATCTGTTGAATTGTGGTCATTTTACAGCCACAAATACAACACATGGAATCTCAAACTGAAGAGGTCATTTTGGCTTCACCTTTAGACGACAATAGGAAGTAGGGATATGTCATCCATCTTTATATACAGGCAAAGCTTCACACCAATTCACTGTTGGTACTCTGCTAATGCACTGCTTGTTATTTACATCATTATCACGCCTGCCATCTCTTCACTTGACATGTTGTGCATTTCACCCCTGTCACATGTATTGCATTTGTTGGCGTTATTATTACATCCTGCACAGTCATAATAGAGTCCTCATTATGAAAATCCTCCTCACTGTCAGTATTGCCATCATTAACAGCCATAAACATCATAATTATCTCCCTACTTTCCCTGTCCTACCTATCCTAATCTCATCCTTTTCCCTCCTCCCTATAGCTTTCCTCCCATTTTTTCCCTCATTTAATTCTCCCGGTGCCTTTTTTTGACTTTCCTCAATTATCCTTCCTTACTTCCTTAATGCCTTTCTCTCCATCCGCACCACCCTAACACTTTGGCAGGATTTGAATGAGCACAAAAGAGAGGGAAAAAAATCCCACAGGATGAGTCAAGGTGCTAATCACAATAAAATAGGCCTCAGAATTAGGAGTCGCTGCACAGCCCAATCCTGGAAGCGCTGGTGCTTTATTGAATACATGTTTAATATTTCAGCAAGAAACCTCTTTGTCAAGATTACTTGTTGAAACATGTTTTCCTTTTTTAAGTGTTGAATGAAGTAAGTAATCCTGCATGGAGGCAGCCAGTGCGCAGCAGCATTAAAGGGTTTTAAAGAGTTGAAGCGTCGGAGATGGGGGTTCGGTGAAAAGCAAGAGGGTTGAGAGAGGAAATCATGGATGTAATCTAAGGAGATGCTTATTAGAAGAGATAATACACAGGGCGCAAAGTTCACAGACACACACTTTCATGCAGCCATGCAACCTCAAGTTAAAAGGGATTTCGAGGTCTGTGTTTGCGTATGCGTTTGTGTGCCAGAGGACCGCGTACCATGCTGAGTTCAATCCGAAGACACAAACAACAAAATACAAACTGGAGCTCAAACAGAGTGGAGTAACACCCAGTGCCCAGGAAAAACAGAAAAAAAAAAATCAAAGGCTGAGTTTACACAGGAACCAAACACCAAGACCTACATTAGCAGAGCCTTAAAGAGGCCCAGAGAAAAGGTGAGGTTTTATCCTAATGTCATGTTTTCTGAGGAAACATCAGAAAGGCCCGGATAAAGCTTCTGCTAGGAGGAGCAATGGCTGAGTTTGATCTTTAATCTGGCAAATATGACGGTAAATGAAAGAGAAAAGACAGAAGAATAAAGGACAATAATTATGACTTCAGTTCAGCGCAGATCAGCTTAGCTTGGTCAGCAAATATTCTGCTGTTGAGCAGATTGTCTGAGACAATGCCGTGCAAATGTTCCAAAATTAAAATGAAGATGACGCTCTTTGTTCACCCGCAGCTCACTGGTGGCTGAATTGAATTATCTTTCACAACAAAATCAACACCACAGTTTCAAAATCTCTTTTCAGAAGCTAATAATGTATCACTGTCTTTTTATGATCCCTTTTAATATCTTAGCAGCAAATCTGGGCACCCTAGCATGTCGCTCAATCCATCTGATGCTTGCAGAAACTGAGCAAAATGTGCACAGTGTGATATACTTCATTAAGTTTTGCCAAGGCAGCCCTTCTTCTGAGCTGGTGAGGGAGTATTGCTAACTGAGCGGTTATTAATTTCAAATCAGCCGGCTGTATCCACCATTTAAAGATCGGGTTAGCATGGCTGTGTGGTCAAATAAACCCAAGGCTCTTTGGGATTGAAAAGTATCAGTAGGTAATTATTGTGGAAAATATGCTTATCGTTGCATCAATGGAAAAACACAGGTCTCATACCAGCAAGTCGTGGGCTTCTTTAAAGGGTCAAGAAGCACCGTCCCTCTGCTAAGCTAAGCTGATTAGTAATGTATGTGACATTGCTTACATGTAGCCAGAAGCTAAGACATATTACAGTACAAAGGACATGCCTCCTCTCATCACATTACCCCCTGCTTGTACTCTGTGTGGGGGCAAATCAATACTGCATCATGTGCTGATTTTCCCCATAGAGTTGCCTCAGTCAGCTGTTATGGTCATCACTAACTACTCTGGCAGTGTCACTGATTCATCACTGCCACCGACAGACACACACTGACACTGAGAGACCTACTTTGTGGAGGACGAAACAGAGCAGGGTGGGAGGGATGGATGGAGCGAGTGGCAGGAAGATAGATGAGGATGGGGCAAGGAGCAATGTCAGGGAGCAGGAGCAGGGAAACGGGGAAAAGAGAGGGAAAGGTGGACTGAAAACAGAGGGAAAGCAAAATGGGGATGAAAATATTCAAAAAGGAATAATTAAACACAGAGTGGAAACGTGCTTTCATCGCAGTGCCGGAGGCAGTTGGCATTTATCCTGGCTTAGCTGTTGACTTTGAAATACTTCATGATAAAAAAAAACATTTCCTTGTTTTTCATATTCAAATAACTCTCATAAATCATCCCTTCAGTAAGTGTGTGCTCACAGACACAAAAATGTTATACACTGTGTCAGAAAATTGAACTAATTTTCCCTTTAAGGATCAATTAAGTTCTTCTTATCTTCAAAAGAAAGAAGGCCTCAGATTGAGCCTTGTGGAGCACCACAAAAACAGCTTTGAGAAAGAGCTTTATCCTGACTTTTACAGGCATTTGAGCACAGAGCAACAACAGAACATCTAGCCTGTATGTGCATAACAATCTTCAAATGGATTTTTTTTTAAAGCTAAAAGTAGTATGTGACATACTGTAACATATATTTCTATTGTTTTTTTTTAAGGTACATCAGGGTCCTAAAACAACCCCCCAGGCGTCTTTATGATCGATGAGACTAACATGTTTGAACTGCGGATGCTAAGATATTATTATGTAATTTTTTTGTAAGTGTTGTCCGATACGTTTTCTTAATTACTATATGAGTAAATAAAGTACTACCAAGTGTAAATATATGCTGACCTGGACATGGAAAAGTCTTCTTGAGTTCTCATTGTTCAGCATGTACAAAGAGAGAAAAAGAAAAGGCCCCAGGCATGAGCCCTGTGGAGCCCCATGGAAAAGCTCACTAAAGAGGGACTCTCGATATATTTAAATTTTACAACTCTTTTACCGCATCATTCCATGTGTCCCTTGCAGAGAGACTGGTGGTATCAGGTTGACACTCACAATACCGTGAACTTATTTTGGATGAAAACATCGAAAGAACTGTATCTTACTAAATCCATCTGCTCTGTTCAAACCCTCACATTTACTCTTGTGCATCTATCATTTATAACACCGAAATGAAAAAGCCCAAAAAGGTGGGGGAAAAAGAAAGAAAAACAGCAATTCTTTTATCAGAATACACACACCTAGAACCACAATGTCTCTCTTTTGCACTACCAAAGAGCAAAATAAGTGCTGTGCCCCAAAACCCCGTCGTCATCTCTAAGCTTTCCCATTTCTATTTGATTGGCTGCCAGCTAGGCCTGCAGAGTAATTGGCTGCGTTGTATTGGCCAAGCAGACGGACAGCCCCCCTGGGAGATAGTCCATCAGGCGATTTCTGTTAACACACACACACACACACACACACACACACACACACACACACACACACACACACACACACACACACACACACACACACACACACACACACACGACCGAAGGGGGAACTCCCGAATGCCCAATGTACCTTTCTGGATCACAGATGGGTCACTTACAATTCTGAGCAAGTACAGATGAAGACAGAGAGTGTTGAAGAAAAAAGATAAAAATGATATTAGGTAAGGGGACAGCAGTAAAGAAAAGAAAGAGCAACTTCAAGTTTCTGTTTTTTTCCAGTTGGCCCTTATCAACAGTAATTTGACTGATTCATCACATTAAGAAGCACAAGTGAAACAAGTGAGTGGGAGTGAGTTGTCAGATATGTGATTAAATCCTCAAAGTTCACACAAGCAGTCTTTTCTCATATACTTGACTTCACTTTTCCTTTATTTTGTGGTGAGTAAAAGAGCAACAATTGTCTATCTAAGGCAATTTAATCATGTAAGAAAGACAAGAATACAACATAATGACACTCAGATTCACTTTGGAGTTGAAAAAAAATTCTAGACTTTGTGGAATTAAGTCGATTAAAAGCTGAGCTGTTGAGCAATAAATTACTGGCAATTATTCCAATTATCTCCAAATTCTCATCCTCCAAAAGCAAGACTACAAACTTTTCAATTCAAGCATACTTGAGCATTTTCTCGCTTTAGTCATCATATCAAACACATTTTTTTTCAAGGTTTTCAACTGCTAAACTAGCAATCTGATGATTTCAATTTTGCTCTGGGGATTTGGGATACAGTTCATCCCCTTGTTTCCGATAAACAAAGGTCAAAAGAACCAATCGATAATAGAATTAACAGGAGGATTAAAAGATTTCGCAAAATAAACACAAGATATCTTACAGAAATTCACAATAAGTCAGTTTTAGTGTAACTTGGCTTGAGATTTCTGTCAGCAAAAGGTGGTGTACACTAATTTTCTATGTTTAGCTTCCATTGATGAAGGACCAGGTGCATATCTGTATCAAAGTGAGGAAACATGAGCATTTACTATTTTGATGTAGCTCTTCTGTGTATTAACTACTGTACATATTTAAAGCTGAAGTTATAGCGTAGAGGCAGCTATGGCTCAGAGGTAGAGTCATCCATCTCTCAAATGGAAGGTTCAATCCTAGCCGCTGCAGTCATAATCTGAAGAGCCCATAGGCAAGACCCTGAACCTGAAACTACCCCAAATGCAACAGCCTGCGGTGTGTGAATGTGCATGAATGGGATTTGTTAATACCACTGGGCCTTTGCCGTTAGAGTACGGATGGGTGAATGTGTCAAAAGACAAGGGAAAGCACTTTATGACTCGATTCAGCTCCTTAGTAAAGGAGATAAGGGTTTTTTTCCAGGTAACTCAGACCAAAGAGAAAACAGACTGCAAAGCACTTACCCAATTGTGGGGAACAAACAAAAAGCCAACAGTAACGTAGGCAACCGCCAACTGTGACGGAAACGGTAAAAATGAGTCATCCGTGACGTTGGTTGGAGGCTGACGGATATTATACGATCAGGTTGCCCTTACATAGCCTCGCTGAGGTTTCTCGTGTGAGGACAAAAGAACGGTAATACTTAGTGACTCGTGTCTTGGGTGGAGAGGAGCATCTGTGGATCAGAGCTCACACGGCTGAAGGAGGGAGACTCAACTAGGTCACGATCACAGGAGTGCAGAAAGGTTTGAATAACAAGGTATTTGAAAGAAATTGTCAGACTTGACTGAACAGCTTATCTGTTGAACTCTCTTTTCTGTTCTCCATATTTACATGTAGGACCTGCACTTGGAGGTCTGGGTTTAGATATGGGAAGTGTTGTGGTCTGAAGTCAGAGCAGTTATAACTAATCACACATCCAATCAACAGACAAGGAATATAGGTTCTGGTCAAGATTTCTGCCTGGTGAAGGAAGTTCTCTGTGACTTGAGAAATGCTGCTAAGTGTCTCACTCATGGTCTGATCTTATAGGATGAGCTCAATCTTCTCCCATCTTTGTAAACAGAATATGGTCCCGATCAGCTTTATTGTTAGGCGTCTCACAATGACACTTGTAGATTTGTGCGATATACATAAAGATTGATTGACTGATCGATTGGAACTCACACTTGGCCATGAAACCAATACACAGTAGAGGAAGATTAACTAGGGGCAACAAATCACATTTTGCTTTTGACCTGAACACACTTTCCTTTCTGGAGATTAGGGCTGGGCGATAAACTGAAAATTTACCAATACCAAAATTTACAACAATAACCAACGTCATTTTTCCCATATCGGTATATTCGGTGTCAAAAAAATAAATAGATAAAAGTTGGCTTTGGATGTGTGTAGGTAGGCTATGGTCTCATGTCCCTTTAGGACGCTGTCCTATGTCAGAGACGTGACTCCACCCCATCCCGTCTGTAATAAAGAGGGAAAGACGGGTGAGGAGATGGAGGACGGCTCAAAAGTTGTAGTGGTTGGAGCGGTGGCTGAATTAGACAAAGTTAATATGGGAGGGGGTGAGCAGCTTGTGGAGTAGTTATCGTCCATTTATCGTTATCAAGATGAACTGTTCGATATATTGTGATATTGATTTGAGGCCATATCGCCCAGTCCTACTGGAGATGCTTATTGGATTGAGAGTGATGCAGCACATGCAAAAGAAAGTTGTTGCTAGAAGACTGTCTGTCTCCAGTGTTTCCAGAGGAAAATATTGTTATCACTCCAAAGCCAATGGGCTCTGAGATTGGTCCAACCCTGTTAGGCGTACTGGGTAATTTCACTGCAGCAACACATTAGAACTATTTGGAAAAGTCCCAATACAAAACGTTTACAGTCACAGGTAACGTCAAGATTTTCATATGTTAGAGTCTAACTTGTGAAACTAAAAATCATCATAGAGGAGAGAAAGGAGGAGAGGAAAGTCGAGGGGAGAAGAGGAGAGGAGGCAAAGTTGCTGACCCACTTTGTAGCTCTCAAAGTTTCAAATCCTCTTTAAAGAGACTGTGAGTTGTGGCCAAGAATTTAGAAACACACACACACACACGCAAATCATACATACAGCAAATTCATGTGTGCGCTCACACGCGCACGCTTCTGTAAAGTCACACGCACATAATCGTGGGCCTGTGACCCCAGACAGCATGAATAATGAAGCAAGTGCTGCTTTTATTTAACACCGCATTAGCTCTTTACATCACCTAATAATGGCAGCACTAAACCACACTAACACACACACACACACTCACACATGCACAGTGCTGCTGGTGCTCGATACGGTTTGTTAGTTTTCTCATTTGACTTGGTCTATTTTAGTCCTGCAAAACCCTCTTTCTCATTCCTCTCCTCTCTGATCCTCCTTCCATTGTCTCTCTCTTTTATCTTTGCTCTTCTCTTTCTTCATCCTCTCTGCTTTCTCTTTTTTTTCCCTCGCCGTTATCTCCCTCGCCTCATACCTCTGTTGGTATATCTCTTTCTTTATTCATTTCTCACTCCCTCTCACTCTCTCTTTCTCTCTCCGTCTGTCTCTCTCATTCCCTCTCTGAGCATTTTGATGATGTCAGTGATAACATCAGCTCGTGATTGGCTGGGCGAGATAAGAGATAAGACTGTGATTTGTTTAGGGAGCTTTTCTCTTCTCATCACACCCCTGCGGTATGCAGCTATATTACAGAAAGTGCACACACAAGCGTTCGCCCTCTCGCACACAGGAGCACATACACTGTGCATCTAGGGAAAGTAGAGAAGATTGAAGAGTTGTGAACTGGAGTATGAGAGAGGGGAGATCAGATATAATGAGAGGGAAATGAGAGCGATGGGTGAGAAAAACAGTGTCCTTAATTTGCAAATCAAAGACATTATGAGTCACATTTTAACAGCCAAATCAGCTACAGGGGAAAATCTTTCTCCTTCAATCTTTACGCCCTTTTTACTTCACTTTCTTTTTGCCTCTTTTCAATCCTGCTTCCTTGTGCTTTAAAATGGTGTCCTTAAATGAATTATAGTTGCTACCCTTTCAGCATCTAGCATTATACCCAAACACTTTGCATTCCATGAGCACCTTCACTCAATTTCATAAAGATGTGGCTCTTCCCATTGTGAGCATTTATTGTGGAAGCACAACAACTGGAGGCAGATCTTTCGTAACTACTTTCCGTCATTCATTGCATTAGCTGCTGTCTGGTATAAATGTTTAAAACCACAAGTTTGAAGTAGATCTTGCTGTAGGTTTTTCCCTAAATTAAAACAGTCATTTATTTTTAATGAGGACATCAGAAGTTTGCAGCAAGAGTATGAAGTTTTTTTTTTTTTTTTTTTTTACCTGAAACTCTCCATCTTTATGTAAATGTAGGAGAAATTAAAGCAGCACACCTTCTTTTTTCCTCTGAGGTATCACAGCTTAAGAGTGGACACATTAATTAAATTGGGAAAATTCCAGCCAATCAAAATACCATAAGATAACGCCTTGCTTTTGGCAGTGCTGCACACACACCCCTGTGTCAGTGTAAGAGTGTATGCATGTGTGCACAGCATCTACTCCCCTCTCAATGTCTGCAGGCTACACACGCTTCACATGCAACCGTGTCTCTGCACACAATCAGCACTGGGGCTCACATGCTAGAAAACACAGCACAGAGATATAATCACAACATTTCTGTCCTATTTTCCTTTTTTCAATCTTTTTTTTTTTGTTTCCTCATTTCTCAAATCAGTTTTATAGACTCTCTTTTTAAAAGGAAGATTTGAGAGGTCTTGTATGTGAATCATTGCATCTACAAAGTCAAAAAAGAGGGGGCCTCAGGTCTGACCCCTGTGGAACACCTCTAAGATTGAAAAAAGATGCCAATTTAGAAGTTGAAGACTGTGAGGAGTTTTTGTGTTGTCTGAACCTGGTAAACTTTTTATTTTATTTTATTTTTTTTTACAAAACTAGTAGTATTTTTCTGGGAGGAAGACTGCATTTCCCATGAGCACCTTCACTCAATTTCATAAAGATGTGGCTCTTCCCATTGTGAGCATTTATTGTGGAAGCACAACAACTGGAGGCAGATCTTTCGTAACTACTTTCCGTCATTCAAGACAACTTTCCCCAGGATGCAGAGTGAAGAGGTAATCAACTGATTTGAAGCTACAAAAGTTGAGTTTATTTAAAACCTTGGTGTCGTGACTTGTACTCTTAACTTACTTTTCACTTAGATCTCACAAACAGGGCTCTGAATATTGCCATTTTAAGGCACGTAGGCGAAAAAAAATCAGTTTTGAGATACAACTACTCTAGTTGCTGATGATCTCATTCTGGCATGTAGGTCATGGTGATATATCAGAATATGATTGTCAATATTTCAAAATCAGCTTAAACTAAAAATCAGCTTTAAGGGAAAAAGAAAAAGAAAGCATTCCCTTGAGTGTCAACTCGACGCTCCCTGTGTGAAAATTCCCATTGTTACAGCTGAAATAAGCATGACACCTTAACAGGAGGGTCATTTGCTCTAAAAGTACAATGTGTACAAAGTGAATATTTGGTGATATCTAGCTGTCAGATTCTAGACTGAAATGCTCCTATGCTCACCCCTCTCATTACTGTGGTAATGATGGCCTTGGTGGACAAGAAGCTTCTATGATGCGTGACAAGTTTGATCCTATATTTGTCAAGTTTTTACCATCAGTTGCACATGACAACCATAATCTTCTTCTTCTTCTGCTTTGACTTGACTGCTCATATGAAAACACTCATGAAATCAGTTTGTCCATTCAGTGCTACTGTGGAAATATCAAAGCAAAGCAAAATGGCAGCCTTAATGGAAGAAACCAACTCTTACAAAAACACAAGTGGCTTATTCTAAACCACCTTTATGTTCTAGCAATAGTCCACAACTTTAACACATTTATGAATATAATGTTCTATTTCTACACCTTTAGGTTAAGCCTTATGCAAAATAACACATAATTAGAGTTTGGTGTCCTCTTTCCTTGTTTCAAGGTTAGCTCAAGCTTAGCAGTAGTCAATGTTTTCCATATGGCGACCACCATCTTTCAATTTCACAAAGACACCCATGGGTGACATCTCTGCGACTATGTCCATATTTTATATAGTCAACGGTAGAACCCTACAGAGGTTCCTGCCAGAGGATTTCCTATGAGACAGCCAGCTCAGCTCTGAGTCAGAGTTATCTACACAGTGCTGAGGGCATTTAATTAAAACTGCATGATCAACCTTGTTTCCAGCAAAGGTAACAGGATTATGATGGAGCTTTGTTGAACTGTTTTACATGGAGCCAAATTCGTTAACTTTGAGGGAGCGTGGCTACAGGATATGTTGTGATCTTGTACCTGTCTTTTTCTATGTTACTGTCCATTTTTGATAGTTTCTTTCTGAAATGGATGAAATTGGTGACAGACAGTGCCCCCTTCACAAAACTATCACTTCACAAGAAAGCAGTTCAGACTGTGATAGTCTACATAGTCTCAGCTGGGTATAGAAAGGTAGGGTGGTGAGGGGACTTTAAGCTGGCAGGATGACAGACACCATTGAACAGTTGAAAGGTTGGTATTTCGACACTTTTCAGGAGGAGACTGACAGCTTTGGAAACTCAAAAGCGCCTCAGAGGAAGAGCAGTTAACCTCAGCATATGCCTTATCTAGCTTCTCAAATGGAGAAGCACTGCAATTGGAAGAAACAGAAACCCCTCACTCTCTGATAAACCCACGTGTTAGGCTGGTGAGACTGGGAAAAAGCACGAACTGCTTTGAGACATGCAGTCAAACCTTGAGCTGGAAATTAAGGATGCAGCATATGACATTCATCGAGGTTTGGGCACAGCTTGTCGTTGAAAAGGAAACATTTCCCAAGCTGCTGCAGCGTGCCGCTGAGTGGTTTGTTGTTTACAATGTGTCTGGTCGGATATGTCATTGTGAGAATAAACCCGACCATGTTTGTGGACAGCACCAAGCCAGGCGCTGACAGCAGGGTGTGCACCGACTGTGACCTCCCTGTTTCCTTCTGAAAACACCAGACTGTCTCATCCATTTCCCAAATAGTGGTCCATTTCTGAACACACAGAGCCCAGCACTACCCATGAAAAACACGGAGCACTCTTGTTGGTTCGCCACTTTTTAAAATAAACCAGACTGTTTTTCCTGCTTCAACCATGCTCAGCCTACAAACCCTTCAATGACACTCAGAGACAGACCAGACAAAAAGGGCGTAATAAGGAGTGGAAACAACTTCCCATTCTGGAGTTATAACAAGCTACTGATACGGCAAACAGTGATCAATGGAGTGTCCAGACGTGGTAACACAACCAATAATTGACTCTAGCATGCGTTCATATGCTTCCATGCCTCTCTTCGTCATTTTCTTCTTGTTTTTCTTCGATTTCGGCATCCCACCCTCATTTTCCCTTTGTTCTCCCTCTCCCTCTGCAATACAGTCTTTATCCCATTACAACCTCTTTGCTTCTGTGCAGCAGTTTCACTTGTAGACACAATGAAAACTGGCAGGATACATTACTTAGCACCATACTCCGCCCATCCTCTCCAGTTCTTCCCCCCTACCTACCCCTGGTTTTTTTTACACTCTTGCTTTCAACTTTGAATCTATTTTTTCATCATACTGCTTTCGTTTCCCTCCTCTCCTTTGAGTAAGTTCACTTCGTCTTGTGCTCTTATTTTCCATTCTTTGGTTTCTTTTCACTTTGTTTTTGTTCTGCAGCTTGGACCTGTCTGCCAATGACTGATTGGACCTAACTATTTATTTGTCTCTCCGCTGAGGTATTTGCTGAATTCAGTTACCTCTTCATCTTTTATGTTGGTGCCAAAGCTAATGGTTAAAAACAATCTCAAAAGTGTCTGCTTTCCTCATTGAAATTCAAAGACACACTTTCAGTTGGGGGGAATTGAAGTTCAATGTTTCAATGTCAATTTAAGTAAGACATGGCCATTGGGAGAACTTCTATGAAAAATGTGAATGCACTAAGACGTGTCCAGGTTCCAAGTGTTGTGAATACATATATCAGTCTGTGTGCGAGAGGAATTAATTAATGAAGCAAAGTGGCCCTGAGGTCAACTCTTCAGTTTAAGTGAGTTGAAAAAGGTTTGTACTGATACTTTCCTGCAACCCTGAGCTGGGCACATAAATCCCTCTATCAGCAGCGACATGTAGACCTCAAGGAAACTCTGACGGCAGAAAAATAGTCTATTCAACTGCAGTTTTCAATATTGAAGGCTTTCTATTTACCAGATAGGAAAACATCTAACCTTTTGGTTACTGCCAGATCTCAAGGCTTCAGAAAGTGCTGGTTGGGTTAAAACAAATCGTGTCTTTGATCATATTTTCTCAAGCTCATGCTTTATTTTTTTTCTTCATAGGCTTTAACTCTTCGTACGTCACTCATCTCTGCTACAAAGGTGAAGGTTTCTACCTATTTAACAGCTGTGTGGAGAGCATAGACCAGGATGGAAAAAGATTTTGCATTGCAGTTATCTGTATAGGTACAGTAAAATTGTTCCATCAGGTATGACGTCTGAAATGAAAACTTTTATGAAAACAAAAAATGCTCACATATTAAATAAAACACTAAAAATGAAGACTACAGCTTTCCCTACAGACGCTGCATATAAATCAGAAAAAAATTGGTGAAAAATAAGTAGTTACTAAAGATACCCGGTTTTTGGAAGTTCTCTATGCTGATGATATTGTCTTTTATAAACTAGACTGGTACAATGATAGACAGACGACTGCTTCTCCCAGCACAGCATCAAGCTAAAAAATGACAGCAATGTTCACCAGCTGTGGCTATTTTTCTCCAAAAATGAGTCCCGCAATTTTCCAAATAGTGTTTCATTATCAACACATCTGCTTTTGGGAGTTCTGTTTCGCTGATGATACCCTGCTCTATAGTTTAGACAGACAAATAAACTAAAGCAGGAGATTTATGTGTGCTGCTTCTCTAATTGTATTGTCAGCATATTTCGACCTGTTCAAACCCTCTCTATCCCTCTGTCAGGCCCTCATGGTAGCTTGGCAGAGAATCAGAGCGGCCCCTGCTGAAAAGAAGGGCTCTGAATAAAGCATGGGTTTTATTTGACAAACCCTGCATGGGGACCTGATGGCCGCCAGGAATGCTCCCAGGGAGAGGGAGCTGATCTCTTTATCTGTCCATCCTGTATCCTATTAGAGTATCACCTTCCATCACACTCTCCATTCAAAGGATGAGAACAGCTTTTACTAAGCTGCACGCTCCCACTTACCCTCTCTTTACCTTGCTAACCGGCCCTCTCGATCCCCCTCCTACTCCCTCCAAAACTATTTTCTCCTCCCTCTAATACCAACACATTTTCACTCTTTCCTGTCACTTTGTCTTAGAAATCTCTAATCAAACCTCCCTTTAGCAACTGGATTGAGAAGAAATCAAAAACTAGGTATGAAGCTACAGTACACCAGAAAAGACAGAAGTATTTGGTGTCCAAGTTCTATGTTTTGTTTTACCACCTCCTTCCAAAGAGATATTTCAGTGTAAAAACAACCATATGATACTTTTTCTCCACCTCCTACAGTTTTTTGTTTGGTGCAATCTTTACTCTTTCTCTGTACTTCACACCTACTCCATCTTGGCCTCCTTAGTTTTTTCCTTCTTTTTGGGAGGGTGGGGGGGCACAATTTCCAAAGTAGCAAGTGCTGGCCATAGAAGTGCTGAGGCAGCACTGGGTCATATTTCTCGGGTGCTAAACAGACCACAACAAACAACTGATATCCAACACACAGCAGAAGTGGGGAGAGAAAGAGAGTGAGAGCGTGACAGAAGAGCTGCCGATGCCCAGAACAGCCTGCGAAGGATCGATAAGAAATAGACCAATGACTGCAGAACAACCCCACTGGTACCGCTACTTGCAAACCACACCACAAACACATGCTGCCTACACACACAAACTGCAAACTAAACAAAAGAAAGTTCATTCTGGCTGAAGCACAAGTCACTCGTCCTTATTTCTGCTGCATAAAGTAAAAAGGGCATAGGTGGTCGATGGCGTTCTACTAACGGATCTGGTCTTGCTCAGGTTTCTGCCTGTCAAAAGGAAGTTTCTCCTCTCCACTTCTGTGAAGTTTTTTATTTTTGGTGGATGGGTGTTTGATGTTTTCAAATTATATCACAAATACAAATTTGCTGTACATGGTAGATTGGCCGTCTATTAATCAGTCCGGTATTGACTCAGAAAAGTGGAAAGGACAATATGTCTCTGTCAGTTTTAAAAGAACTTCAGCTTCTTTACTGGAAAGACTAAAAAGATTACACCTGTATGTGGAATTATGGCCATCTATGGCTTTATATGTTCATATGTATCCATAGCATTACAGCCAGTGCTACAGTCTTCAAATTAGGAAGGATTAAGGAAATTCAGACTGCTCTGAGCAATATGAGAGATCTGCTCTGTTGGCACTGGCCTTGAAAACATTGAAACAGCACTGAAAGCATTCTTCTTTTCTCTGTGACTCATAGTATATTATACAGTATGACGTATGCATTATATCCAGAAATAATATGAACAGTGAAATGATTATGCAGCTGCAGAGCATGCCAGAGGAAAGAGAAGTACATAATCATGATTTCCCGCATTTAAAATCAACACCTTAAGTGGTTTGGACCCATGTAGGTTTCTTGAGGGAATGATCACACATCATTTATAGCCAGTTTTGACAGCCCTATACTGTACATGGTGGGTGGCTATCCGTGAGTTTGATCTTGTTCAAAATCACTGCTAATTGAAGGGAAGTTTTTCAACTTCACTTGGGCCAAGTTGCTGGCATAAGTGGCAATTACAGAGCCTTTGATTGGTTGACAGACCAGTGCAAAGAAGGCAGCTTTATTCAGCATGGTTAGCTGACAAAAGACATAGCACTATGGCAATGCAGATCATCACAGATTACCTTTATTTTTAAGGGATTGGATTAGGACAATCTGTTAATATCTTCTCTAAAAGAGAGTAAAGCTCTGGGATGAACACATGGAGGGAGTTTGTTGGAAAGCTGCCGGTCTCACTAAGTGAGTGGATTTTACAGTAAGTCACACTTTTCTATTTTAAGAGGTAATTGTAAACACAGCAATATGATAACCTATATGGCAGTGGTTTGGATCGTCTGCTATGATTACTACTGGACTCTCTGGATATATGTCATGTCTTTGTCATGTCATGCCTAGATAAGGGAACCCTATAAGCATAAAGGCTATTGACATTGATAGCTTGAATTACCCAATCCTTGGCTCCCATACTTACCCAAAAGGAGAACATGTTGGTCTGTGTAAATCAGTCTTCCAGTCTGCATGCATGTTATTGTAGCAGCTGATTATGGCTATTCTCCTTCCCTTCAGTCTATAAGCCAATTCACCCTCATCCCTTTGTGATTGAGTAGTTTTGCATCAGTGCTGTAATGACTGTACAGCTGTATAAATGTGTGTTTGATTATCTATGAGTGTGTGTATGCAGACAGAAGAGACAGGGGGAAGAAGGGGAGTCATTTTGGCATCAAACATTACCTCGCTATAACCACTATTACACCTCTTCCCTCCAAAGTTTCATCGCTGTCATGAATCCAACCAACTAAGAATTGAACTTTTGATAAACAAAAAGGCTATTAAATCAGATCTGGAAACCCCATATTCGGAAATTGTACACCAGAGCAACGTGCTTTAAAAACACTGCCAAATGCTATTAATTTACTGCAGGGGGTGCTGGGATCCCAGCGGAGTGAAAAATAGAAACATGGATTTTTATTTGGAGTAGCACAGCTGGTTTTATTATGTGATTACAACATTGTTTCTCCTTTTTTAATTTTTAAAATCACAACAACGCATCTTTCACATATCGGATATTAGTATGAGGATTACCACTGGGACTGACGGGGAAATAAGTGTACGAATTTCAAAGATTGACAGCAATTTATAAGTATGACTCTGTGAGACATCTACAGTACAACTTGCTAGGCATTTCATCCCTCCATCCCTCTGTCAACTTTTCTTTCCATTCTTCCTTAATCCCCTTCCCTACATCCCTTCCTCCCCTCACTCTCTGTCTTACTATCTCCCTCATTGCCTCGATAATCACTACCTCTCATCATAGCCTTATTCCTTCACACTGGTCTTCACTGCAGCAAAGCCTTTCGGCACATGACTCTGAGTGTGAGCGTGCGTGCCTGCCGTGTGTTGCAGCTGTCAGGTTCACTACAGGCTGAGTGGCGATCGATACGTATTTGGGCAACAGCTCAACATAATTATAGAGGGATACTGAGAATCACCCTGACTGGACACACTGTGGATCTCCTTGTGAGTGCATGTGTGTATGTATGTGTGTGTGGTTGTTACCTGCCTGCAGTAACTCCCTCTCTGACTCTCTCTCTCTCTCTCTCTCTCTCTGCAGACACTTGTCCTGCAAACTTTCCTGCCTGTACATTGCACTTTAAATGAGATCATTAACTGTTCTGGAAGAGGTTAAGCTATCTTCTACTTTAACAGGGAAATAGGACAGTGTGAATAAAAAGTTAACCTACAAAATTACTGACTTTAAACACTCTAAATTAATGTATTTGAAAATTGTATATTTAAATTCTATTATGGTATTCTAGTTTTTATGTATAGATATGTTATTAATATCTTGGTAACACTTTACTTGATGCCTATCTCTATAACACATCATAAATACTGTAAATGTACAAATATATGTATATATTATCATCAGCCTTTATAGCAATATTCATAACACATTATAATACCTGACCTTGGAAGTCATGATAAAATTGTTATGATTATTGCTATAAAGCATTATGATCATTTATGAGTGTCTATAACTATAGTTATACAAGTTTATAAGCTAATAAAAACACCATAAATACATGTATGTAATGCATTCTCTATGTGGACATTGTCAGTGAGTTGTTAACAGTTATAACACATTATAATACCTGACCTTGTAAGTCATGATAAAATACTTTATAATGTGTTATGATTATTGCTATAAAGCATTATACATCATTATTATCATTATAAAGCGCTATAACGTGATTATAATGCATAATACATATATTTATGATGCCTTATAGAGATAGGCGTCAAGTAAAGTGTTACCAATGTCTTTAAAGGGGATTTTTGCCTTTGTTTGAAAGGATGACCGACCATTTCTGATTGTAAATGAAGTCAATTGAAGCAATAAATTCCTAACTCTGTGCTATGTTGACCATGAAAGCTGAGTACTTTCGCTCACTGATTCATGCCAGCAGTGCTTACATGATCCAGAATGCATTGCACGCAAGTAGTTGCAGCCTTTCATGGATGGTTTATCCCGGCTGGAATAAGATGGCTAAATCCTGGTCCAAAATTCATCTGCACTCATACCTTGGGATCCCAAACAGTGTGTTGTTGGCGAGGTAATGTGAGGTAAAAAATAGACAGCAATATAAAAGTGAGAGCTACCGCAGTAGTCAGCTGTTAAATAATCATTTTACTTTACGTTCAAGTTGTGTAGCTGTGTGTACAGACAAACACACACAGAGGAAGGAGGAGGAGAGATCATCCTGAAATATGTCTTGCATAACCTGGTGTTATGTGAGCTGTAAAACTATGTACTTGCATGAGATGTGACTCCTTTATGAACACTTTCAAGGTATAGAGGATGTTAGGGGATTCTCTCAATTGTGGCTGTTAAGTCAGGGGTTTTCTAGGAAATGATAATGCTCAGATTTAAAAAGTGGCTAAGCAGTGAGAGGGACGGTCAGGTCAAGACATAATGTAAATATTTCCTGTCGTTTGATGTTAACCTGCTGCCAGTGTGATTTAAAACAAGTTTTATATTAAAGTTTATTAGAGACTTAAACAAAGAAGTAGAATTTAAGAGACTTAATTCACCAAATAACTATCCTGGACTAGCTCCCCAAATGTCATTGACCTGATTTGTCTTATTTTCATTGGTGTGAGGCTTGGAAATGCAGACCACCGTAAATCACAGTAATTATTTAGTTCTTTGAGGAGAAATTCCCAGAACCAAAAGGTCTGGTAACTTTAGGTTTAAAATGTACTTCATCAAAAGCCCCTGAAAACTATTAAAAAATGACGGCATGGGTGCCAAAAGAAAAACAGAATTTGAAGCACTCGCACTACTCTTTTTTTCTAAGTGCTGTGAAAACTAAGTATAAAAAACTATCACAACTTACACCAATAGTAGATGAGCTGTATCGGTTACTGAACATCTCAGGTGCGTGTAAATTACACACCCGCTTTTGTCACTTGCACAGTTCTTTGTTTTGAGCTCTGCTTAACCTCTGTATGAAGATTGTCACATCTCACACTAGCAACAGGAAAGCTGTATCCGTTATTCAAACAGCCAGGTGTGCATAAATTAAGCGCCCACTTTGGGAACCCACGTGATCCATTTCTGAGGGAAACAAACCCCCCAAAACCATTACAAGAGCCCAAATCACTCTCTGGTATGGAAAAAAGTGCACATAAATTGAGCCATCAATCATGGAGGTACATAGTTTTACTGCTATCTGTATTTGAGATGCAAATTACGGACCTGTTCTCCAAATGAAAATGAGCTTGTCTTCAGGCCTTGCCATTGAAAGTAGCTGGATGTTTGGAAAGTAACCCTGAACAGAGACTTATCAGGTACCTTGCAGTATTGTGAACAAGGTACCTGCAATCAAAACAAACTTCAAAAGGTTCCTTGTGCCCAGATAAAGTTTCTGCTGTGCAAAAGCACCAACAGACTCTTCAAACCTTCAAAAGTCTTTTATTACTTATCACAAATTTAAAAGTATGGAAATATTGACAAAAACATAAACACACCACTGGAGCAGAAACACTTTGTTACTTTAATGTTTAACAAAAGGAATAGCCATGTAAAATATTAATAAAGTGATTTTGCAAGCGTATTTGAAACATTGGCTATAGATGTGGTCAAAAACATCCTTCTTTCTTTCAACTTATTTATTTTTCATGGAGACAAAAAGAGCAAAACAAGAGAAATC
>OY660879.1:13117500-13147500 GCA_962446985.1 Xyrichtys novacula | reverse complement strand
TGAATAAAAACCATCACTTACTTTCAGCAAAGATTCTATACATACCTAATCTTTGTTCAATAGGGTTATACTTTGTCTAACCCACTGTTTTCCCTTTAAACTCTGTTTCAGGCTTATAGTCAGGTGATAGCTATTATGAGTTATACTTCAAAGTCTTCAAACTATACTTCAAAATTTTGAGGCTTTTTAGAATTGAACAGCAAGTTCTATGAGATTTCAACCCTGTCATATTGTTGTGTGTTGAGAAATGAGCTCAAGAGACTAAAAATATTTGTGTCCAAGACTGTAAACATGTTTATTTTTGCTGTAAATCTGGACATTTGAACATGGGGCTCTATGGGGAAAACCTCAGTTTTGGGAACAGCCTCAGGTAGCCATCAAAGAACTGCAAGTTTTGGGACATCAGAATCTGCTTCATGTAAAAAAACGGACACCTACTTTAGAGCTGATCTGTTTCAGAAGACCTAACACAATTAAATGCATGGGGTGCTATGGGGACTAACTCACTTCAGAGACAGCCTCAAGTGGACTCTAGAGGAACTGCACTATTTGTAACAAATGTGTTGGCTAAAGTTGTCTCTGCCCATCTGTGCAAATAGAAGTCAGTGTGGTGAAAGTAAATCAATTCTGTCTCACTGCAGAAATAAGCAGCTGTATCTTTTATGAATAAATGTGACTGACGCTCAATCTGAACTCTCTGTGAAGGACAACAGATCGAAATGACTCACAGACCAGCTGCTCTTCATGATGCCTCACTGTTTGATTTCTACAGAGATTATTGATATGATACATAGTCAGTGGTTCAAAACAGTAAGATATTTCTGATGAAATACAGGAGGATTACTGGTACAGATACCTCGCTGTGAAAAAACTAGGGTCACACTCACATCTTATGGCAGTAACTTCTTCATTTACACTTTCGGGTGAGGCACACATTGTAATTGGGGGAAATACAGCCGGCTGAGACACAGAACACAGACTGATAATGCTTATGATAGAATATAGAAAGGCAAAGAAAACTCTAACCACAGAAAATGTAAAAAAAAAAAAAAACTAAAGCTAAAATATATAAAGGTGCATAATCTAACTTTTCCATTAAAAAACAAATCATTCATCCTCTTAATGTGAGATTGTTTTCTTTTATACCAGTTACATGGCAGTATAGTCTTTCGGGGGAAACTACTTGGAATTCTGATACCTAAGATTATAAACACTGCCAAGATAAGATATCCAGTTGTTAAAAAAAAAAAAAACAGTAAGTCACTTTGAGTAAGATAGTCCCTTAATGGTTAAAACTAAATTTAAAATCTCTGTACCGACTTTTAACTGATTTATTAAGATAGTTTAAAGCAGTGATTCTCAACTGGTGGGTCCCGACCCAAAAGTGAGTCATGGACACATTCTGGGTGGGTCGCGAACAGCTGGTCCAAAAAGTAAATATTTAATGCGCATCTGATGTTTGACATGTCTTTTATTTTGGAAAAAGGCACGTGTTGTGTCGTGGTCCTCCTCGGTTTCTTATTGATATGGCCTGAAAGCAGTAAAAATACATGTTATTTTTTTTGTTTGTTTTTTGTTTTGTCTTTATTTTGAGGTCCTCCTCATGTTCCTCTGAATATGCTTTGAAATGCAGAGATGCAAAGAAGTCAAATTTTTAATTTTGCTGGTCTCCATTGTGTACATTTTGATATTTTCTGTATATGCAACTTTAGTAATTGTTGTCCTCAGTTCATGTTCTCTGAAATGCAATTTACTCAAAAGTTGTTGTAGTTATGTCAAAATTTTGAGTCTTTAAAGGCTTTTTATAAGAAATAAATTTGCTTGGTTTGAATTTGATAAAAGTGGATCGCGACTCAAGGACCATGGGAAAATATGGGTCCCAGAGTGAGACCAGTCGAGGACCGCAGGTTTAAAGGGCAGAGGATGAAAGAGTGGTCGACATGCTCACCTTGATATCAGTCTATACTGCCCTCTGGTGGCTACAGCACTGTAGTGTTTCAAATTACACATCATGCTGGTAAAAATCCTGATACAGCGAGCCATTATAACAAAGTCCAAAATCATAAATGAGAAACACATGTGCATAGCACTTTGTGCAATTCCTAAACAATTTAGCCCTGCTTTCTTTTACCAGGATGCAAAGAGAGGTCAGGTTTTATGACAGTGGCACCAGTTTTACGGCAGGAACCAGCGCCCGCTTTACGACAGCTGCACACTTCCTTTCACACCGGCGCTCTGTCGGGATTTTCACCGTGAAAGGAGCGGTGGGTGAAAAAGACCCATAAAGTGACACACCATCCACGGTAAGACGAGATTGAACCCTGTACAGACTTGGTGAAAGATAGTGTTTAGAGCTAATTCGCAGTGAGTCCTGAGGAGGTTTGTTCGGACACGTAACAGTTAGCTTAGCAGCGTTAGCGCGGCCACCTGGTAGAAGGACTAGCATTAGCTTTAGCATCTGTGAAGAGCGTCAGAGCTGAGTCACAGTAACACGAGTTTACTGATGAAAACTGAAGCACCAGTCTTAGAAATCAAGGGAAATGATCACCAGCATCTCCTAATAAAATGCTGAAGTCTTATTCCATCCCGGTAGCATGTTATAGAGATGATAAATGTCGCTAAGGTTGAAAGATCATCCTATTATTGATCAACAGATCAATTTAAGATCTTTAGGTGTTGTCAGGTACACAGTCCGGAAGTTGATTTCTACTTCTTGTATGGTAGGGGGTCAGTGATGACTAGCCCACTGCGCAAGCTGATCAGTGCATATTAAGGTGCATTGCTGGAGATATCAGTGCTGCTGTTTGGCTGAGACCCTGAATGTCAGTTTATGATCATATGGTTCAGGTCAATCTGGATTCTAGCCTTTCTTTCTGTCATTGATATATCTCATATCTTTCATCTCTCATTTCAGGTCATGGCAAAGTTCCACGCTCCTGTGATCCAGGACAACCCGTCCGGCTGGGGTCCATGTGCGGTCCCAGAGAAGTTCAAAGACATGCCGTACCAGCCCTTCAGCAAAGGAGACCGTCTGGGAAAGGTTTGATCAATCACATTTCACGTGTACATAGATCTAAGCTGGATTTCTTCTGTTCATTTATCATACTTTATTAAATTTTAATTCTGAGTTTTCTCTTTGACAGGTTGCTGACTGGACCGGTGCCACTTATCAAGACAAGCGATACACAAGTGAGTGAGACAGATGTCCACCCAGAGACACCTTCACCTTTAACCTTCCTCCTGTGTTAGCTTTTACTACACACCCACCATGTTAAGGGTCGGTTTTGACCCGTGTCTTAAATCAGTTGCAAATCACACCAAAAACAATTCTCTATCATCCAATTTGGTTCTCATTGGGTTCAATTTTGCTTACAGTAGTTTTTGTTGTGGGTCTCTGGGCTTTTCTTTGTCAGTATACCCCTCATACAGACATCTATACTGAACTGATCTCATATGTCTGGACATGTCTGATGTTGTTTTTGTGCAGGGAAAAACAGGCAAAAAGGGAATTTCCTAAATCTCATATGATTGGAAGAGGAGCTGACTGTCACTGTGGTGCCTAGCAGTGCACTTATAATTTCAGTTTTTGCTCTAATTATTAGATATTGATCTAATGGGGTCAACAGCAACTCTAACACGTCAAGTGCCATAATTTTAATAAGAGAATTTTATAAATTAGTCAATTCAATTTTTTTTTATTTTGTTGAAATAGAGGTTCCTGACAAAGTCAAAAAGTCTAATGTAAGTGGCTCTTTTTGACATTTAGAATAAAAAAATGGGTCGGTGCAGACCCTAACACAGGAGGAGGATTAATAAAATTGTTTTTTTTTTAATGTATTTCAAGTGTCGCTCACAGGCACAGATATTTTCTATTTCTGTCAAAGTAAAATTGGGGAAAGAAGTAAGATTGTGGCTGTCTAAATTTAAACATAGAAACACTTTCACTGTGAGATTGAAATAAAGGCAAATAGACTTCTCTTAATTTCCCTGAAAAACCATCTAATGTGTGGATGAAACATCCTATTATAATCTTAACATATGAGATAACAGTCTCTGTAAAAGATGCAAACACAAAGCCAAAATAAATACTGTTAAGTGTATTGATCCACTTCTGCAGACCTAAACATTTGTGCTTCCATAATTCTGAGATTAAAACACTTGAAATCATTTTAAATCTCTTTCTTTGATGTTTGAGAAAAGCAAATTGAAGTGTGAAGCTGATTTTCTGTATTTTGCCATCAGATAAGTATTCATCTCAGTTTGGGGGAGGGAGTCAGTACGCGTACTTCCACGAGGAGGATGAGACGAGCTTCCAGCTGGTGGACACGGCCAAGACGCAGAAGACGGCTTATCAGAGGAACCGCATGAGGTTTGCGCAGGTAATTAAAAAGTAGAAAACAGATTGACTCCTTAAGATGCAGCTGATGTGGTTTGGTCTGAACTTGCTCTCTTAACATGATGCTGTGTGTTTGAACAGAGGAATCTGAGACGGGACAAAGACCGCAGAAACCTGACTCAGTTCAACATGCAGACACTTCCCAAGAGCGCCAAGCAGAAGGAGAGGTGAGGTTTATACTTTTAACAGATCATACTGCGCTTTCCATGTCTTGTTTTTAGATGAGAAAAGTAGCAGCATGGGATCAGATTTGCAGATTTCATATCAAGGCAGACTTGTCGGGAAAACTTCAGCTGAACTCCAGCTGCTTTTGTCTCCTCAGGGATCGAATGCGGCTGCAGAAGAAGTTCCAGAAGCAGTTTGGAGTACGCCAGAAGTGGGACCAGAAATCTCAGGTACTAATCCTGTACATTAATTGATAAAGTGATAAATGACTGGATATTGTAGACAAAAAATTTCATAAAGAGAAGCATTTTCATAAAAAAAAAAACTAGTTTTCATTTGAAAGAATAAAAATTGATTGTAAACAACAGCAACATTTGGAAATGTTTCTTCGTAATCCTGAGCTTGATTTGTGATTATCAAGGCTCAGCTGAAGCCAAGGGACTCATCAGTGGAGGTTAGGAGCGACTGGGAGGTGAAGGAGGAGATGGACTTCCCCCGCCTGATGAAGATGAGATACATGGAGGTGGCTGACCCTGTCGACATGTGAGTCAAGTTGGGTCAATAAATCTGTCCCAGAGAAAAAAAGATGACAGTCATGTTGAGTCCGTCTTTCCTCCTGCAGAGAGTGCTGCGGCGCCCTGGAGTATTACGATAAGGCCTTTGACCGCATCACCACCCGCAATGAGAAGCAGCTCAAGAGCATCAAGAGGATCTTCCACACTGTCACCACCACCGACGACCCCGTTATCCGCAAGGTCTCACACACTAACAGATGTTTCTCATATACAATGAAGTGCTCCCCGAAAACAGAGACAGCTGTTCCTTACAGAGGTGTGCCTTTAAAACAGAAGCTGTTCATCTGTGTCTCTACAGCTGGCCAAGACTCAAGGCAACGTGTTTGCCACTGACGCCATCCTGGCCACTCTGATGTGCTGCACACGCTCAGTCAACTCTTGGGACATCATCGTGCAGAGAGTCGGAAACAAGTTGTTCTTCGACAAGAGAGACAACTCTGACTTTGGTGAGACTACAAGAATATTTTACCGACAGAGACCTGTCAATACAGACTATTATACAGCAGGGTTAGTCTCCTGACGCTAAGACTAGATTGATCAGGAGTCCTTCTCTGAAGTGTTGACACATATTTAAGGCTAAAGTTTTCTTTCCATCCTGTCAACATCTGTTACTGTTCTGTCTTACTTTATCAATGAAGAATAGAAGTTTGTTGAACTTCTGTCACTTGTGTAACCTCAGATCTTCTCACTGTGAGCGAAACGGCTAACGAGCCACCCCAGGATGAGGGCAACTCCTTCAACTCTCCCCGCAACTTGGCGATGGAGGCAACCTACATCAACCACAACTTCAGCCAGCAGTGTTTACGCATGGTAAGAGTGCACCCCTCCATGCAACCAGTCTGATCCAGCTGAGCCAGCTCCCCTCATTTCTTGTCTTTCTTCAAAGCTAAGCTAACCAGCTTTGTGATGTAGCAAGTGGTTTCAGCTTCCTTTTAAATATCTCTGCTATAAAACTTCACGACTCTGAGTGAATTCCCGACACATCCTGTATATATTTATTCAAGAGCGTATTTGTCACATTGTGTTTCCAGGGCGGAGATCGCCACAAGTTCCCAAACCCAAACCCGTTTGTGGAGGAGGATATGGACAAGAGTGAGGTGGCGTCTGTGGCCTACAGGTCAGACATTTAACACAGCTGCAGAGTTTAAAGACACCTCAGATACAAAATATCCAGGAACTCTAATAAATCCTGCTCCTCCTGAAGTGTGAGCATGAACTGTTAGGAACCTGAAACCCTCTGAAGCTGCAGTAACATCAGTTATCTCTGCTGATAAGTCATAATCACACAATGTAATAACAGCTTCCTCTCAGTTTGACGGATGTTTTTAATCTTCAGGTATCGTCACTGGAAGCTTGGGGAGGACATCGATCTGATCGTCCGCTGTGAGCATGATGGCGTGATGACCGGCGCCAATGGAGAGGTTTCCTTCGTCAACGTGAAGACGCTGAACGAGTGGGACTCCAGGGTGAGAAGAGAGGAGAGGGGAAATGGCTTTTAACACCGCTTATATGAGGAGATTATAATTTGCACAAGAGATATTACCAAGGCCTCTAACACAATAATATGTTTTCAATTTGTTTTTGTTCACGTAGTCTAGATTAGAAAAACCTGATTATCTGTGATTAGATTAGAATAACTCCTTGGTTCCTGTGGGGGAAATTTGTCATGAGTAAGGGTGCTAAACGGACCAACGATTGGTGTTACATAAAGTCAATTGTATTATTTCGATACTTTTTGAAAATAGAGAGTCCAAAATTCAATTCCAAGGGCAAAGTAACAACAATTTTCAAACACACATTAATAAAAGTCTTTGAAGAAGAAAAGATGGTCAGTAGATTTAAATATATCATCCAAGAATGTCCACTGAGAGTTTTTTTTTTTAATTTACTATCAAGCTGAACTTGACTTCTTGTTGGTTTATCAGACACCTACACCTACTTAAACTGGTCAAGGTCTTAAATGAGTTCTCACCTGCAGCTGTTTCTGGTCCGTACCCTATGCTAATTCTTAGCTCAGCTCTTGATACACTTAACCCAAATGTCTAAATCAGCTGGAGGAGTTAGTAATGAGGCGCTGGGCTGGTTCACCTCCTATCTGTCAAATTTCTGCGGTTTATTTTTATTTCCCTCATATTCACTGTTTACATCTTTCCCTGGGAACAAACCCTACATAACTGCTGAGCCTGGGTTCTGTGCTCCGTCTTAGTCTTGCACTGTATTATAACGGGTTGTCTTTGTGTTTCTGATCAGTATTGTAACGGGGTGGACTGGCGTCAGAAGCTGGACTCTCAGAGAGGAGCCGTCCTGGCCACTGAGCTGAAAAATAACAGCTACAAGCTGGCCCGCTGGACTTGTTGCGCCATGCTAGCTGGATCGGAGTACCTGAAACTGGGGTAAGGAATACCCACGACACACAGACAAACCAACGGCCTAAACATGAGGTCAAACTGCTAGGTGGGGCCTACATTCAAAGGAAATTATCCTAAAATTTCACAGTTTGTCAAAGCCAGAGCTCAGACTTCTCGGATGATTTGTGAGTACAACAAACACCACATCAAGACTTTTTTTGTACTCATGATCACTCTTTGTTCTTCAGGTATGTGTCTCGGTATCACGTGAAGGACTCGGCTCGTCACGTCATCCTTGGCACCCAGCAGTTCAAACCCAACGAGTTCGCCAGCCAGATCAACCTGAGCATGGAGAACGCTTGGGGAATCCTCCGCTGCGTCATCGACATCTGTCGCAAGCTGGACGAGGGGAAGTACCTGATCCTGAAGGACCCCAACAAGGTGAGCTGAGCGTGGTCCTGTTCACGCTCTGAGGGGGAGGAGTCAGAAAAAACTCTTCAAGAAGAACTTGACACTGAAGGATTCATGTCTTTTAAATTTTATTCATTCATTATCTTAACAGCAAGTGATCCGGGTGTACAGCCTGCCTGATGGAACCTTCAGCTCCGATGAAGAAGAGGAGGAAGAAGAAGATGAAGAGGATGAGGAGGATGAAGGTGAGGTTAAATTGTTTCAGCTACTTTTAAAGCACAAGCACTTGGTTTAATAAAAAGGGAAATGTATAGTGTGAGGTTCAGCCTCTGGAACTCTGATAGCCCTTTCAGACATAAACAAGGTTCCTGAAATAAAAACGTCCTTAAATTCTTGTTGTTTTGGCTAGTTATGTACAGCACTTTGTACAGCTGTGGTTGTTTTAAAGTGCTTAACAAATAAAGTTGAGTTGAGTTGAGTTGAGTTAAATTCCCCTGTGAGTGAGCTCTATGTGTGGTCACAGCCGAGTTCTTCACTCGGAATATATCCCGCTGGCACCCTGGTAGCGGATTTACAGACACGTCTTTAGGGATTGAGAGGGAAGCAGAAATAAATAGAATAAGATTGAAAGTAAATTAAAACATATGAACTCGTTAAATAAAAGCATCAATGGTTTAATCTTGAATTGGATTTTAAAACATTATGTGATGACTACCAGAACATTTATGTGACATCACGATCAGCCTCCTAAAGGCAGGTTGTGAAGAGTAGATGAGAGGGTTATGGGTAGAGAATTTTCTGAAGCCTTAAGCAGCTCTGAGTCAGTCTGTTTATGAAACAATAAGTCACACATTACTCTGCCCGTGTGTAAGTGTCCTCACTGAAAGTTCACACTGAGCTGTAAGTTGTGAGTTAAAAATCAGGGTTTTCCAACTGAAAAGGTGACCCATAAATAATCGATATACACAGATGAATATTTTGGAAGAAGGGATTCATCAGTTTGTCATTCAATAATTTAAGCAGTAAACACTTCAGTCTGTATGTCACTAGAAATCGTGTTTCTGTGTTGATCTTGTTTCTTTGTTTTCCTTCCAGATGAAGAGAATTAAAGTCTGAAACTCCAGAGACCAAACCAGCCTTCGCCATCCTTCAAGAAAAATCAGTTTACTTCATTTGAAATTTAATAAAGAGCACCGATTGGCTGAAAGACTTAATGTTTTTGTCATTTTCTTCAAACTAACACAGTGCAAAGACATTCTGATGATAAATCAAGATAATGCAGGACAATCATCCGACTGCTACAATGTGACTGACATCTGTGATTTAATGGCTACAGCCAGCAGGGGCAGCTGGGGTCAAGGGTCTTACCGAAGGACACTTTAGCACATGGACAGCTCTGGACAATCATCACTGAAAAAATATTTACGAATTTGGTCTTAGCAGCAAACTTTAAACGCCTCCAGGCAGTTTGTCGCCTTTTTTATTCCCACATGAACTTAAGAGGCAGATCCCCCAGTTTCTCCCTAAGCAGCTGATCCACTCTCTCACTCTGAGCCGCTGTAAAGGTGTTCTTCCAGTCTACGATCTTACCTGGATTAAAAGAAATCATGAAAAAGAGACCAACAGTTTTATATCTTTATACTCAGGTGTTAAAGTCTGTTACCTTTGCGCATGAAGGCTCCTCCCTTGACCATGTCGTCTGGCAGAAACTCATAGTTTGCCCTTGAGTTGTTCTTCATGTTGCCAAACTTAGATTTTTCAACTAACTGTTCAATTTCTGCCTTACTCAGGTTTTTACCCAGGAAAGTGCATATATATCTCACTGCTGCTTTCAGGTCCTACAAGAGAAATGAGCCCATCAGGGAGTGATTCATAAAAGGAACAGTGTACAGTTAGAAGGTGATAATGTTAACTAGAATCCAGACAGGGTGAGATCCTAATCATCATGATGATCAGCTCACAGTACATAATAATCCTGTATCAGTCATCAAAAGCAGTAAATGAGTTAGGGAAAAAATATTAATAAAAAATTTAGGGCGTCGTTTTAAATTACATTTAGATTTCACAGCAAGTACTGTTTCCATGGTAATGAGTTCTTATCAGCCCTCCTATGAGACAAATACACTTTAAATTGAAGATGTACAGCCATGGCCAATCATTAACCTGCATAGTATTACATCTATTGAAGTAAACATTTCTACTGAAGGTAATATTTGATGAACTAAGCTAAACTTCTGCAGGAAGGTGTATGCCGACCTTTCTGTCGACACAAAGCTCCTCTTCCTCAGAACTGAGTCGTTCATACATCTTTCATTGTGGCAAAAGCCACAACTAACCATAGATGCTGTTATATCTCCTACTAATGGTTTGGGACACCGCAGAGATTTCACAACTCTGAGATATGCTCATCAGCTCTGCCGACATTGCCTGGACTGCAAAACAAGAGTCAACTCTACAATATCCACGTTGTTAAGCCTAATAATTTAAGTTAGTCTAAATGGTGTTCCTGTACCTCAAGTGCTGTACATGAAATAATGACAGATCAGGTAGTTCATTTCACGGTGGATATGATTCACCATGTGGGATTTCATGGCAATATTTGAGGTATTTGAAAAGAAAACCTTGTAGCACCTGGTATTCCCAGGCAAACTCTCCAAGTTCTTATCCAAACCTTAACTTGACCAATGGTTGAGCGACGTTGAGCAGTCAGCGACCAATGGTTGAGCGACGTTGAGCAGGTCGAGCAGTCTCAGCGTCCAATCGTTGAGCAGCAGCCGTGCTAGCTGATCTACTGTCAGTGATTGATAGCCCGCTCTGACTGAACACGAACGGACAAGTTAACCTCTCGGATCTCCATCTCTTTTGGCTTTTTACGACTCCAGGTAAATTTATCAAGGGAACATGTGTGGGAAGTATTTTATGAAGCACTTTTCCGGCCATGGTACTGCTACGAAGTTAACGTTGCTCTTTCGTGAACAGCGCCCTATGGCGCCCACCACACACACACACCAATGGAGACAGCGGGTGAGTGTGCGCGAGCTACTGGAGTAAGCTAGTGGCACCGCCACGGCAAAATAACAGGGAAACACTACTCAGAAATACAGAAAAAATTACATTGAAAAACAGACCAACCGCTTTCGTAGGTTTCTTTCTGGCTGCATATATATTTTCCAACCGCGTCACAATAACACAAGTGTCTGTGTGTGCAGTGTCATGTACAGGGGTTGAAACTTTCAGTGTTATGTAAATTAAATTGCACATAGTTTATTGTTTCTTCACAGTGTTATGTGATACTGGTCAATCTAAAGGGGTGTTCAGACCAAACGCGACCAGGTCGCGTCGCGTTGATCCTTCAGGTCGCGTCGCGTCGTGCCCAGAGGCCTGTACTACGAAGCTGGATTTGGTCTTAGCGAGATAACTTCTGGGTTTTCTGTACTACGAAGGTGGATCTCTTTTTATCCGGGTCCGTTGCCCCGGTAACTTACGCGGAACGCCAAACCTGCTCCGGAGCAGGTTATGTTTCAGGATAAGATCTCAGCAGGTATAAAAAACCGCCCGATGACCAATCGGATCTCTTGGAAAATGGCTTGCCCACTTTTGCCGGATTCCGGGGACATCGTTGCACGGATAGTGAGAGGAGCGCTTCGCCGAGAGCGTTATATTCATGATCGTTCAAATCCGTTTGATTTACCTGATTACGTTCTCTATGAACGTTACAGGTTTTCCTCGGACGGCCTCAATATTCAGGTAGCATGAAGTCTAAGCAATGCACTAATATTTGCCAAGCTCCAGGTTCAAATTTGTTGGTCATCATTCAGAATTTAATTAGAAAACTCTTAACCCCAAATGTGTCTGCAGATGACGTGACCATCAGATGATGGAGAAAAAAAAAGGCAGTGTGAGGAAATCACTGTTTACGCGTTGAAATATGTACAAATAAAATCTTCCAATAAACTTACAAACTACTTTAAAGGATGTTTTTAGATTTATTTTTATTTGCTCCCACGTACTCTTTTCCCCACTACTGTCGTATCTGAAATAATGAAGTCAGTGATGGTGGTGATCACACACGCTGCATGACAATATATTAGGGGGCCATAAATTTATGAACGCACCAATGTAATTTACACAACTGGTGATTTTTTTTGCCGGCAGTCCCTCCGGCTTTTAGCGGCTGTGTCTGTCTCACTGTTTAAATAAAGCTCTGTTCTTCAGCTGTGAAAAATGACGTGCAGCCTTCTCCATTGTGGAGATTGGTCCGGTGGCACTGACCCGACCCCCTTTACGTGTGCGCGCACAGATCTGAACTGGATTCAGTTATCGAGTTGATATCCTGCTTCGTAGTACAGCTGATCGGGATCGCGGAGATCCGGTGAAGTTGAGCGAGTTGTCGCAGAGTTATCCTGGATTTGTTAATCCAGCTTCGTAGTACAGGCCTCTGGTGTGTTCACAGCAGGTCCAAAGCTGCAGTCGCAGGTCGCGGCTGGTCGCCGGTGACGTCATTCATGAGAACGTCACTAGCTCAGTTTTCAGTTCATCGTCCTCTGTGCTGCCGCATATCTGTACATCCGCAGCGTTTATGGGTGCATGAAATCATCCAGAGGAGGATGGAGCTGGGTGAATTTCACCGCTTGCTCCAGGAACTCCGCCTGGACGACGGCCGCTTCCAGCGGTATTTCCGTGTGTCGACGGCGCAGTTCGAGGACCTCCTCGCTCGGGTGGGAAGCAGCATCTCCCGCCAGGACATGAACTACAGGCGCTCCATCTCAGCTTCGGAGCACCTGTCTATCTGTCTGTCCCTCATATAAACGTCCCTAAGCCCCTTCCAGCGCTTGCGGCACACATCCACTGCAAAGACACACACACATACGTTGAAACATGTAGCCTAGCAAGCAGGGGCAGTTAGCTATGTTTTCATAAAACAGTTTGCTCACTGAAATAAATAAACAAACAAGCTTACCAGAAAGCCCGACATCACGGGCCACCTTCACCCATGCTTCTTCCTTGGAGGTGCAGTCCCGGTAGAGCCCGCACCCCACGTCGTATAGCACTGGGTGGTAGCTAACGGCTGTGATTAGCTGCTCCTGCATTGTATAAATCTTCTTCTCCTCCTTGCTTCGCCGGTTTGTTGACGTCAGCAGAGCCCTGATTGGCTGTCGCGGCACGGAGTTACCGTTGGTCGCTCCCAAAGTTCAAATATTCTAACTTTGGGGGCGACGCGACTTGGCGTCCTGCGAGCTCGGCGATACGACCTCTAGGCTAGGATATCGGTCTTTGGGGAGCCTGGTCTTTTGCTTGGACAAATGCAAGTGCACTTGGAGATTAGGCTGAACATAAAATGAAAGAAAAAGTCAAAAAGCACAAAGAGCGGGAGGACTGAGATCTTGTCCTAAAGTGGAGCAAAGGAGTGGAGCATGAGAGACTGCAGAGATAGGCTGTAAAACTAAGCTTGACTGCGTATCCGGGTGTTTTCTTGAGCGCCGCATTGTTCACTGAAAGTGAAATGCTGATTCTAATTGAGAGAAGCACACAGGAGCATGTTCAAATAGCTCATTTGGAGCCTGTGTCATTGCTTACGGCCATACCACCCTGAACACGCCCGATCTCGTCCGATCTCGGAAGCTAAGCAGGGTCGGGCCTGGTTAGTACTTGGATTGGAGACCGCCTGGGAATACCAGGTGCTGTAAGCTTTTCTCTTCTTTTCTTGCATCTTTTTGCCGTGTTCTCTCTCCAAGAGGCTAGGATATCGGTCTTTGGGGAGCCTGGTCTTTTGCTTGGACAAATGCAAGTACACTTGTGGAGATTAGGCTGAACATAAAATGAAAGAAAAAGTCAAAAAGCACAAAGAGCGGGAGGACTGAGATCTTGTCCTAAAGTGGAGCAAAGGAGTGGAGCATGATGGACTGCAGAGATAGGCTGTAAAACTAAGCTTGACTGCGTATCCGGGTGTTTTCTTGAGCGCCGCATTGTTCACTGAAAGTGAAATGCTGATTCTATTTGAGAGAAGCACACAGGAGCATGTTCAAATAGCTCATTTGGAGCCTGTGTCATCGCTTACGGCCATACCACCCTGAACACGCCCGATCTCGTCCGATCTCGGAAGCTAAGCAGGGTCGGGCCTGGTTAGTACTTGGATGGGAGACCGCCTGGGAATACCAGGTGCTGTAAGCTTTTCTCTTCTTTTCTTGCATCTTTTTGCCGTGTTCTCTCTCCAAGAGGCTAGGATATCGGTCTTTGGGGAGCCTGGTCTTTTGCTTGGACAAATGCAAGTACACTTGTGGAGATTAGGCTGAACATAAAATGAAAGAAAAAGTCAAAAAGCACAAAGAGCGGGAGGACTGAGATCTTGTCCTAAAGTGGAGCAAAGGAGTGGAGCATGATGGACTGCAGAGATAGGCTGTAAAACTAAGCTTGACTGCGTATCCGGGTGTTTTCTTGAGCGCCGCATTGTTCACTGAAAGTGAAATGCTGATTCTAATTGAGAGAAGCTCACAGAAGCATGTTCAAATAGCTCATTTGGAGCCTGTGTCATCGCTTACGGCCATACCACCCTGAACACGCCCGATCTCGTCCGATCTCGGAAGCTAAGCAGGGTCGGGCCTGGTTAGTACTTGGATGGGAGACCGCCTGGGAATACCAGGTGCTGTAAGCTTTTCTCTTCTTTTCTTGCATCTTTTTGCCGTGTTCTCTCTCCAAGAGGCTAGGATATCGGTCTTTGGGGAGCCTGGTCTTTTGCTTGGACAAATGCAAGTACACTTGTGGAGATTAGGCTGAACATAAAATGAAAGAAAAAGTCAAAAAGCACAAAGAGCGGGAGGACTGAGATCTTGTCCTAAAGTGGAGCAAAGGAGTGGAGCATGATGGACTGCAGAGATAGGCTGTAAAACTAAGCTTGACTGCGTATCCGGGTGTTTTCTTGAGCGCCGCATTGTTCACTGAAAGTGAAATGCTGATTCTAATTGAGAGAAGCTCACAGAAGCATGTTCAAATAGCTCATTTGGAGCCTGTGTCATCGCTTACGGCCATACCACCCTGAACACGCCCGATCTCGTCCGATCTCGGAAGCTAAGCAGGGTCGGGCCTGGTTAGTACTTGGATGGGAGACCGCCTGGGAATACCAGGTGCTGTAAGCTTTTCTCTTCTTTTCTTGCATCTTTTTGCCATGTTCTCTCTCCAAGAGGCTAGGATATCGGTCTTTGGGGAGCCTGGTCTTTTGCTTGGACAAATGCAAGTGCACTTGGAGATTAGGCTGAACATAAAATGAAAGAAAAAGTCAAAAAGCACAAAGAGCGGGAGGACTGAGATCTTGTCCTAAAGTGGAGCAAAGGAGTGGAGCATGATGGACTGCAGAGATAGGCTGTAAAACTAAGCTTGACTGCGTATCCGGGTGTTTTCTTGAGCGCCGCATTGTTCACTGAAAGTGAAATGCTGATTCTAATTGAGAGAAGCACACAGGAGCATGTTCAAATAGCTCATTTGGAGCCAGTGTCATCGCTTACGGCCATACCACCCTGAACACGCCCGATCTCGTCCGATCTTGGAAGCTAAGCAGGGTCGGGCCTGGTTAGTACTTGGATGGGAGACCGCCTGGGAATACCAGGTGCTGTAAGCTTTTCTCTTCTTTTCTTGCATCTTTTTGCCGTGTTCTCTCTCCAAGAGGCTAGGATATCGGTCTTTGGGGAGCCTGGTCTTTTGCTTGGACAAATGCAAGTACACTTGGAGATTAGGCTGAACATAAAATGAAAGAAAAAGTCAAAAAGCACAAAGAGCGGGAGGACTGAGATCTTGTCCTAAAGTGGAGCAAAGGAGTGGAGCATGATGGACTGCAGAGATAGGCTGTAAAACTAAGCTTGACTGCGTATCCGGGTGTTTTCTTGAGCGCCGCATTGTTCACTGAAAGTGAAATGCTGATTCTAATTGAGAGAAGCACACAGGAGCATGTTCAAATAGCTCATTTGGAGCCAGTGTCATCGCTTACGGCCATACCACCCTGAACACGCCCGATCTCGTCCGATCTTGGAAGCTAAGCAGGGTCGGGCCTGGTTAGTACTTGGATGGGAGACCGCCTGGGAATACCAGGTGCTGTAAGCTTTTCTCTTCTTTTCTTGCATCTTTTTGCCGTGTTCTCTCTCCAAGAGGCTAGGATATCGGTCTTTGGGGAGCCTGGTCTTTTGCTTGGACAAATGCAAGTACACTTGGAGATTAGGCTGAACATAAAATGAAAGAAAAAGTCAAAAAGCACAAAGAGCGGGAGGACTGAGATCTTGTCCTAAAGTGGAGCAAAGGAGTGGAGCATGAGAGACTGCAGAGATAGGCTGTAAAACTAAGCTTGACTGCGTATCCGGGTGTTTTCTTGAGCGCCGCATTGTTCACTGAAAGTGAAATGCTGATTCTAATTGAGAGAAGCACACAGGAGCATGTTCAAATAGCTCATTTGGAGCCTGTGTCGTCGCTTACGGCCATACCACCCTGAACACGCCCATTTTTTTGGTGCATGCACACGGTAGTTTTGAGTCAGAGAGATTGTGAGGAAAGAAGTGAAAAAAGTTTTTTTTAGGTAAGTTAGATATTTGATCGTAGATAGTGGTAGGTATTTTGTATCTTTTTTTGTTTTGTACCCCTGGCAGGGGTTTTCTACTGCCTGGGGGTGAGGAGTTTTTGATCCTCTTTTTGTTGGGTGACGTGGCGTTCAGTGTGCTGCGGCACACAAACGCTGACTCACAAGATGGACAACATGGTAAAAGACACGGAAAACGGCAGAGAAATTCCCACGGTTTCGACTACGGACAGTTTAAGAGATGGAAAAAGGAATATGGAGAAAGAAAAGAAGAATGACGATCTACAATTGAATTATAGAAAGGAGTTGACAGTGATGCTGGAGCTGGAGGGACAAGAGAAAGTGACGGTGACGGAACTTCTGAGGGCGGTGAGGCTGGCGTGTGGAGCGGTGGTGGCATGCAGATATGTCGGGGAGAGGAAATACGAAGTCACGATGAACCATGGGAAAGGAAAAGAGAGACTGATGGAGGGTCTAAAGATTGGAGCTGTGAATGTGTGGGCGAGGGAGCTTTCAAATGACGAGCTGGTGGTCTCTTTTTTGAACCTGCCTGCTTACATCCCGGACTCGGACATTCAGAACAAACTACAAATGTGGGGAGTTTCAGCTGTATCCCCGATAAAAAGGAGAATGTGGCCCGGCACAAACATCGCCGACGGTACAAGATACTGTAAGGTAAAATTCACAAAAGACATCCAGTCACTGCCTTACTCGGCAAAATTTAATACTGCAACAGGTGCTGAATTTTTTAGGGTCATACATGACAGACAGGTGAAAGTATGCAGATTATGCATACAACCGGGCCATATTTTCAGAGAATGCCCAGAGTTTATATGTCATAAATGTGGGGAGCAGGGCCATTACGCACGGGAGTGTGCAAACGCACCAGTCAAGTGCACAATTTGTTTTAATGAAATGGGGAGATGCATTTGCAGAAATTCTGAGAGTGAGGGTGGGGAACAACAACAGTGCTCTCCCACTAACGATGATCACATGAGTGGCGTCGAAAGTGAGGGAAACGGGGCAGATGAGACGTGCGTAATTGTGGCTGAAAGCTCTGTGGACATGGAGGAGGAACTCCAGGCTCGTGGGTCCCAAAGTGAGGGTTTCGAGCCGAGTCCAAGCTCAAGAGCCGCACAGAAAAATGTGCGAGGGAGGGAGACGGACGGGGCTCTGAGAGCGCGTGCTACGCCGGAGACCCCCGAAGCCCCTTCAGCCCTTGCAGAGGGAATTGAGTTTCTGCCACCGCGAAAAAAAGCGGCAAAGACAGGCAGCAGAGCGCAGCCGGTGGGGCCGGGAAGGGAAAACCTCGGCCCGTGTGAAAAGCTGAAGCCCACATCATCTCTGACAGAATCGGAATCGGATTTAGATGGTAAAGTGGTGGAAATTAGGAAGAAAAAGAAGGACAGGAAAAAACATGGAGAAGGAAAATTGATTGACCTAGATTGAGTCCAAATTTCGACTTCTCAGATTAATAGGAATGATTTATAGACCACTCTTCTCCTTTCTTATAATGTTCACAGCTATCTCCCTAAACATTAATGGTCTCTGCTCCTCACATAAAATGGTCTCTTTTTTCAACTCAACTCAACAAGACATTATTTGTCTACAGGAAACCGGCTGGTCACCTCAAACCCTTCTTCAAATACAAAAACTTTACTGTGGGAAGATCTTTGTGGGGTTTGGGGTGGGGAAAGCAGGGGGGGTAGCTGTTATGATAAATAATAACTTACTAGAACATAGTAAAGAGATTTATAAAGACAAAAGAGGTAAAATTTTAATTATAGATATCTTGTATAGAAATAAAACATATAGAATTATAAACTTTCATGGTGAAAACAACGAAAGGGAGAGATTATTTCAACTCAAAGAAATAGTAAAATGGATAAATGATAATACAATAATAGTAGGGGATTTCAACATAGTGCTGAACAAAATAGACTTATCATCAAACAATAAATTCAGAAATGACACAAGCAGAACACAATTACTGAAAAATAATGCAAGAGCACAACCTGGTGGATTTATGGAGAATTAACAATACAAATAGCACCCACTTCTCCAGAAAACAGACAGTACTAGGAAAACTAAAACAATCAAGGATTGATCTTTTACTAGCTGCAAAAAACACTATTCAAGAAATTAACAATATACAGTATAAACCTAATGTATGGAGTGATCACGATATTTTACAATGGGAACAAGGCATAGATAATAAAACTAGAGGAGCTGGCACATGGTGTCTAAACTCCAGCATCCTAAATGACAAAGCTTTAATATATAAAATAAAAAATTTATTGGAAAACATCAAAGCTGAAACAGTTGAAAAAGAGAACATAACCGATTCATGGGATGACATAAAAAACAGAATAAAAAAAACCTGCATAAACTACAGCAAGAGGAAAAAATGGTTTGAAACCAGAGAAGAAATAAAATTAAAAAAATTTTTAGCAGATGAAACTATACTGCTAAACACTGACATACACAGATCATGTGAGCAATATGAAATTTACAAAGAACAATTAAGAAACATAGAAATAAAGAAGTGCAAAGGGGCAATCATTAGAAGCAAAGTGAAATATACAACAGAAGGTGAAAAATGCACTTCTTTTTTTCTCGGCTTGGAAAAAAAGAAACAGAACAAATCATACATCAATCAACTAACAGACAATAAAGGACAAACGCTGTTTGAAACTGATGAAATCTTAGACCATACATATCAATTTTACAAACAGCTTTTCTCCAAACAGAAGGACTTAAAAGAAAAAGAAATACCGGAATATATAAAATGTATAAATAAAAAACTTGAAAGACAAGATAAAGACTGGTGTGATTCAGAAATTACTGAAGAAGAAATAAAAAACGCCATACAGGCGCTAAACAAAAATAAAAGTCCAGGTTCAGATGGACTGACTGCAGAGTTCTATGTGAAGTTCCAAGAGGAGCTTACACCGCTCCTGAATAAACTTTACAGAGATATGTTGGATAACAAAAGAGTGCCTGCAACGCTAACCGAAGGAATAATCTCGCTAATTTTCAAAAAAGGTGACAATAAACTTATCAAAAATTACCGCCCCATCAGTCTACTGAATACTGATTACAAAATCCTAACAAAAATTCTAGCAAATAGACTAAAACAGGTTTCGGGTTCCATCATAAATAGTACACAATCTTACAGCATACCAGGAAGAGACATCAGTGATTCCATATTGACCATAAAAGAAACAATACATAACATGCAGAAAAGACAAAGGGTTTCTGCTCAGTATAGATCTTGAAAAAGCGTTTGACAGAGTTGATCACACTTTTCTTTTCAATATTCTACAGGCTTTTGGTTTCGGTTCAAAATTCATCAACTGGATAAAACTTCTTTACAATAATGCAAAAAGCTGTATTAAGGTCAATGGTTTCCTCACAGAATTTTTCACAATAAACAGATCAGTTAGACAAGGTTGCCCACTATCAGCACTACTCTATTCAATAGTAGCAGAACCCTTAGCTCTTCATATCCTACAGGACAAAGACATTAAAGGAATACCAACAGGTTACAACAGAACAACAAAAATAACCCAGTATGCAGACGACATAAACATCATGGTTTTAGACAGCCATAGTATCGATAAGGTTTTGAAACACATTCATGATTACGAGAAGGTAGCTGGAGCGAAAATGAACCTGGAAAAGAGCGAGATTATGTTTTGTGGATCAAATGTTGACAGCGTAAATAAATGGAACTTTGCAGAAGTAAACAAACCAAAAAGAATCCTGGGTGTTTATGTTGGGAAAAACGAAAATGAAGCAACAAGAACCAACTGGGAAATAGTGATTACCAAAACAAAAAATATTCTCAATCTCTGGAAAGCCAGAGGTTTAACACTAAAAGGAAGGGTAATTGTAACAAATGCACTAGTACTGTCCAAAATCAACCATATAATGGGGGTCTGTGAGTTGCCGCATTGGGCGCTAAATTCACTCAATAGTGTAATATCCTCCTTTTTGTGGAGAGGAAAGGGAAATCTGATCGCTCACAGAGTGCTAATTGCTAACAAAAGGGAGGGGGGTTTAGGGCAGATTGATATTGGAGCCAAAAAAGATGCGCTCAGGGCAAAATTAATTAGTAAATTTCTAGATCCAAACAGGCACTATCCCTGGGAGGACGCGCTGGCAAGCCAATTGTCCAACTTCGGGCTGAGGGACGTACGCAATCTGTGTATACTTCACCCGGAGAAGGTAGTTGGTGAGCTTAAGCCGTTCTACCGGGAGATTGTTGAGGCATGGGGCAAATTGCTGCCCCACCTCATGCCGATATGCAGGAATAAAGAGGATGTGTTTCGATTACCCTTCCTTAAAAACCCTTGTTTTTTGCATAAGGGGAAAACAATAACGAGTTCACACCTGATGGAGGCTGGTCTGTTGTGGATCAGAGATATAATGGAATGATGACTTTAGCGTCAAACTTGATTTTATTTTTGGTGTGCTAAAAAACAAAAATATTAATTTCAGAAAATGCAGCATAAGGTCAATTACGGAAAAAATAAAAAATACAGTAATTCTGTTTTGGGAAAGAATAATGCAGACAAAAGACATCTCGATGCAGAACGATGACTTGAATTTCCTCCTGTGCCAAAACAATAACCCGGTCCCAGTGCAAGAGATTAAAACAAAAGCATGGTACAAACTCCTCATAGCCGAAATCAAAAGAACTCCAACTACCGAAAAGATCTGGGCTCAAATCTTTCCGGGTTTTAACACCAAATCAATATGGACCAGTGGGGGAGGTCTCTTCACTCCCCCAACGCTACAACATCTAGATTTCAAAATTAAGCACAGGAGGATTTTCACAGGCATCGTTCTGCATCAAATCAACAAGGGAAAATACGAAAGAAAATGTAAAAAATGCAATGAACAGGATGAAGATTTGGAGCACCTCTTCTTGGATTGTAGTCTTGTAAGAGCCTTCTACTCCACAATACGGCGGACAATACAGAGCGCCTGCAATTTCCACTGTGGAAGTGACACGGAATGGACTTTGCTTTTTTTATTCGGACTAAAAAAGAATTCTGCACATCAGCATACTCACATCATCAACACCATCCTCAGCTACACAAGATTTTCAGTCTGGACTGTCAGGAACTATGCTTTATACGAAAACCGGACTCTGTCACTGCTTCCTTTTTTCAAAACCCTATTTCTGAACCATCTGAAAAACTGCTTCTTCGCCATCCCGGACACTTTCAATCAGCTTTTGAACACTGGACACACTCTTTTTACAGTACATCAAAACAATATCACACTTAATTTATGAAGCTCTTTTATTTTAATTTGCAGATTGTTTGGGTTCATATAATTTATGTTGTTTTTTTTTCCAAAGGTTTTTTCTATTCTGTTGTTTATTTTTTTTTTATTGTGGACTGTGACTGTGATTTGTAAAGATGGAATTTTGTGAATATATTTTTGATAATAAAAGATAAAAAAAAAAAAAAACACGCCCGATCTCGTCCGATCTCGGAAGCTAAGCAGGGTCGGGCCTGGTTAGTACTTGGATGGGAGACCGCCTGGGAATACCAGGTGCTGTAAGCTTTTCTCTTCTTTTCTTGCATCTTTTTGCCGTGTTCTCTCTCCAAGAGGCTAGGATATCGGTCTTTGGGGAGCCTGGTCTTTTGCTTGGACAAATGCAAGTGCACTTGGAGATTAGGCTGAACATAAAATGAAAGAAAAAGTCAAAAAGCACAAAGAGCGGGAGGACTGAGATCTTGTCCTAAAGTGGAGCAAAGGAGTGGAGCATGATGGACTGCAGAGATAGGCTGTAAAACTAAGCTTGACTGCGTATCCGGGTGTTTTCTTGAGCGCCGCATTGTTCACTGAAAGTGAAATGCTGATTCTAATTGAGAGAAGCACACAGGAGCATGTTCAAATAGCTCATTTGGAGCCTGTGTCATCGCTTACGGCCATACCACCCTGAACACGCCCGATCTCGTCCGATCTCGGAAGCTAAGCAGGGTCGGGCCTGGTTAGTACTTGGATGGGAGACCGCCTGGGAATACCAGGTGCTGTAAGCTTTTCTCTTCTTTTCTTGCATCTTTTTGCCGTGTTCTCTCTCCAAGAGGCTAGGATATCGGTCTTTGGGGAGCCTGGTCTTTTGCTTGGACAAATGCAAGTGCACTTGGAGATTAGGCTGAACATAAAATGAAAGAAAAAGTCAAAAAGCACAAAGAGCGGGAGGACTGAGATCTTGTCCTAAAGTGGAGCAAAGGAGTGGAGCATGATGGACTGCAGAGATAGGCTGTAAAACTAAGCTTGACTGCGTATCCGGGTGTTTTCTTGAGCGCCGCATTGTTCACTGAAAGTGAAATGCTGATTCTAATTGAGAGAAGCACACAGGAGCATGTTCAAATAGCTCATTTGGAGCCTGTGTCATCGCTTACGGCCATACCACCCTGAACACGCCCGATCTCGTCCGATCTCGGAAGCTAAGCAGGGTCGTGCCTGGTTAGTACTTGGATGGGAGACCGCCTGGGAATACCAGGTGCTGTAAGCTTTTCTCTTCTTTTCTTGCATCTTTTTGCCGTGTTCTCTCTCCAAGAGGCTAGGATATCGGTCTTTGGGGAGCCTGGTCTTTTGCTTGGACAAATGCAAGTGCACTTGGAGATTAGGCTGAACATAAAATGAAAGAAAAAGTCAAAAAGCACAAAGAGCGGGAGGACTGAGATCTTGTCCTAAAGTGGAGCAAAGGAGTGGAGCATGATGGACTGCAGAGATAGGCTGTAAAACTAAGCTTGACTGCGTATCCGGGTGTTTTCTTGAGCGCCGCATTGTTCACTGAAAGTGAAATGCTGATTCTAATTGAGAGAAGCACACAGGAGCATGTTCAAATAGCTCATTTGGAGCCTGTGTCATCGCTTACGGCCATACCACCCTGAACACGCCCGATCTCGTCCGATCTCGGAAGCTAAGCAGGGTCGGGCCTGGTTAGTACTTGGATGGGAGACCGCCTGGGAATACCAGGTGCTGTAAGCTTTTCTCTTCTTTTCTTGCATCTTTTTGCCGTGTTCTCTCTCCAAGAGGCTAGGATATCGGTCTTTGGGGAGCATGGTCTTTTGCTTGGACAAATGCAAGTGCACTTGGAGATTAGGCTGAACATAAAATGAAAGAAAAAGTCAAAAAGCACAAAGAGCGGGAGGACTGAGATCTTGTCCTAAAGTGGAGCAAAGGAGTGGAGCATGATGGACTGCAGAGATAGGCTGTAAAACTAAGCTTGACTGCGTATCCGGGTGTTTTCTTGAGCGCCGCATTGTTCACTGAAAGTGAAATGCTGATTCTAATTGAGAGAAGCACACAGGAGCATGTTCAAATAGCTCATTTGGAGCCTGTGTCATCGCTTACGGCCATACCACCCTGAACACGCCCGATCTCGTCCGATCTCGGAAGCTAAGCAGGGTCGGGCCTGGTTAGTACTTGGATGGGAGACCGCCTGGGAATACCAGGTGCTGTAAGCTTTTCTCTTCTTTTCTTGCATCTTTTTGCCGTGTTCTCTCTCCAAGAGGCTAGGATATCGGTCTTTGGGGAGCATGGTCTTTTGCTTGGACAAATGCAAGTGCACTTGGAGATTAGGCTGAACATAAAATGAAAGAAAAAGTCAAAAAGCACAAAGAGCGGGAGGACTGAGATCTTGTCCTAAAGTGGAGCAAAGGAGTGGAGCATGAGAGACTGCAGAGATAGGCTGTAAAACTAAGCTTGACTGCGTATCCGGGTGTTTTCTTGAGCGCCGCATTGTTCACTGAAAGTGAAATGCTGATTCTAATTGAGAGAAGCACACAGGAGCATGTTCAAATAGCTCATTTGGAGCCTGTGTCATCGCTTACGGCCATACCACCCTGAACACGCCCGATCTCGTCCGATCTCGGAAGCTAAGCAGGGTCGGGCCTGGTTAGTACTTGGATGGGAGACCGCCTGGGAATACCAGGTGCTGTAAGCTTTTCTCTTCTTTTCTTGCATCTTTTTGCCGTGTTCTCTCTCCAAGAGGCTAGGATATCGGTCTTTGGGGAGCCTGGTCTTTTGCTTGGACAAATGCAAGTGCACTTGGAGATTAGGCTGAACATAAAATGAAAGAAAAAGTCAAAAAGCACAAAGAGCGGGAGGACTGAGATCTTGTCCTAAAGTGGAGCAAAGGAGTGGAGCATGAGAGACTGCAGAGATAGGCTGTAAAACTAAGCTTGACTGCGTATCCGGGTGTTTTCTTGAGCGCCGCATTGTTCACTGAAAGTGAAATGCTGATTCTAATTGAGAGAAGCACACAGGAGCATGTTCAAATAGCTCATTTGGAGCCTGTGTCGTCGCTTACGGCCATACCACCCTGAACACGCCCGATCTCGTCCGATCTCGGAAGCTAAGCAGGGTCGGGCCTGGTTAGTACTTGGATGGGAGACCGCCTGGGAATACCAGGTGCTGTAAGCTTTTCTCTTCTTTTCTTGCATCTTTTTGCCGTGTTCTCTCTCCAAGAGGCTAGGATATCGGTCTTTGGGGAGCCTGGTCTTTTGCTTGGACAAATGCAAGTGCACTTGGAGATTAGGCTGAACATAAAATGAAAGAAAAAGTCAAAAAGCACAAAGAGCGGGAGGACTGAGATCTTGTCCTAAAGTGGAGCAAAGGAGTGGAGCATGATGGACTGCAGAGATAGGCTGTAAAACTAAGCTTGACTGCGTATCCGGGTGTTTTCTTGAGCGCCGCATTGTTCACTGAAAGTGAAATGCTGATTCTAATTGAGAGAAGCACACAGGAGCATGTTCAAATAGCTCATTTGGAGCCTGTGTCATCGCTTACGGCCATACCACCCTGAACACGCCCGATCTCGTCCGATCTCGGAAGCTAAGCAGGGTCGTGCCTGGTTAGTACTTGGATGGGAGACCGCCTGGGAATACCAGGTGCTGTAAGCTTTTCTCTTCTTTTCTTGCATCTTTTTGCCGTGTTCTCTCTCCAAGAGGCTAGGATATCGGTCTTTGGGGAGCCTGGTCTTTTGCTTGGACAAATGCAAGTGCACTTGGAGATTAGGCTGAACATAAAATGAAAGAAAAAGTCAAAAAGCACAAAGAGCGGGAGGACTGAGATCTTGTCCTAAAGTGGAGCAAAGGAGTGGAGCATGATGGACTGCAGAGATAGGCTGTAAAACTAAGCTTGACTGCGTATCCGGGTGTTTTCTTGAGCGCCGCATTGTTCACTGAAAGTGAAATGCTGATTCTAATTGAGAGAAGCACACAGGAGCATGTTCAAATAGCTCATTTGGAGCCTGTGTCATCGCTTACGGCCATACCACCCTGAACACGCCCGATCTCGTCCGATCTCGGAAGCTAAGCAGGGTCGGGCCTGGTTAGTACTTGGATGGGAGACCGCCTGGGAATACCAGGTGCTGTAAGCTTTTCTCTTCTTTTCTTGCATCTTTTTGCCGTGTTCTCTCTCCAAGAGGCTAGGATATCGGCCTTTGGGGAGCCTGGTCTTTTGCTTGGACAAATGCAAGTGCACTTGGAGATTAGGCTGAACATAAAATGAAAGAAAAAGTCAAAAAGCACAAAGAGCGGGAGGACTGAGATCTTGTCCTAAAGTGGAGCAAAGGAGTGGAGCATGATGGACTGCAGAGATAGGCTGTAAAACTAAGCTTGACTGCGTATCCGGGTGTTTTCTTGAGCGCCGCATTGTTCACTGAAAGTGAAATGCTGATTCTAATTGAGAGAAGCACACAGGAGCATGTTCAAATAGCTCATTTGGAGCCTGTGTCATCGCTTACGGCCATACCACCCTGAACACGCCCGATCTCGTCCGATCTCGGAAGCTAAGCAGGGTCGGGCCTGGTTAGTACTTGGATGGGAGACCGCCTGGGAATACCAGGTGCTGTAAGCTTTTCTCTTCTTTTCTTGCATCTTTTTGCCGTGTTCTCTCTCCAAGAGGCTAGGATATCGGTCTTTGGGGAGCCTGGTCTTTTGCTTGGACAAATGCAAGTGCACTTGGAGATTAGGCTGAACATAAAATGAAAGAAAAAGTCAAAAAGCACAAAGAGCGGGAGGACTGAGATCTTGTCCTAAAGTGGAGCAAAGGAGTGGAGCATGATGGACTGCAGAGATAGGCTGTAAAACTAAGCTTGACTGCGTATCCGGGTGTTTTCTTGAGCGCCGCATTGTTCACTGAAAGTGAAATGCTGATTCTAATTGAGAGAAGCACACAGGAGCATGTTCAAATAGCTCATTTGGAGCCTGTGTCATCGCTTACGGCCATACCACCCTGAACACGCCCGATCTCGTCCGATCTCGGAAGCTAAGCAGGGTCGGGCCTGGTTAGTACTTGGATGGGAGACCGCCTGGGAATACCAGGTGCTGTAAGCTTTTCTCTTCTTTTCTTGCATCTTTTTGCCGTGTTCTCTCTCCAAGAGGCTAGGATATCGGTCTTTGGGGAGCCTGGTCTTTTGCTTGGACAAATGCAAGTGCACTTGGAGATTAGGCTGAACATAAAATGAAAGAAAAAGTCAAAAAGCACAAAGAGCGGGAGGACTGAGATCTTGTCCTAAAGTGGAGCAAAGGAGTGGAGCATGATGGACTGCAGAGATAGGCTGTAAAACTAAGCTTGACTGCGTATCCGGGTGTTTTCTTGAGCGCCGCATTGTTCACTGAAAGTGAAATGCTGATTCTAATTGAGAGAAGCACACAGGAGCATGTTCAAATAGCTCATTTGGAGCCTGTGTCATCGCTTACGGCCATACCACCCTGAACACGCCCGATCTCGTCCGATCTCGGAAGCTAAGCAGGGTCGGGCCTGGTTAGTACTTGGATGGGAGACCGCCTGGGAATACCAGGTGCTGTAAGCTTTTCTCTTCTTTTCTTGCATCTTTTTGCCGTGTTCTCTCTCCAAGAGGCTAGGATATCGGTCTTTGGGGAGCCTGGTCTTTTGCTTGGACAAATGCAAGTACACTTGGAGATTAGGCTGAACATAAAATGAAAGAAAAAGTCAAAAAGCACAAAGAGCGGGAGGACTGAGATCTTGTCCTAAAGTGGAGCAAAGGAGTGGAGCATGATGGACTGCAGAGATAGGCTGTAAAACTAAGCTTGACTGCGTATCCGGGTGTTTTCTTGAGCGCCGCATTGTTCACTGAAAGTGAAATGCTGATTCTAATTGAGAGAAGCACACAGGAGCATGTTCAAATAGCTCATTTGGAGCCTGTGTCATCGCTTACGGCCATACCACCCTGAACACGCCCGATCTCGTCCGATCTCGTAAGCTAAGCAGGCCCGGGCCTGGTTAGTACTTGGATGGGAGACCGCCTGGGAATACCAGGTGCTGTAAGCTTTTCTCTTCTTTTCTTGCATCTTTTTGCCGTGTTCTCTCTCCAAGAGGCTAGGATATCGGTCTTTGGGGAGCCTGGTCTTTTGCTTGGACAAATGCAAGTGCACTTGGAGATTAGGCTGAACATAAAATGAAAGAAAAAGTCAAAAAGCACAAAGAGCGGGAGGACTGAGATCTTGTCCTAAAGTGGAGCAAAGGAGTGGAGCATGATGGACTGCAGAGATAGGCTGTAAAACTAAGCTTGACTGCGTATCCGGGTGTTTTCTTGAGCGCCGCATTGTTCACTGAAAGTGAAATGCTGATTCTAATTGAGAGAAGCACACAGGCGCATGTTCAAATAGCTCATTTGGAGCCTGTGTCATCGCTTACGGCCATACCACCCTGAACACGCCCGATCTCGTCCGATCTCGGAAGCTAAGCAGGGTCGGGCCTGGTTAGTACTTGGATGGGAGACCGCCTGGGAATACCAGGTGCTGTAAGCTTTTCTCTTCTTTTCTTGCATCTTTTTGCCGTGTTCTCTCTCCAAGAGGCTAGGATATCGGTCTTTGGGGAGCCTGGTCTTTTGCTTGGACAAATGCAAGTGCACTTGGAGATTAGGCTGAACATAAAATGAAAGAAAAAGTCAAAAAGCACAAAGAGCGGGAGGACTGAGATCTTGTCCTAAAGTGGAGCAAAGGAGTGGAGCATGATGGACTGCAGAGATAGGCTGTAAAACTAAGCTTGACTGCGTATCCGGGTGTTTTCTTGAGCGCCGCATTGTTCACTGAAAGTGAAATGCTGATTCTAATTGAGAGAAGCACACAGGAGCATGTTCAAATAGCTCATTTGGAGCCTGTGTCATCGCTTACGGCCATACCACCCTTAACACGCCCGATCTCGTCCGATCTCGGAAGCTAAGCAGGGTCGGGCCTGTTTAGTACTTGGATGGGAGACCGCCTGGGAATACCAGGTGCTGTAAGCTTTTCTCTTCTTTTCTTGCATCTTTTTGCCGTGTTCTCTCTCCAAGAGGCTAGGATATCGGTCTTTGGGGAGCCTGGTCTTTTGCTTGGACAAATGCAAGTACACTTGGAGATTAGGCTGAACATAAAATGAAAGAAAAAGTCAAAAAGCACAAAGAGCGGGAGGACTGAGATCTTGTCCTAAAGTGGAGCAAAGGAGTGGAGCATGATGGACTGCAGAGATAGGCTGTAAAACTAAGCTTGACTGCGTATCCGGGTGTTTTCTTGAGCGCCGCATTGTTCACTGAAAGTGAAATGCTGATTCTAATTGAGAGAAGCACACAGGAGCATGTTCAAATAGCTCATTTGGAGCCTGTGTCATCGCTTACGGCCATACCACCCTGAACACGCCCGATCTCGTCCGATCTCGGAAGCTAAGCAGGGTCGGGCCTGGTTAGTACTTGGATGGGAGACCGCCTGGGAATACCAGGTGCTGTAAGCTTTTCTCTTCTTTTCTTGCATCTTTTTGCCGTGTTCTCTCTCCAAGAGGCTAGGATATCGGTCTTTGGGGAGCCTGGTCTTTTGCTTGGACAAATGCAAGTGCACTTGGAGATTAGGCTGAACATAAAATGAAAGAAAAAGTCAAAAAGCACAAAGAGCGGGAGGACTGAGATCTTGTCCTAAAGTGGAGCAAAGGAGTGGAGCATGATGGACTGCAGAGATAGGCTGTAAAACTAAGCTTGACTGCGTATCCGGGTGTTTTCTTGAGCGCCGCATTGTTCACTGAAAGTGAAATGCTGATTCTAATTGAGAGAAGCACACAGGAGCATGTTCAAATAGCTCATTTGGAGCCTGTGTCATCGCTTACGGCCATACCACCCTGAACACGCCCGATCTCGTCCGATCTCGGAAGCTAAGCAGGGTCGGGCCTGTTTAGTACTTGGATGGGAGACCGCCTGGGAATACCAGGTGCTGTAAGCTTTTCTCTTCTTTTCTTGCATCTTTTTGCCGTGTTCTCTCTCCAAGAGGCTAGGATATCGGTCTTTGGGGAGCCTGGTCTTTTGCTTGGACAAATGCAAGTACACTTGGAGATTAGGCTGAACATAAAATGAAAGAAAAAGTCAAAAAGCACAAAGAGCGGGAGGACTGAGATCTTGTCCTAAAGTGGAGCAAAGGAGTGGAGCATGATGGACTGCAGAGATAGGCTGTAAAACTAAGCTTGACTGCGTATCCGGGTGTTTTCTTGAGCGCCGCATTGTTCACTGAAAGTGAAATGCTGATTCTA